>OZ019946.1:5903568-6480732 GCA_963970385.1 Theonella swinhoei
AACTAACCGGACTTCCGTTTATAATACGGAGCTACATTGCCACGAAGAAAGCTTCGAAGAAAGCGTCCAGGACCCATGTATACAGGCTGACTTGGCTTGTAATGTCTCTAGAACAGAAACAAAGGTACAGAGAGCTCTTACCATCTGTTTGAGCGTCGCTATATGAAGCGGTACAAAGCGGTACAAATACAAGGTATTTTGCCATGCCTCTGCCTACTGTAGTTCATAAGTAAGACTCTAGGGCCATTAGCATGCTAAATAATGGTGTACCTGAGACAGAAAGTCAGTCACTTAGCTAACGGGCATCACGGAACGCTACCGGAAGTTCATTTGCATTGAATGCGTGTATTGCGTCATACGCGGAAGTTTGCGTAATAAATTAACTTCGGCCCCAATGAGTTAAAGAAATCCAAATTAAGGGGTTCCTGCTATCCTGTTATTGAGATATCCTAATTTCAGGGGGTCGAGTACTTTATAACATAGCTGTGGAACTGTGTTCCTACTTCAGGTTCCTGGTGACTCTCTCTCTCTCTCTCTCCTCTCTCTCTTATTTCAGGGCGTCCAAATTAAGAGGTTCCTGCTATCCTGTTATTGAGGTATCCTCATTTCAGGGGGTCCAAATCAAAGAGTTCATTATAACATAGCCGTCCATGGAACTGTGTTCCTGCTTCAGCCTGGTGAAAGAATCTTTCTCCTCTCTCTCCCCTCAAGTAACAATAACCTCTCTCTCTCTGTGTCTCTCTCTCTCTCTCTCTCTCTCTCTCTCTCTCTCTCTCTCCCTCTCCCCCTTCTCTCTAGGCTCGTAACATCGCCTGCTGTGTGAAGTTCAAGGACAGTGATGCCAAGGGTTCCAAGGGACTAACAACCAACGCTGTCTTCAGTGACACAGCGCACACCACTGTCCTCCATCATTCCTACCACTCCTTCTACACAGAGGTGATTAGAACCAACATGATAGTTTAAGGGAGCTGGTTGCAGTGTAGTACATCAAGGTGTCCTCATTTCAGGTTTCCAAATTAGGGGGTTGCTGCTGTCTCATTTCAGGACGTCCAAATTAAGGGGTTACTGCTATCCTGTTATTGAGGTATCCTCAATTCAAGGGGTCTAAATTAAGTAGTTCATTATAACATAGCTGTGGAACTGCGTTCCTGCTTTAGTCTGGTGAAAAAATCCTTCTCTCTCTCTCCCCTCAAGTAACAGCAGCCTCTCTCTCTCAACAGCAACAAAAACAACAAAAACCTATACTTTGTCTATACATGGTACAATTGGTCAGACTTGCCTAAACACACTACAAATGTGTTGCGCAATACTACTGTACCTCTACACACAACACTAAAAAGTTTTATGTACGTATATATGTTACTCTTTAAGAATTTGTTCCTCTGACACCATATCCTGTGAGACTGAGTGACAGTCTCCCTTGAGATAGATTGAAGCATGGTAGTGAAATGTCTGTTTTGAATTCTTAGGATTTTCTTCAGGGATGAGAAACCAAATAATGCCACGTGACCCAACTTCTAGAGTAATGATGGTAGTGTGGTAGCCTATTCTGTGCTCTTCGCTGAAGGTCTTCATATTTTGCTCTCTTTCTCTCAGCTGTGCTATCGAATGATGTTTCAAAATAGATAGTGAGCTCAATCAGCAGTAACCTTTTCTTACTCTCATCCCACCACACTATATCTGGCCGCAGTGTTGTTGGAACAATATGATGTGGGAGGCCATACTCAGAGAGGTCAGAGCTCATCTTCTCTGTGGTTGTCAGACAAGTGGAGATAGTCTCAGTAATGATCTCCAGCACAGCATCATGGCGGAGGTTAAATCTCCTTGCCTTCAAAGCCACTGGGCATATATTCAGCACGTGGATTAGAGTTTGCCGGTCACCACAGAGGGAGCACCTGTCATCCCCTCTCTTCTTCCATAGGTATAGGTTTGCGTTGTGTGGAAGTGTGTCAACAGCGCTGTTTAGAGCAAATTTCATCAGTTCATCTGGTAGGTGTACTAGCACACTGGCCCACACGTTGGCTGCATCTGAAGATGTGTTTCTAAACATCTGGCCTTCCTTCTCCAGACTAAGCAACCGGTCACGTATTTTCTCATTGGCCTCTTCATCAACCAAAGCTTTAGCACCATTGGAGACTGGAGAGACTCTTCCTGGTAAAATCTGGGTTACCAGCCATCACCTCATTTACCACTACATTTGGCCTGATCTTTGGTCTCTTGAGAGTCAGGTCCCTCTGCATAGCTCTCTCTGCCATATGTTGAACACACTTAAGTCAGGGGATGTGAGTAGTTGGCTCTGACGGGCCACTTGGAGGCGTTTGTACAGAACAGAAATCAGTGGGAGGTTGAGTCCTCCCATTTTTTGTGGTAGACAGCAGAGTTTGCAGACCTTGCCAACCCTGCCCATACAGTGTTGCTATGGCATCCAGTTTCTTTTCTACCTTTCTCAAGGGATAGGTAACTCCTCAATGGTAAGTAGCCATGTCAGGCGTCCTGCTCTATACATCTTGAGTTTTTGTCTTCTGGTGAGGGGGCAGGAGTTGATGCAGTCAAGCATCTTCTGGAGTTGTGATGAAATACTTTCTTTGAATTTGGTGATACTGTGTGGAACCTCAAAGATCCAGCCAAGAAATTTGACAGGTTCTAATGCAAAGGGAATCTTTTGGCCATCCAGCAAGTGAGGGTCTACTAGCTTGCTGACAGACGCCTTAAGTGCAAGACTATGGCACTTCTGTACCTTGGCCCTCATACCAGACCAGCAGAGCCACCTCTCAACAAGATGTAACAACTGCTGGCATGATGATGGTGAGTTTGGAACAAGACACGTGTCATCTGCATATTGGAGCAGGTTTACTGAAAGTTGATTGGTGAAACAATATCCCAGGTCTAGTCTGGCTTTGATGGTGTCTACAAGGGTGTTGATGACTCTGTTAAAGATCACCACTGATTGTGGGTCACCCTGATACACACCTACTTTCAATGGGATAGGTGGTGTGGAACACTGAGATGAGTTAATCTTGGCAGAAAGGTTGGAGTAGAACGAGCTAACAAGCCCCAAAAACTGGGGTGGAGCATGATAGTGCTGAAGAGCAAATGAGATCAGAGAATGGTGAAGGGGGTCCAGTTCATTATAACATAGCTGCGGAACTGTGTTCCTGGTGAAAGAATCTTCTCTCTCTCTCTCTCTCTCTCTCTCTCTCTCTCTCTCTCTCTCTCTCTCTCTCTCTCTCTCTCTCTCTCTCTCTCTCTCTCTCTCTCTCTCTCTCTCTCTCTCTCTCTCTCTCTCTCTCTCTCTCTCTCTTTCCCCTCCAGTAACAACAGCCTCGTCTCTTTCCCCTCCAGTAACAACAGCCTCGTCTCTTTCCCCTCCAGTAACAACAGCCTGGTGACTTTCTCTCCCTCTCTCTAGTATCAACAGCCTGGTGAAGGAATCTCTCTCTCCTCTCTGTTTCTCTCTCCCCTCAAGTAACAATCTCTCCCTTCTCTCTAGGCTTATCACATCACCTGCTGCGTGAAGTTCAAGGACAGTGATGCCAAGGGTTCCAAGGGGCTGATAACCAACACTGTCTTCACTGACAGTGCACACACCACTGTCCTCCATCATTCTACCACACCTTCCTTCTACACAGAGGTGATTATGACAGTTCAAGGGAGGTGGTTGCAGTGTAGAATATCAAGGTGTCCTCATTTCAGGGTTCCAAATTAGGGGTCTCATTTCAGGGAATCCAAATTAAGGGGTTCCTGCTATTCTGTTATTGAGGTATCCTCAATTCAGGGTCCAAATTAAGGGGTTCATTATAACATAGCTGTTCCTGCTTAAGCCTGGTGAAAGAACCTCAAGTAACAACAGCCTCTTTCTCTCTCTTTCCCTCATGATGGGTGGGGAGGCATGACACTTGTGCCTACTGGGTTGACTACACCCAGGCACCCATAGTGCAATGGTGGCCATGTACCTCGTACCAATGATGTCATCATTGAACACATTGAGGCCACATGCAGTTGTGATTGCCATCGGGCTAATACCTATTTGAAGGCACCAAGGCGCAAAACTCTTATTTTAAGACCCTGGGTGAAGGTCCGAAGAATGCCCGTTGCGAGTATCGATCCACTGACCTCCCAGTCTATAGCTTTTGAACATAACCGTTCAGCCACTGAGCCTGGTCTCAAACACTGAGTCTGTGTCTGGTCTGAGTCTGGTCTGGTCTCAAAGACTGAGTCTGGTCTGGTCTCAAACACAAGGGTCTTGTCTCAAACACTGAGTCTGGTCTGGTCTCAAACACCGAGTCTGGTCTCAAACACTGATCTCTCTCTCTCTCCCTCTCTCTCTCTCTCTCTCTCTTTCTAGGTTTGTAACATTGCTTGCTGTGTGAAGTTCAAGAACAGTGATGCCAAAGGTTCCAAGGAACTGACAACCAATTCAATGACAGAGCACACACACCAGTTACCAGTACTGGCCTGGGCAAACATTCCAGAGCTATGGAGAGTTCAGAGTTGAGCTGATGAGTGAAGAGATATCGTCTGCATATGTGATGAGGACATTCAGTATTCAACAAGCCAAGGTATGTTGTATATACATAGACTCTGTTTGTGGCAGCACAACAAACTATTATTCAAGCCTATTGGCATAGTTTACCATGTTTGCAAACATTGAGAGTTAAAACATTTCTGCAGTACAGTCAGTAGTTGCATATTCAATTATGTACCATACAACATACTAAAGAAACTACCTCAGTTGCATATTTGTGTGTCACGAAAAACCAAGCTAATGTCGTCTACCACTCCTTCCTTAGGTTTATAGAACCCATGACTGTTGAAGGGAGGTGGTTGCAGTGTAGTATATCAAGGTGTCCTCCTGCTATCTAATTTCAGGCTTCTTCCCAATTATTTGAAGACCCTGGGTGTTAAGGTCCGGTCTGTGAAAGAAACAGCTTGGTCTCTCCTTTTCTCAACAACAACCTGGCGACTATCCTCTCTCCTTCCTTCAGCCTGGTGAAAGAACTCTGTCTGTCTCTCTCCAGCCGAAAGAATCTCTTTCCTCTCTCAGCAGCCTGGCGACTCCTCACTCCCTTCAAGTAACAACAGCCTGGTGATCTCACCTCAAGTAACAACAGCCTGGTGATTTTCTCTCTCGATCTGTAACAGCCTGGTTAGACTCTCTCTCTGTCAGTCCTCTGTCAACACGTGATAGGAGACAGGCATGCCACCTGTGCCTACTGGATGTTATCTTGGGGCTAATACTTATGGCTAGGCTTCTGGTCGGAGAAAGAATGCCCATTGCCAGTATCGATCCACCGACCTCCCAGTCCACAGCTTTTGAACATAACCGCTCCGCTACTGAGTCTGGTCTCTCACAACAGCCTGATCTCTCCTTTTTCTCCCCCTCTGTCTCCAGCCCGGTGAAAGAATCCTCTTGAGAGAGAGAGAACCTGGTGACTTTCTTCTCTCTCTCTCCTCAACCCGCGATACATGCCACCTGTGCCTAATGGGTTGACGATATGGTGGCCATGTACCTCTTACGTGGTAGCACAGCGAGGCCACATACGTACACATGAGGCTTTCTTCCCAAGACCCTGGGTTAACTTCCTCTTCTCTCTCTATACATATATTAACATATTAACAGTAGCCTGGTGAAAGAATCTCTCCTTTCTCTCTCTCTCTTATCGCTCATGTGTGAAGTTCAAGGACAGTGATGCCAAGGGACTGAAAATCAACGCTGTCTTCAGTGACAGGGCACGTCAACGCTCTCTTCAGTGACAGTGCACAAAGACCGGTAAGAGAAAGATTGCCCATTGCGAGTATCGATCCACTGACAAAGGGCATGAGGCTTCCCAATTACCCTGGGTAAAGGTCCGGTAAGAGAAAGATTGCTCCCAGTCCACAGCTTTTGAAGATAACCGGTAGGGTACTTTCTCACAGCAACCTAGTCTCAAGCACTCTCTCACTCTCTCCCTCTTCTCCCTCTCTCTCGTTAAAGTAACAACAGCCTGGTGACACTCTCCCCTCTCTCTCTCTCCCTCTCTCCTTCTCTTGGGTATTGAGTTATCCTCATTTCAGGGGGTCCAAGTTAGAGTAGCCAGCTCTAATTAGGAGGGGAAACCCCTTCATTAATTGAGTGTACAGCTATCTCAATTGGGTATGCCTGGCTGCCTACTGACATACATGTAGTATAATGTCCATAGTATAATATCCATCTCCCTCTTTCCTTCCCCTCCCTCCCTACCTCCCTCCCTCTCTTCCTACCTACCTCCCTCCCTCCCTTCCTCCTCCCTCCCTTCCTCCTGTCCAGGACTCACACACTCTCTCAACACCTTGGCTCTCTATCGTAACACGAGTTCTCTCCTCACAAACAGCCTGGTGACTCTCTCTGTCTCCCTAGCAACAGAAGCCTGGTGAAAAATCCCCTCAAGTTACATCTCTCATTCTCTGAGCCTGGTCTCAAAGGCTGAGTTTGGTCTGGTCTCAAACAACTGAGTCTGGTCTCTCTCTCTCTCTCTAGGCTCGTAATATCGCCTGCTGTGTGAAGTTCAAGAACAGTGATGCCAAAGGTTCCAGTCTTCAGTGACACCACTGTCCTCCATCATTCTACCACTCCTTCCTTATACACAGAGGTTATTAGAACCCACATGTCAGTGTAGTATATCAGGGTGTCCTCATTTCAGGGTTCCAAATTAGGGGGTTCCTGCTATCTGGGAGATCCTGTTATTGAGGTATCCTCATTTCAGGGGGTCCAAATTAAGTAACATAGCTGTGGAACTGTGCAAAGAATCCACTCTCTCTGTGTCTGTCTCTCTCTCCCTTTGCCTGATGAAAGAATCTCTTCCTTCAAGTAACAACAGCCTCTTCTCTCCTTTTTTCTCCAGCCTGGTGAAAGAATCTTTCTTGTCTCAAGTCTCTCTACAGCCTGGTAAAAGAAACTTTTACTTCTCTGTGTCTGGCCACTCTCTCTGTCTCCTCCTATTAACAACAGTCCCTAGTAACAACAGTCTAACAACAGCCTGGCGATTCAGTAACAGCAGCCTCTAGTTTAGTTTAACAGCCTGGTGATCTCCCCTCAACAACAGTCTTGTGACTTTCTCCCAACGGCTTAGTGCTATCAGCATGCCACTTGTGTTGACGGTGGCCATGTGTCTCTTAGGTGGTAGCATTGAACACAGCGAGGCCACATACTTGTGCATAGGGATAAAACCTACAGGTACACAAAGGCATGAGGCTTTTTCTCAATTATTTTTAAGACCCTGGGGTGAAGGTCCGGTCTGTGAAAGAAGGCTTTCACAACAGCCTGGTCTCTCTTTTTCTCAAGTAAACAGCCTGGCGACTATCCTCTCTCTCTCCCTTCCTTCCTTCAGCCTGGTGACTCTCAGAATCTTTCTCCTCTCTTTCAGCAGCCTGGTGAAAGAATCTCTCAGCCTGGTGATCTCACCTCAAGTAACAACAGCCTGGTGATTTTCTCTCTCTCGTACAACAGCCTGGTTAGACTCTCTCTCTTTCTGTCAGCCTGGTGTATCCTCTGATGGAAGAGGCTGTGGCTACTGGGTTGACGCCATCCCGTGATGAGAGAGAGGCATGCCACTGTGCCTACTGGGTTGACGATATGGTGGCATGTGCCTCTAGCAATGATGTTATCAATACCTAGGCATGAGGGTTCTTCCCAATTATTTTAAGACCCTGGGTGAAGTTCTTGTCGGAGAAAGAATGCCCATTGCCAGTATCGATCCACCGACCTCCCAGTCCACAGCTTTTGAACATAACCGCTCAGCTACTGAGTCTGGTCTCTCACAACAGCCTGATCTCTCCTTTTTCTCTCTCTCACCCCCCTCTCTCTCCAGCCTGGTGAAAGAATCCTCTCTCCTCATTTCAGGGGGTCCAAGTTAAGGGGTTCATTATAACATAGCTGTGGAACTCGAGCCTGGTGTCTCCCTATATGATCTAACTACAGCCTGGCGACGAAAGAATCTCTCTCCCCTCAAGTCTCCATCTGGCGACTCAACAGCCTGGTTCTGCCTAGTGACTCCCTCTCTTTGTCTCTGTTCTCTCTTTCTCTCCCTTTCCAGTGATGCTGTCCTCCATCAATTCACGGAGGTGGTCACAGTGTAGTGTCCTTATTTCGGGGTAGTGGGTCCTGCATCCTGCATCCAAATTAGGTGGTTCCTGCTATCCAGGTATCCTCATTTCAGCTGTAGAACTGTGTTCATGCTTCAAGTGAATGTCAACCTCCCCATCTCCGTTTCTCTTCATAAATCCAAATCTCAACTTTCTCCGGAAGGAGTAGCCAGCTCTAATTAGGAGGGGAACCCCCTGCTATCTTAGTTGGGTATGCCTTGCTGCCTACTTACATAGTATTACTGAGCTCCCTCCATCTCCCTCTTTCCTTCCTACCTACCTACTTACCTACCTCCCTCTCTTCCTACCTACCTCCCTCCTACCTTCCTCCTGTCCAGGACTCACCGAGTTCTCTCCTCACAAACAGCCTGGTGAAAGAATCTCCCCCCTGACTCTCTCTGTCTCCCTAGCAACAGAAGCCTGGTGAAAAATCCCCTCAAGTTGCCTGGTCTCAAAGGCTGAGTTTGGTCTGGTCTCAAACACAAGGGTCTAGTGAGTCTGGTCTCTCTCTCTCTCTCTAGGCTCGTAACATCGCCTGCTGTGTGAAGTTCAAGAACCAGTCTTCAGTGACACCACTGTCCTCCATCATTCTACCACCCTTCCTTATACGGAGAGGTTATTAGAACCCACATGACAGTTGAAGGGAGGTGGTTATATCAAGGTGTCCTCATTTCAGTATCTGGGAGGGTTACTGCTATCCTGTTATTGGGGCTCACTATCGACACTTGTTTCTCTCTCTCCCTTTGCCTGGTGAAAGAATCTCTTCGTTCAAGTAACAACATCCGTTTTATCTTTCTTGTCTCAAGTCTCTCTACAGCCTGGTAAAAATCTTTTACTTCTCGACTCTCTGTCTCCCCCTATTAACAACAGTCCCTAGTAACAACAGTCTAACAACAGCCTGGCGACTCAGTAACAGCAGCCTCTAGTTTTAACAGCCTGGTGATCTCCCCTCAACAAAAGTCTTGTGACTTTCTCTCCCTCTCTCCCTCTCCCGAAAGGATCTCCCAACAGCTTGGTGCTATCAGCATGCCACTTGTGCCTACTGGGTTGACGGTGGCCATGTGTCTCTTAGGTGGTAGCATTGAACACAGCGAGACCACATAGGGATAATACCTAAGTACACAAAGGCATGAGGCTTTTTCTCAAGACCCTGGGTGAAGGTACGTCTGTGAAAGAAGGCTCTCACATCAGCCTGGTCTCTTTTTCTCAAGTAATGGCGACTATCCTCTTTTTCTCAAGTAATGGCGACTATCCTCTCTCTCTCTCTCTCTCTCTCTCTCTCTCTCTCTCTCTCTGTAACAACAGCCTAGTTAGGTGGTTGTTGGGAGCGGGAGAAAGAGATTCTTTCACCAGGCTGGAGAGAGAGAAAAAGGAGATATCAGGCTGTTGTGAGAGACCAGACTCAGTAGCTGAGCGGTTATGTTCAAAAGCTGTGGACTGGGAGGTCGGTGGATCGATACTGGCAATCGGCATTCTTTCTCCAACCCTCATGCCTAGATATCGATGACATCATTGCTAGAGGCACATGGCCACCATATCGTCAACCCAGTAGGCACAAGTGGCATGCATCACGGGATGGCGTCAACCCAGTAGGCACAGCCTCCCTTCCATCAGAAGATACACCAGGCTGACAGAAAGAGAGATTATTGAGAGAGTATCGATCCACCGACCTCCCAGTCCACAGCTTTTGAACATAACCGCTCAGCTACTGAGTCTGGTCTCTCACAACAGCCTGATATCTCCTTTTTCTCTCTCTCTCCAGCCTGGTGAAAGAATCTCTTTCTCCCGCTCCCAACAACTCCAGTAGCATAACTTTCTTCTGATATGGTGGTCATGTACCTATTAGGTGGTAGCACAGCGAGGTCATATATTTGCTAGGGGTACACAAAGGCTTCTTCCCAAGAGGTAACTTCCTCTTCTCTCGCTTCTCAACTCTATACAATGAACAGCAGCCTGGTGAAAGAATCCCTCTCCTCTCTCTCTCTCGAACCACAAAGATCTGGTTAATGAATCTCTTCTCAGCCTGGTGAAAGAATCTTTGTTTCTCGATGGGAGAGAGGCAGCCTACTGGATTGACGATATGATGCCCATGTGGTTAGCAATGATGTCATCTTTGAACACAGCGAGGCCACATTCTTGTGCATAGGGCTAATACCTAGGCATGAGGCAATTACCCTGGGTGAAGTTCCGGTCGAAAAAACAATGCCCATTCCTCCCAGTTCACAGCTTTTCGCTCAGCTGCTGAGTCTGGTGTCTCACAACAGCCTGGTCTCCCTCTTTTTCTCAAGTAACAACAGCCTCTCTCTCCCCCAGCAGCCTGGTGAAACACTTCTCTTTCTCTAGTATCAACTCTCGTGTGTGAAGTCAGAGGACTGAAAATCAACTACACAGAAGTGATTAGAACCCACATGACAGTTCAGTTGTATCATTTTGGTTCATGCTATCTCATTTCAGGGGGTCCACACCCTAAAAAGCCTGGTGAAAGACTCTCTGTCTCTAGTAACAACACCACCCTGGCGACTAAAGATCCTCTCCCCTCCAGTAAAGTTTCTGGCTCTCCTGTCTCTCTCGAGCCTGATGAAACGACTCTTTCATCGTGGTGAGCGAATCTCTCTGAAAGAATCTTTGTAACAACGGCCTGGTCCTCTCAGCCTGGTGAAAGAATATCAGAGAGGCCTATTGGGTACTTGTGCAAAAGGCATGAGGCTTCCCAATTACCCTGGGTGAAGGTCCGGTAAGTATTGAGTCTGGTTTCTCACAACAACCTAGTCTCAAGCAACTCTCTCACTCTCTCTGCCCTCTCTCTCGTAATAACAGCCTGGTGACCCTCTCCCCTCTCTCTCTCTCCCTCCCTCCCTCTCTCTCTCAAGTAGCAGCAGCCTGGTCTCTCTCCCCTCAAGTAATAACACTTCCCTCTTTCTCTCTCCATTCAAGGCTCGTAACACGCCTGCTGTGTGGACAGTCCTCATTTCAGGGTGATTTCCTGCTATCTCATTTCAGGGCGTCCACATGATGGGTATTGAGTTATCCTCATTTCAGGGGGTCCAAGTTAAGGGATTCATTATAACACAGCTGTGGCCTGGTGACTCTCTCCTCTCTGTCTTTCTCTCCCCTCCTCTATATGATCTAACTACAGCCTGTCGAATCTGTCTCTCCCCGTCTCAATCTGGCGACTCCCAACAACAGCGTGCTTCTCTCTCTCCTCTCTCTTTGTCTCTACTCTCTCTCTCTTACACAGAAGTGATTAGAACCCACATGACAGTGTAGTGTCCTTATTTCAGGATATTATCTAGGCACTATCCAGGTCTCCTCATTTCAGCTGTAGAACTGTCCATCTCCGTTACACCCTCTTCTCTTCCATAAATCCAAGTCTCAACTTTCTCCGGAAGAGTAGCCAGCTCCAATTAGGAGGGGAAAACCCCTTCATTAATTGACTATGGGTATGCCTGGCTGCCTACTGACGTAGTAATACTCAGCTCCCTCCCATCTCCTCCTCCCTTCCTCCTCTCACAGCTGTTCAAACAGCCTGGTGAAATAATCTCTCCCCCTTAGTCTGTGTGACTCCTCCCTAGCAACATGACCCTCAATTAACAACCTTCCTCTCTCTCTCTCTCATTCTCTGTTTCTCTCTCCCTAGAAATCCACCGAGACGATGACATGTGAGTTTGTGCCCGAGCGTCAGAGAAGGCGTGACCTCCACATGCCTGGTTGCAGTGAAGTCTGTAGCATAGTTTTTAGTAGATGTAGCTGTTGTATTATGGGAGGGCTGTGGGAGGGGAAGGGAGGAGGGGCTGCCTGGTGGTCAGTATTCAGTGAGCGGGGCAGAGCCAGGCGTAATACGTCGTACAACCTCGTCCATCACTCCTACTTCTGAAATCGCATATTTTACACTAGGCAGACACGGCCTACACATGCGTCATGCTGTGCAGAATTCCTGTCAAGCCATCGATGGTTCCTCGCCAAAATTGGTCCCCCCGGAACATCAACGGCAGCCGTGATTGGTCCCCCCCCTGCCACGCATGGTCCCCTCACCTGAAACACTGCATGCGTTAGTATTCCGACGGGATATGGTCTCCCACAGTGTGTTTTCTACGGCAGGCCATAACTTTCATGCGCTCCGGTTCCGCGCATTGTATATACCACGCATTGAGACTTAGGGGATATATCAGCGACGCTACAGCTAAGTTCGAATATCAGCTACACTATAGATAGTGGTTAAGAGTCAGTGCACCACTATAACTTGTTCTGATATCGGCAAAGCTAAGGCAAGACCAAGGAACGAAGAGGGGACCATCTGCGGCACCATACATGGTCCTAGGGGGACCATATTTTCCGCCGTGGGTGGTCCGGGGGGACCAAGTTTTCTGCCGTGGACGATCCGGGGGGACCGATTTTGGGAGTCCTGACAAACTGTTGTACTGTGGCAATGTAGAAGTCATCGTGTGGCCAGTTTACGATTTCACAACACATGAAGTAGCTGGCCGCAATTACATGCAGTTTGTGCACTATTCCTGTACACCAGTACGTGTACCGTTTTTCTCTGGCAACAAACCTGTAATGTAGCAGTTACATGTACCGTGGCAGCTGCATGTGCCAGTTCTCAGGGCACTGCCTGCAGAGTAGGAAATATCCAACGGATTCAAAGTTCAAACGTGAATGTAGTCATGCTATGAAGAGTCCTTGAACATCATGAGTACACTGTGTGAGAGTCCTGTGTACGAATAATCCAGTCCGATTATATGACGTAGTCCTGTGTACGAATAGTCCAGTCTATGGCAGCTTGGACGTAGCACAATCCTTTGTAGCGATGGAAAGCTTGCTGAGCACCAAGTATGTTTGCCTGCACTTCGGAGAGTCCTGTGCGAAATTACGTTGGGCATTGACCACACCAAGGTCACAGGGGGCGTTTACCAGAACCGACTAACAGCACAGTTCTCAGGCACTCAATACCTGTACTTGGCTATTTCACGGCCTGCACACTAGGAAATATTCAAAGTTCAAACGTGAATGTATCATGTATTATGTACTGTGTGAGAGTCCTTGCCGCCGATTGCTTGGACGTAGCACAGCTTGCTGAGCACCAAGTATGTTTGCCTGCACTTTTAAATTGACTACCAGTACCAGCAAACAGCACACTGTGAAAAAGTGTGCGCAGAGCAAACGGCGGACAGCTGGTTGGCCCTGTTGTGCGACTGACTCCGTTTACGGACTAACTACGTTTACGGAGTATGTCGGAGTCGTTTTAACGTACGTACTGGCGCATGCGCAAAACGTATTTGGAATCACAAGGGCCTGTCCAGCCTCGTTAACCAGCTTTGCACTGGTAATCTGGAGCTTGCTGTGTACGTCAAGGCATGACTCAACGCATGATAACAACTTGAAAAGTCATGTGACTATAACGGGACAGTGGTGTATACGGCAGGAATACGCTTCATCCAGTTTTGATCATGTAATGCCTCTTACTGCCACAGGGAATTGCTCTACATACGCACATCTCATACAAAGACATGAATCTATATTTCCTCCAATTGGAATGTCGTTGAGATAAAGCAAACCACAGCCCATCCCTGTGGAAGATTCCTCCACAGGGATTGCAATATGAATGCTGTAGAAGTGAATTATTTTGATATTATTTTGAGTTAGAATTTTGATTGAAATGAAGTCATTACTAGCTGAGAAGAGAATTTGGGAGACAAAGGACATTCTACAGCCTTAAAAGAAGACAAAGTGTTTATCAACTATTATGTAGTCTGTTTTTGTTTTCTTTTCTGTAGTTGTGTGACTAATGGTCTCCTGGCCCTCATTTATTATTTTATTAGAAATGATGTGCTCATGGGCCGAACCGTGGGGGCACGTGCCATGAAGGCCTAAGCTCAGGTCTCCTAGCCTCCTTAGTGGCAAGCCGTACCCCGGCGGGAGAGTAAGCATAACTATGACGTGCCATCAGGGACTTACATTGTTTAAGACAGTAGTGTGTTAGATAAGCACGAGTGGAGGTAACAGTGACAGTAACCAAACACAAGGGAGGGGCATGGGCACATTGCTTGGAGTGGTGGCATTGGTGGAGTGGTGAATGTTTGAATCATGGTTAGAGGAGTCAAACACAGGAGAGGGGGATGCGAGTGTTTGATAGAGAGGAATTTGAGAGCCAAACATGAGGGAAGAGAGGGACCACAGTGAGTGAGAATTGGATGGCTCTGACAAGTAGCCGAATGAGAGACAAGACAAACATCACATCACATCACATCACACAAACGAAAAGGATAGAGACAAACTGGTGTATGAGGAAACAGAAGTGCTTCTACAGTAAAGTTTGCATCTACCTTTACTAGGTGGATAGTGGGGTGTGTTGACTACAAGGTGACTGTTTTAGATATGGTGTGACGTTTGCACATTTATGACAAATGGCTAAGAACATACGAATTGAAAACACGCAACAAAAACCAAAATACATCCATGTACTTATTGTAGTCTACAATGGATATGGGACAGTTTACATGGACCATCTATGCGTTTCCTAGGGAATGACATGAAGGTCACCGGCCGAGTGTCCTGCCACACACAGACGCCTCACCTCTTGATATCAGGAGGTAAGTCGGAATGTCCCGGTACAATACAAAGACACAGACGAAAAGAACCTGTCCATAAACGACTTGACTACCGAGCCTACGTCAGTTCTGTCACCCTTGCGACCAGTGTAGTACCCATTGCACGCACCCAGATCTTAAAACCACGCTTCACCGGCTTCAAATGACCTTCCTTTCATTGCTTCATCAATACGATGAGTCCGATTTGCAACGGCCGATGTACGCGCCTGCAGATGATGATGACGCGCCTATATGTGAGAGAATTTGGAGTGAAGTGATATCGCTCTGGTGAGGTGTAACTGCGGCAAACGATTGATAGAGCGAATGCCCAAATATCATCCGTCAACTTTGCGTTAGCCAACACATACCTGTTTGTCTCATGGACGATTGACTCAGAAGTGAAAAACAGGCGGAACATGTGTATGGAATTATTGTGGCAGGTCCTACTGGCTGAACAAACTCACTCACGTCTGCCAACTCAAGTTTACCCTCCACTTTCACTTCCAGTACTCCCTCCCCTTCCCCTCTCTGTTCCCCTGCATCTCCCTCTTCCCCTTCCTCTCCGTCTTCCCCTACTCCTGTATTAGGTGACAGTGATAGGGTCGGTGACGGGTTAGTAGGGCCCTCTGAGTCACTAACAGCATTATCTAATCAGCCTGTGAATATACATGCCTTGAAAGTTCATCTCCGCTGCCCAAGTTCAGTTCCAGCTCATTGTCGCTGTCTGTTCTGCGGCTGTACGCACTTCCAAGTACGGTGGAGGTGGAGTTGGTGGTTGCCCAAATTTCAGGAAGTAACAAACCCACTTATGTTCGAACTTACTTCACAGTGTAGGAGCGGTGAATCGTGGACAGTCTAGTGGATTAGACGTGGCAGCATAGACGACTAGATCAACTTTTGCAGCTATTATCGATTAGCATAACCGCGTTCGCGCTCAATTGCGAGTCGTTAGCCATGACCAACTACGTAGTCAGTGCTTCATGTGAGCAGTGCTAGTCATTTTATAGTTGAATTATGTCATGAATATGTATTTCTATATGAGTGTGGCACGCTTATCGTCTCTTTACAGAGAAATGCCAAAGGGTTAATAATTGAGGCGGCTCACAAAACGGCATAGATTCCCAGTCATAAACAGGTTCGTCGTTATGTGGGCTGCCTCACGACAGATCTGCGTTTTTGCTACGAACACGGTGTGGTCACGTCTATTCGTATCTGCGATAATCGCTGTATACCGTTAATCCCAGTACATAGGAATTGCAGACTAAGGCGTTGTTAAATGTTCATTGCAGCAGGACAGTCTGGGAATGGTAGTCTCAGCGGCATAGAGCCAGTAGGTGTTGAACTGCCCTAGAACAGGTGTCGGATAAACATAATTCGTCCTTGGCTGATGTAGCTAATTATAACGTTTGCAAAAGGAAAGCGCAATTTCTCCAGGTCACCCAACCCTCTCTCTCTCTCTCTCTCTCTCTCTCTGACCCGCGCAATAAATCCGTATACTTCCGCATTCGAGGAAGTGCGGTGGTGAGTGTTGCGGTACATAGAAAACAGTCCAGGAAGAGCAGTTCCATCGCCCACAAAAGACCTCTATCTATTTCAGCGCAACCATTGGATTGTTGTGTGTGTGACTCACTGGGGATGTCACGTCTTTGGTGTACACCGGAATGACAGGCCCTGTATCTACGGATATCTTCCAAACGAGATGACATTTTTTCGAGATTTACTTAGATGTTTCAGCCGCTCTATATGGGAACTGCTCATCCTGAGCCCATTTGTAAAAACACTTATTTTGTACCGCCGACGTAGTCACGTGACTCATTTCGGTTTTGAAAGTCATATATGAATACTTTCAGTACATCAAATTTGAAATCCATAGCTGTCTAGTATGAGTAGTCAAATAATTGTAGAGGTTAATACCCCTGAGCTCTGGACAGGCCTAACGCACCTGAGATGTAGAGCAGTACACACCCATTGCCTTTGTTGTTGTGATGTGGTGATGCTATCGTCTTATCTTCTCGCTACTCCTCTCAGTCTCAGCCTTCTCACCTCAGAACTACTGCCCACTACTCTCCATCAAACTCCTCTCACTTCAGTCCACACAATGCCTCTCCCATTATCCGACCACTACGGGTACACTACTCACTCCCCCATTTAAGAAGCCATACAAGGTACTGGAAAACACTACAAGCTTGTGATTACTCATTTCCAGCTTCCCTTAGCGAGCACTTGGAAGCTCTATCGATGTTGATCTTTGTGATTTGAATTTGACGGTGCCACCGCTCATTCCATGCTCGTAGGCGTTACACCCTTTTTCTGTTTTCACGCGTAGTACGTTTGTAAAGACCTAGCCCTAAAACACCCACAAGCTTGTTACTGAGGGCATGTGTACGGTGGCACTGCAGAGGCTTATGGCGGATCAACCGGCACCGCCAGAATAATGAGTGGGCGTGGCCCATAACGACTCGTCCCGGCTCGTTTTAGTCGCCTACCATGTTTCACTAGCTGGCCCTTGTCACAGCCCGTACTCAGTGGAATCAAGTTATATTTTCCAGTCACCACAAGTGGTGTGCTGTTTTCGTCGGGATCTGACTGGAGATAGCCCGAAAATACATGGCTTTCAGCAACAAGAGCAAGACATGGCATATTTAATAAGAAAAAGAAAAGCATGGCTTTTAGAAAAGCTTATTTACTACAAGCTGACTGATAACATCCATGATGTTTCACGCCGATTTATTCCTCAACCTAGAAACCGCTCTTGCGGGTTCACAGACTTTGTGGACAATCAGGGGCCTTTTTCCAAGTTAATGTCTCACCCACTCGGGTCCACCCCTAGTGTAGTTCCTAGGTAGGGTAGCGACCACTTCGTTGCTCTCTAGATAGTGGGAACGGGCTATGGTTACTCCTAAAAATCGGGTTACCGTTTTTGCTCAAACTATCTAATATCTTTTGACCTTACTCAGTTCCGCGATGCCTGGCTCAGTCGTGAGGCGTCTTTTCCAGCTCCTGTAGCTTCACGTTGTTTGGCACAGCTCTAAGTTCAGAGGCGTCTTTCACACTAGTACATGTAGTGTTTACGTGCCGTGTTTCGTGCGCCGTATTCGAAACGCGGAATATGCGGAAATTGTACGTGCATCATGCCTTAATACCCTGAGAGGAAGTTAAGCGCCTAATTCGCAATCACGTAACCCACCGTAGACAACGTATTCAAGGACTATCGCGACTCGCTTGTGTGTACTTGTGCATGTACCAGCGATATATTAGGCTTCTGTAACCTGCTACTGTGCTGGTAGAGGCGATGAATGGCAAGCCTCTCATTCAAGTTGGTGGAGAAATGGACCGATCACAAAAAACAATGACGTCACGATTGTGGAACCTAAACGCGTACCACTGTGGGAAACATATAATATACACCAGCTTCTATAACAGGCTATAGATCTATTATAGCCTGCTGCCTATAACGTCGGTTAGTATCTGCTTGCTTCTTGTTGTTACAGTGGATGTATAACTGTTATAAGCCACTTACCACTTATTATAAGCACGTTATACTACGTCTTATAATAGATCTATAGCCTGTTATAAACCTGGCAGTATAACATGCATATAATTGATGCTATATTGGGCTTATAATTTGTTTTTCACACTGTGACATGTCTGCTTGGGTGGACAGGTTCCAATAGTTCATTAACAGTTTTACTGGTATATAGCAGCAACGAAAGGACAAGATCTACCCAACGGGGAAGTTCGGTGGATTTTACTTCACTTTATTCTTAAAAATGCGCACGGTTAGCATATCGTACAAGGTTTTGCCGTTTCCCCGTTGGGCAAATATAATAAATTGGTCTCTTCCTTAACAGAATATGAAGTCCTAATTCGTAGTGCAAGCGATCCATATGCAAAACTCTGTTTACAAACAATTACGGTGGGCCTGGTCACAAATAATTAAGGGCGGTAAGGATTATCAGTTTGTTACGTCTGCGAAGTTTGAAGCTCATGGCTCTTCCCTATCTACCATTATAAATGATTTAAGCATTTTAGGCATTGAATTTTTGTGCCTTAATTCTGCGCTGCAGGCCTTAATTCACCTGAGATGTTGAGACCAGACATGTTAAAAGGAGAGCAAGCACATCGTACACGAACACGAGGTAGGATGTACTTTAAGAGCCACGATATGAACCTTGTTCTGTAAGAAAATTGTTGGGTTGTGCAGCACTGCACATACGCGTGAATAAAAAATATATGCGCATGCGCAGATAATTTTATTCACGCGCATGCGCAGTGGGGTGTGGGGTGTGGAGTGCTACACAATTCATCAGACACGATGGTTGAAGTCGCATGTAACTACTAGCCTTAGGGGATGGATTGTGGTTTATAAAAATTTGGGGGTGATAAAATATACAGCGAAAAGCTCATACACCTTAAGAAAATTTTTCGGATTAAGAAAATTTTTTGGATTAAGAAAATTTTCGCGCATGCGCACATCCCGAACATCGTGGACCTTCGATGGAGGAAATACAGCGACAAGTTCGTCCGTTATTCGTTAGAAGTCCGCTAATTTAAGAGTACGATGCGACACACCTCAAAGATCCGCTTGACTGAATAAAATTGTTCGCGCATGCGCAGATATTTTACCCGTACAAATCCGCGCATGCGCACATCCCAAACATCGTGGACCGTCTAAATCAGCGCATGCGCACATCCCGAACATCGTGGACCTTCGATGGAGGAATACAGCGACCAGCTCGTCCTATTAATTTAAGGACACGATTCGACACACCTCAAAAATCCACTTGACTGAATAAAAAATCTTCGCGCATGCGCAGATATTTTACACGTACAAATCCGCGCTTGCGCACATCCCGAACATCGTGGACGTTCGATGGAGGAATACAGCGACCATCTCGTCCTGTTAATTTAAGGACACGATGCGACACACCTCAAAGATCCGCTTGACTGAATAAAAACATTTTGGCGCATGCGCAGATATTTTACACGTACAAATCCGCGCTTGCGCACATCCCGAATATCGTGGACCTTCGATGGAGGAATACAGCGACCAGCTCGTCCGTTATTTGTTTGAAGTCCGCTAATTTAAGAGTACGATGCGACACTCCTCAAAGATCCGCTGGACTAAATAAAAAAATTTCGCGCATGCGCCGATGTCTTACACGCACAAATCCGCGCATGTGTACATCCCAAACAACGTGGACCTTTGATGAAGGTATACAGCGACAAGTTCGTCCGTTATTTGTTAGTGAATTTTGAGCACGATGCGATACACCCGCTTGACTGAATAAAATTGTTCGCGCATGCGCCGATATTTTACACGTACAAATCCGCCCATGAGCACATCCCGAACATCGTGGACCTTTAATGGAGGAATACAGCGACCAGCTTGTCCGTTATTTGTTAGAAGTCCGCTAATTTAAGAGCACGATGCGACATACCTCAAAGATCCGCTCGTCTGCAAAACATTTTTTCCAGCATGCGCAGATATTTTACACGTATAAATTCGCGCATGCGCACATCCTCAACATCGTGGACCTGGAATACAGCGTCAGTTATTTGTTAGAAATGCGCTAGTGTTAGTTAATTTAAGAGCACGATGCGATACATCTCCACTAGCTGCTTGACTAAATAAAATATTCGCGCATGCGCAGATTTTTTACACTTTCAAATCCGCTCATGTGCACATCCCGAACATCGTGAACCTTTGATGGGGGAATACAGCAACTATCTCGTCCGTTATTTGTTAGAAATTCGCTATTGTTAGTTAATTTAAGAGCACGATGCGATACAATTCAATTAGCCGCTTTACTGATCGCGCATGCGCAGGTATTTTACAGGTATAAATCCGCATGTGCACATCCCGAACATCGTGGACCTTCGATGGAGGATTTAGTGTGCAGGCCGTCATTATCAGCTAAGGAATTGATTTTTCTACTTTTAGCAGTACAGGCAATCGTGCATGCGTACATCCTGAGCGTCGCGTTTGTATACAGGTACTGCTAACAGTGGAAGTACCAATTCTTAAGTTGTTAACGACACTTATCCCAACCTATTTCGCTGTCATACAATCCTCCATCGAAAGTTCACAACGGTCGCGATGTGCGCATGCGTGTGATTTCGAATTTTCACACAATCCCTAAAAGTCTTGTACCACTATTCAAATACGAACTCAGGATGTGCGCATGCGCGTGATTTCAAGGTTCCCTTAATTTCTATTTCCTATTTAGGAAATCTTACAATCGTAATCACATACAGGAAAATTAGGACATTTCCTTCGATTGATTGGCTGAGTCAGCAAAATACCTGTTATGTGCTTGCACAAATTGTGATACTGGGCTCGATCTTGGAAAGCGCAACTTTCTGCGCAGTTAGGGTTGTGTGCAAGTATACACTTATGGTTCATGCACTTGTTTATGTGGCAGTTCATTGGCATACTGTTCTACAGTACACTCGTTTATGGAGTTCACAGAGTTGGTTCATCATGCACTTACCTTAGTTCACTGGTTCATGCACTGTGAAAATATCCACATATAAGCTTTCATAAAAGCAGCTTATCAACACCTTATACTAGAAATTTAGTCCTAGTATACCTCCGCCTTATAACAGATTATCACTAGCTTATAACTAGAGTATTGGTATATTATAAGCTACCTGACATAAGCTGGCTTAAAACTGTGTTATAAAACTTGTTTATAAATTATATCATTGTTATACTGTAAGTATATTCTGCGCCTTTTCTGTTATACTCTGGGTTTACCAATGGCTTATAATACATACGAACTATTGTGATGTGCAGACAGCTGCCTTTTTATATGTACATTGAAATAGTGTCATAATATATCTGAAGAATTACTAGTGTTCACTTCACAATCACTCTTGAAATAGCTACTTCGATCGTCACTGTCGGCTGTTGTTCTTTCCAGTATGACTTGCACATGTGGGGTAATGGAGGAAAAACAAGCCTATGTCCCACATGAGGTTGCTTCTTATCAGTGTTTAACATATAGCCATTCCTTCCTCTTACTCTTCTGATCGGCATCATATCTTCTTCCAATAGCTCTGCCACTCCTTACAACACTTCCTCCTTGCTCAAAATTCTGTGATGGGAAAGATAGATAAAACATTTGCATAAATACAATACACTTGACTCACACTGTTGGCGAGATCTTTCTCTCTTCTTCTTAATGGGAGTTGTGGTTTCTTCACTTTTGACACTAAATATTTCCAATGTGCTATGATTTCCTTTGGAAAAGGTTATAAGAGTTTCTGAATGTTCAATCAACTCAATAATATTTTCTACTACTTTTAGAGTTAGTGTTGCTGTAGGCTATTTTATCACAATAATCACCATGAATAACTCACCGTTGGGTAAGGTCAATCTGTTTCTCGTCATTGAATGAAGCATAAACATGTCTGATTTTAATCTACAATAATATTATATCACCATATGTTGGAACATCTCTCTTCTGCTTACACCAAAAAAAGCAACTGAAACACATTAAAACAGTAAAGTCATACTCAAAGACACTGAGAATTAAATAGTAACAAAGAAAATACTCACTGTGAAGTGGTGCTAGGAAAACTAGACTAAGTACTAGCAGAGCTTTCTGGAGCAGGCTTGGTCAAAACAAAGACAGCAAGATATGTGTGGCTGCATGATTGGACAGGTCCAGTTAAACGTCTTCTGCTGCCCCCTCTCTGCCTGAGTTGAACCTTCTTAAAGCACTGCAGAACTCCATAGTCTCGCTACATGTGACAAGCTGCTCTCTGACAGCCCTGACTGAATGTTCTGGAAGAATTCAAGATGTACAGCCGGCATTCTGGGAAAGTTAGGTGTGAATAGTAAACAATTGATTGGTGGGTGGTACTCTCAAGGATATATCCTCCCTTCCAGAACTTTCTTATGTTTATGGCTAATGTATTGGGGGAGGCTCATAACAAAGTTGTTTCATTCTGTTCTCAGAAACTTGGTAGTAATAGATAGTGGAGAGCACCAGTTCAATTTGTTTCACTCATGCACCACATATTTTATATATCATATGAAGTTGCAGCTTCATCACATCTATTTCCACTAAAAATCACATTATTGTTCACATACAATGGTTGGGGGACCATCCATGTAGAGTCATTTATCACTTTTTAGTTTCCTCAGCTGTTCTAGATCATGAATCTATAGCTTCTTTTACACCTGTGAGTAGAGCTATGTGTAGTTGTACACTTTCACTGCCTCTCATTTGATTACAAGTTTTGTTTGTGATCCTCTATTAAGTACTAGTGATCCTGATGATTAATTGAAATGTACATTAAACCTTTATTTAGAACTCACCACTTGGTCATAAGATAGGTGTATACAATGTACAAGGATTATAACATTTTCAGCTATAAACCTGCACTATAAGACAGGCAGAGTGCCAGACTATAACTAACTGAAGTATAAGGTGGATTATATCATGCTTATAGGAAGGAAAGTTCTAAACCAGCCTATATTATGTCCGTAGTATACTCCACTATGTACACAAGCTTAGATTTCTCATTTTTCGCAGTTTACGGAGTTCCACTGTAGTTCATTAGTTCATGCAGTTCCCTATACAGTTAACAGTTCACTGGTTCTTGCAGTCACCAGTTCACCATTTCACTGGTTTGTGTACTCCACTGGTTCACTAGTTCACTTGTTTATACAGTTCCTGGTTCACGCAGTCACCAGTTCACCATTACACTAGTTCATGCAGTTCACTAGTAGGTTCATATACAGTTCGTCTATGTGTAGCCCTATTGGAATGTAGTGCGTGCAATATGAGTTTTCATGCATACCTTCAGTTTTCAGTTCTGTGCATGGTGGTTTAAATATCCTGGCAGACTGAGTCAAATTGAGGTTTGAGTTAGGCATGTTTTCATGCCTGTACCACTACCTTTTCCTCTTTACTTTTCTTTCTGTCTTTCACTACTTTCCTCTTTAGTTCTCTCTTTCTTTAACTATGTTTCTGTTATTGAATTGTTAATCATGGCACGTCTACGTAGGGGGCAGCCACCAGCCCGGCAAACCAAGGTGGTGCACCATGAACCTGGGTGCTTAAAGGCAGGTTCCTCATGTGGTGGGTTAGGTTGTAGGAATGATGTTACATCCTCAAAGCCTACTTCGGTAGGAAGGGATGTAGCAGAGGCTCTACAATC
Source organism: Theonella swinhoei (assembly GCA_963970385.1). NCBI lineage: Eukaryota > Metazoa > Porifera > Demospongiae > Tetractinellida > Theonellidae > Theonella > Theonella swinhoei. The sequence goes on from OZ019946.1 coordinate 5,927,430, forward strand.
TAGGGTAAGTAAGTGCAGTAGTACTAGGTGTAAAACATTATATTGGTGTTACTAATAGCTTCAAGAGCAACATTACAAATCGTGAGTATCATGTAAGTAGTTCTAGTGAATGCATGGATTGTAATACTAAGAACGTTATTTTCTTGTAGGAAATGTGGGGTACAATACGTAGGAAAGACAAGTCAAACACTAAGAAGTCGTTTTAACAACCATTGTGCATTGCTTAAACAGATGTGTGATATATTTTTATATAACCACTTCAACTCAGATAACCATAGTATTGAGTATTACTATAATGCCCATAGAGGAAGTTACCGTTGAGCCTGAGGATCAGATGACTTTAGCTGATAAGTTAAGTGCTAGAGAGGAATTTTGGTACAGAGAACTATGCTCAGTATACCCATATGGACTCAATGATAATGTTTATAAAGTAGGTAACAAACATCTCTCGTTTGTGGGGACATGGTATAATTGGGTACTCTTTGTTCAATAAACACCCCCGCAAGACGATCAAGAGGAAATGAGAAAGACAAACATAGATAAACTTCGACTCCGGACGGAAGTTTGTCTTTCTTATTCCCTCTTGATCGTCTTGGCCTGTGTATTGCAGAAATCAAACTTAATACTAGGTCAACTAAGAATATTTAACAACCATCTGGGATAAATCCACCCACCATGGCTCCTACTCTGACGAGGTGTTATTGGTCGATTCCTAACGGGGTTCTGACGGTACATGATTTGGGTGGTCTGCAGTGTGAGGTTGCCAGTTAGGCAACAACCACTGCAGCTATAAGAGGGAATGAGGGGACAAACTTTTGTCTGGTGATCGTGGCTGGTGTGCTGGTTTGCTGGTCATTAGACCTGGGTTTGACTCTGGACGGAAGTTTGTCTTTCTCATTCCCTCTTGATCGTCTTGGCCTGTATATTGCAGACATCAAACTTAATACATCCTTACCAGGTCAACTAAGAATACTTAACAACCATCTGGGATAAATCCACCCACCATGGCTCCTACTCTGACGAGGTGTTACCGGTTGATTCCTAACGGGGTACTGATGGTACATGATTTGGGTGGTCTGCGGTGTGAGGTTGCCAGTTAGGCAACGACCACTGCAGCTATAAGAGGGAATGAGGGGACAAACTTCTGTCTGGTGATCGTGGCTCAGTGTCTGGTTTGCTGGTCATTAGACCTGGGTTCGACTCTGGACGGAATTTTGTTCTCATTCCCTCTTGATCATCTTGGCCTGTGTATTGCAGACATCAAACTTAATATATGATTTGTTCTTGTAGTAGTTCTCCATATATATATGCTCCAGCTGGTCATGTGGTTACAGGTAACCTTAAAATTATTACAGACTATGCATTAAGGAAACATATAATGAAAGGACCATCATATAGGGAACAGAATAATATTAATTGGAACTAAACTCTAAAATGTGCAAGGAGGCTGTGGTTAAGTATAGGAATAAATGGGCCAAAAGTAGTAAGGTAGATAAACGTGTACCGAGTGAATGGGAAAATGCCGTTCTGGACTGTATTAAAATAGAATAGGTATGTTGAAGAAGTACATTAATAACGTAAGAAGTCTTGAAGAACCCAAAACATCTGTGCTACCTAAAAACCTTTCACGAACATTTTGTGTTGGTTCCGGCAGACAAGGCTGGTAGTAATGTAATAGTAGTCCGTAAGAAGTAATATTTAGACGTCATCCTGAAGGAGTTAACTACTAACCCTGACTTGACTACTAACCCTACAACATATGTAATGGAGAACACTAGAAATGTACAAATAGTCAATAAACATCTGGAGGATATCGTAGGGAAGGTGAGGATTCCAGTTAAGGAAAATATGGAACAGTTACCATCTTTTTATATGGTAGTAGGTTCATTGCTGCATCCAACAAATGCACTACAAAATCGTTATCTAGCACTTTAACATCGTGTCTAACTACAGTTACAGTTCACTTTCAGGAATACTGTGAAGGTGTTTTTAAGAATACAGGAGTGAACTGTTTCTGGATCATTAAGAACTCGCAGCTGGTCCTTCATAATTTGCAAAAGATTAATGATACCTCTAAAGCATACTACTTTGATAGTTTCGACTTTTCTACTCTCTACACTAGTAATCCTCATTCTTCTTTAAAAAATAATCTAAATACTTTAGTTAAAGAGGCATATACAATAAGGGGAGCTAAATACCTGAACATAAACCGACAGGGGATAGCATACTGGTCCCAGTCCCAGTCTGGTGAACGGAGCACAACATTGAATGAATTGGTGAATATGTTAGAATATCTGGTGGACAAAATATTTATAGAAGTGGGGAACAGTTTTAAGAGTGTATTGGTATCCCAATGGGGACTGACTGTGCTCCTTTAATAGCTAACCTGTTTTTGTTTTATTACGAATACAATTTTATGAAGGGTCTCATTAAGACTAATATTAACTTGGCTAAGAGATTCAGTACCACAGTAAGATACATTGATGACCTACTTACTAGATTCCAGGAGGAGATACCTAATATATAAACTAGTCCTTAAAAGAACAACCGAATCATTACGTGAGCTTTCCTATTTGGATATATGCATACGAATTATAGATCACAAGTTTACTACAAAAGTATTTGACAAGAGATAGTTTGGGGTTTAACATCGTTAATTTCCCCTTTTTGTGTGGGAATATACTGGTACAGCCTGCATATGGTGTGTATATATCTCAGCTAGTTAGGATCAGTAGAATTTGTGATAGTTATAATGATTTTGTAGTAGGAATTATATGATTACATCCAAACTAATTTGGCAAGGTTTCCGATATTCTGTACTTTTAAGAAGTTTGCTAGACGACATTGTAATGTGTTTAGTAAATTTAAGCATAGTGTAAAGAACCATATATGGGACGGAGTCTGCTTGCCAGTTGGTGCATTGTCTCACTTGACTGCCCATGTTACATCTAGGCATGTGAGAACAAATAAACATTGATTTAAATCCTTTACACTATACCGATTTCTTTTAGCTATCAAATATATATATATATAGGTTATTGTATTGGCTATGGTCATATTCCTGTCTTTGCTACCTCTGGTGAAAGTCTACTCTCTCTACTCTCTATCTCAGTGTTGTTGCTACCCCTGCCACTACCCTTTATAAGATGTTGTTTTCTGTATGGTTTTTACTGAGTTTGTAGTTTAGGTCACTTGAACTCAGATGGGTTGGGAGAGTTGACTGGTTGTAAAAGATCTTAAACCACCATTCTCAGCTCTCAATGTTGAGCATCTGAGTTCAGTGACATCCCCATTTCTTACAAATATACTGTTAGTCCTAACTTCCCTCTTTGCTTCTTCTACTTCTATCTTCTGTCTTACTTCTATCTCTTTCGTGCGGTTTTATGCTGATCCTGCTATATTGTAGGTGAGGTGTAGACAGCTATCTAACATGGTCTTTTGCTAGTCCCACTATATGGTGGGAGTGGAATGGACTGTTAAGGAGGCTCTATTTCTGGTCTGGGTCCTGCCTGTATATACAGGGAGGTTGTGGACCTACTGTGGGCTTGTAGTGACCTGGTTGTGATCAGGTACTTATCCTGTGTGGACAGGAGTAGTATACTGATTGCAATTCCCCTCAGTTTAGTGGTATGCACTGTCCTACAATAATAGGCCAGGTGCTACTTGACTAATGGGGCCAGCTTGGATTCCGACCCACTATTGTGGGAAGGTTTCAAGTTGGACTGGGTTGCTGTGAGCTTTCATGGTTGGGGATGGTTTGCTTCTCCCCTTTCCTTTTTCTCTCTATACTTTAATACTTCTATCTCCTTTTCTATCTGTTTTTACCTTTTTTATTTACGTGCCCAACTTTTTTCATTTTTATTTTTTATCTTTAGTATTTTTTTACTCCCCCATTTTTCTAGGTGTGTTGTGGTACATGTAGGTGGTTTGTATGTTATTTGTCAGTTGTCTATGTGTAGCCCTATTGGAATGTAGTGCGAGTTTTCATGCACTGGTTTATACATTCACTCAGTGCTTTGGTCCATACAGGTTCACAGTTCTACAGTTCAAAGGTTCATGTTCACAGGTTCTGGTCCATACAGTTCACAGGTTCATCGTGATGTGTAACTACTTCATTCCTCTCTCCCTTCCTCACCCCCTCTCCTGTCTCAGTTCATGTAGTTCAACGGTTCACTGGTTAATATATACAGTTCACTGATTCTGCAGTTCTTTGGTCACTAGTTCATGCAGTCCTTCAGCAGATACACTTCACTAGTTCTTTGGATATAGTTCATTCATTCATGCAGTTCGGTGGTTCATAGTTCACTGGTTCACACAGTCCTTTGGTTCATACAGTTCACTGGTTCATGCAGTTGACTCTTTCATGCAGTTAAGGATTCACATAGGCAGAGACAGCATGTCAAAAGTGGGGGGGCTCGGCGTTCATGAAGTTGGGGGGGGGGGTTATTATTATATAGAATATATCCGGCATAGACTATTAGTAGTTAATACATTCTTCATGACAACCTCCAACTTTGGGGGGGCTCAGCCCCCCCTTATCAAAAAGTGGGGGGGCTCAAGCCCCTCCTGCCCCCCCCCCAGGTTCTCTGCCTCTGATTCATACAGAAATAGTTCACTGTTTGTTGGGGTGCTTACTTGGCTTTACATTACATCACTATGACATCCTACGCTGTAACAGCAGTAGTAATGCTGATAACGCTGCTAATGTAAGTAATAGTGGCAATGCAGGTAATATTGGTAGTACAGGTAATGTTGGTAATGCAGGAAATAGTGGTAATCCTAGATGTAGGTAATACAGGTAATAATGGTAATTTAGGTAATGTAGTTAATACAGGTAATAGTGGTAATGTAGGGAATAGTGGTAATGTAGGCAATAGTTGTAATGCTGGTAATAGTGTTAATATAGTCTATTTGACTTCACATGGACCCTCGAATTATTTTTAATCCAATTTCAAGATAAAGAGTACCACTGGATTCCTCCCGTTTTGCCGCGTCTAGTGATGTCTCACTAAATCTGAATCTCTACCACTCCAAAGATAGCTGTATGTCCCATAAGGGATGCCATTGACCGCGAGGAATGTTGCGCACGTGATCTCAGCCCCGTAACGTTTACGCGCGAAGGCTTCTTACGTGCTGTTTGCTAGTGAGAAGCAGTAAGACAAAGGGGCTACCCGGGATTTTCAGGTTAGTAATGCTAGCTAGGCTCCCATGATACCAGCTGGGTGCCCATATTTTCAGAGATGTAGCGTAGCAGTCAAACTATGACATCATGGATCAACGCGCTTCCTGCGTCATGGCTCACCTTTAGCCACTTACCGGCCTAACCGAGCCTCGAAAAAACGCACTTCTCGTAGCATTCAGCACTGCTGCGTGATTTCCCTCAAGTTACCTGCGCATACCACTACCTCCCCCCCCCCGCAAAACATGAAGGAGTCGTCAAAATGACGCGCGCTGCGAAAAACGTAACACTGCTGCAACTTCCGGGGCCCAGGTGAACCCGAATAGACATTAGTGATAATGGTGGTAATGCTGGTAATAGTACGTGGTAATGTAGGTAATAGTGGTAATGCAGGTAATAGTGCTAATGCTAGTAATACCTACATTATCACTATATTTACCATTATTTGTACTACCAATATCTACCAGAATTACCAATATTACCAGAATTACAACTATTACCTGCATTACCACTGTTACCTACATTGCCACTATTACCTACATTACCATTATTGTTAAATATTCTTTGTGACCTGGTAAAGATGTATTAAGTTTTGTTGTCAGTATACTCAGGCCCAGATGATCAAGAGGGAATGAGAAAGACAGACTTCTGTCCGGAGTCGAACCCAGGTCTAATGACCAGCAAACCAGCACACCAGACACTGAGCCACGATCACCAGACAAAAGTCCGTCCCCTCATTCCCTCTTATAGCTGCAGTGGTCATTGCCCAACTGGCAATCTCACACTGCAGACCACCCAAATCATGTGCCGTCAGAACCCCGTTAGGAATCGACCGGTAACACCTTCTCATCAGAGTAGGAGCCATGGTGGGTGGATTTATCTCAGATGGTTGTTAAATATTCTTTGTGACCTGGTAAAGATGTATTAAGTTTTGTTGTCAGTATACTCAGGCCCAGATGATCAAGAGGGAATGAGAAAGACAGACTTCTGTCCGGAGTCGAACCCAGGTCTAATGACCAGCAAACCAGCACACCAGACACTGAGCCACGATCACCAGACAAAAGTCCGTCCCCTCATTCCCTCTTATAGCTGCAGTGGTCATTGCCCAACTGGCAATCTCACACTGCAGACCACCCAAATCATGTGCCGTCAGAACCCCGTTAGGAATCGACCGGTAACACCTTCTCATCAGAGTAGGAGCCATGGTGGGTGGATTTATCTCAGATGGTTGTTAAATATTCTTTGTGACCTGGTAAAGATGTATTAAGTTTTGTTGTCAGTATACTCAGGCCCAGATGATCAAGAGGGAATGAGAAAGACAGACTTCTGTCCGGAGTCGAACCCAGGTCTAATGACCAGCAAACCAGCACACCAGACACTGAGCCACGATCACCAGACAAAAGTCCGTCCCCTCATTCCCTCTTATAGCTGCAGAGAATATTTAACAACCATCTGAGATAAATCCACCCACCATGGCTCCTACTCTGATGAGAAGGTGTTACCGGTCGATTCCTAACGGGGTTCTGACGGCACATGATTTGGGTGGTCTGCAGTGTGAGATTGCCAGTTGGGCAATGACCACTGCAGCTATAAGAGGGAATGAGGGGACGGACTTTTGTCTGGTGATCGTGGCTCAGTGTCTGGTGTGCTGGTTTGCTGGTCATTAGACCTGGGTTCGACTCCGGACAGAAGTCTGTCTTTCTCATTCCCTCTTGATCATCTGGGCCTGAGTATACTGACAACAAAACTTAATACATCTTTACCAGGTCACAAAGAATATTTAACAACCATCTGAGATAAATCCACCCACCATGGCTCCTACTCTGATGAGAAGGTGTTACCGGTCGATTCCTAACGGGGTTCTGACGGCACATGATTTGGGTGGTCTGCAGTGTGAGATTGCCAGTTGGGCAATGACCACTGCAGCTATAAGAGGGAATGAGGGGACGGACTTTTGTCTGGTGATCGTGGCTCAGTGTCTGGTGTGCTGGTTTGCTGGTCATTAGACCTGGGTTCGACTCCGGACAGAAGTCTGTCTTTCTCATTCCCTCTTGATCATCTGGGCCTGAGTATACTGACAACAAAACTTATTACCATTATTACCTAAATTACCACTATTACCTACATCACTACTATTACCTGTATTACCACTATTACTAGCATTACCGGGAATACTAACATTATCAGCATTACTACTATACAATGTCATAATGATGTAATATTACACGTAGATTTTTGGTTCATACAGTTCACTAGTTCTTTGGTTCACTGGTTCATGCAGTCAATGGTAGTTCACTGGTTCATGCAGTGAACTGATTCGTACAGTTCAGTGGTTCTTTGGTTCACAGTTCCCTGGCTCATGCAGTCCTTTGGTTCATACAGTTCACACAGTCACAGTTGACAGGTTCATGCAGTTCACTGTTTCATACTGTTCACAGTTGACTGGTAGTACTTTGGTTCACAGTACAGTTCACTGCTAATTCACTGGTTCATGCCGTTAGCTTAAATGATGCATGCCAGGTTGGAAACTTCTCTATGTAATTAATCTATTCTTCTCCAATCATAATTTACTAGCCAAGGCCTCTCTTTGAAATAGATGGGGGGGCCGGCCCCCAGCCCAGACTGAAGTACTCTAGAGATGAACCAGTGAACAACATCAACCGAACAACTGCATGAACCAGTGAACTGTATGAATCAGTGCACTGCATGAACAAAAGAAGTACATGAACAAGTGAATTGGTGAACTAAAAAAAACTGCATGAACCAGTGAACTGTACTCGTAAATCTATGGCTGGCATCATTGATGTTAAGGTGTTCCAGTCGACTCCTAACGGGTGTTCTGACAGAACATGTAATTGGTCTGTCAGGTGTGTGACTCCAGCATTGGAGTACCACCTGGCATAGGGAGTGGGGAAGCTGAGAGCCGTGGCTCAGTGGTTAGTGCACTGGATTTCCAGGCACTGATCCTGAGTGCACATCAGTCTTTCCTGCTCTCTCTCTTCAGCTTGAGTCAAACTTCACTTATACATTACCATTTCTATAACACAAAATCTATATTAGTTGAAGACATTTGAGAGAGGAGATGCAAACAAGAGAAAGCACACTCTGGGGAAAGACCTGTTGGCTCTCTAGAGAGTGGCAGTGGCCGAAACTGTTAGCAAATCGGACTGGAATGACGAAGATAAAACCAAGAACAATGGCACTCGGCTTGATATCATGCTCTACGTGTTAAGCTTTACACTTTAGCACCTACTAACCAGCTGTAATCTGAGGTATCAATGGGCTGATTTATTGGCGAGTGGAGCGAGCCCTCCTAGTGATGTGAACAGCTGATTTTTCTTTATTTATGTGACGGCCACTGTACATACCATAATGTTGTATGTACCAACAATGTGTAGCATTCAACTAGTATATATATATATATACACATAAATGCATATTTATTTACCGTAATGTTATATGTTTTGCGTGCGCTCTTCCTGCTCACCCACAATGCGTAGCACTCCACTAGTACAATTATGCCTAAACAGTAGTCACAGATTCTTTACCCCTCCCTTCAAACTCCTGTATTGTTGCATTAGTGTGTGGGCAGTGGTGCATACATTGGTGCATTAGTGCAGCTAATTAATTCTGTCTTCATAATGAGCAAACGTCAACTGTGTCCGACCTCCCCTGGCTTCTCAATGAGTAAGATACCAACCCTGCCCCACCATAGTAAGTAATGTACATAACAACACAAAGGCAGGCAAGGTAAAACAGAAAGACAAAGTAACATAACACAGCTTGCCCTCAAACGCTACCACCAATAATGATCCAGTCATGGCCAGGCCGAGAGCTCAGTAGTACTGGTTGCAGCACACGAACGTGGGTATAAAAAATATATAAGTATGGCAATACCGCTTGTAAACAAAGAGACAGATTTGTAACACCTGTGAACTAACTAAACAGTGTAGAGATGTAGGCAATATTCAGACAGCACGATGCTAACTTTGTTGGTGGCATATACAGTAGTAGTGGTAGGTATTTACTTGCTGTCAATAACAACATTGCAAAGGCCAACTTCACCAGAAAGTTTCAAACCCTGTATAACACAACAGTCATTATGAAGTATCCAAGCATTTTAATTGAATGTAAAACAATACAGAAGTACTATGTATATAGGGATTGCAAACTATAAAACATTTTTCATAACATTCTCAGCTTGCCTCATACCAGACTTGTGAATATGTAACCATACAGTACAGGCCAAAAAAAGGTTCCCACTACACCGCCGTAGTACGGTCTGACCGTAGTTCCAAGTACCGTCTTTCTACGGACTCACTACGTTCCACTACGGTACGGTACGGTGGCGTAGCAATTTCATTATGCCGTACTTTGTCATTCACTACGCCGTACTGTACACCGTACTACGCTCCATTTACCACGCCGTACTTGTCACTAGGCCGCACTATTTACTATGCTGTACTTTGTTTACTACGCCATATCTCAGCGTTATATAAGCTAGAGCAAACCACTTTCAGTGAACGGAATGGTGTTTACCGAGCACGAGAAACTAAGAATGCTATCTCTAAGAGGCGAAGGCATGTCTGCTCCTACTATTGCGCGACGGTTGCGTACAGAAGGTATTCGGGCCAGCAGACGTAGAATTCATAATTTTCTAATGCAATACGCAGCATCTGGAACTATTTCAAGGAGGCCAGGAAGCGAGTGACGTTCTGTAATGACAGATGAAATAAGAATAATCGTTGAACAAAGAATGAGGGAAGACGACGAGACTACCGCTCTGCAGCTTCATCAACTACTGCGTAGCTGTGGCTATTGTCTATCTCGGAGAACGGTCTTGAGAAGTAGGACTTCCCTGGGCTGGACATTTCGAGGCAGCGCATATTGCCAATTGATTTGGATTGCCAACAAAGCGAAGCAACTGCAGTGGGCACAGCAATACCTCTCAGAAACAGCAAGTGGATTTCAATACATCGTTTGGACTGATGAATGCTCTGTGCATATTGAAAGCCACCGCTACTTCTGCTGTCGAAAACGAGGAGAGAGACCAAGGAACAAACCACGGTTAGAACTGCATACCTAAACATGTATATGTATATGCATGGAATTTGTGGTATGGTGCTTTGTTGAAGATGATGTACCTATACCATTGTGTATGCCCGCATCTGAAGACACTACAGCAATCATGTTCATATGTGCAACTTTTCTACAGGCCCAAACATCCATTCACTGAACTGCGCTAGCTACGATGCCTATAACGTTGAGTACGCAAGTACAGTCAATCGACCATAGTACACCGTACCGTAGCGCACCATAGTAAATTATCGCACTCTATGGTCATTCTACGGCGGTACGGTACTACGGCAGCGTAGTGGGAACTTTTTTTGGCCCGTACTGTATGTATGCCCAGGAACTAAAAAAGGCATAATTTGATGCATTATTAGAGGTTTTGTTTATTCTCCAATTCAATCTGTCCACTTCCAAAATTTCAAACACCAACAGTTAACTAATTATCACACTAACAGTTAACTAATTATCACACAAGGGAGAGTTAAATGAGGTGCATTCTATATTACTGATGCGCTTTCAAGTGCATATGCTATATACATAATATGTAAATGCACCATATACAATAAATTCATTAGCACAGTACCCCCTCCTTTTCAATTTTCAACCACAATTTCAACATTCTTAACTGCAATACATATGAATCTCACTTTTTCATTTGCCAGATGTAGCAGGAACACAAAACATATTGGAACTGATAAGTCATGTATCACATTCTCGGAGAAGTGTTTTGAGATTTGAGAGCAAACACTGCCGAAATCTACAGGATTTCCACTTGCATGATCCTGTACAGAGAAAGCAACATTATCTAGTAACATGGTATGCATTATTAATACAAAATTAAAAAAAAACTAGTCCTGCAGAGTAATGTTAGCTTATCTATGGAAACCTGTTAATGGCGAGCAGAAGTAAAACCCATCTAGTCATGCAAATAGGATTATTAATAGGTGACTGTATATGTATGGTATCAAATCAAATGTCCATATTTACTTTTCCATCCAGTTTTACAACTAGGTGTGCTCACACACAATGCTGAGCATTTGCAGCTAGTGCGTCTGTTTTATCTGTAGTGCAGTCATTATAGCAGTGTATTTACCAGCTAGTGTATTTGAAAGCTTATGAACACTGTGTTGTTACGCTCTTCTTACGGATAATATCTGATACAAAGATGTGAACTTTTTGGAACTGTAATGTTTACCACAACTTTGTAAACTACACACCAAGTCTTTCATGTCTATCAATCCCCACAGTTTTTCTTTAAGGTATTTTGCATCAATTCTCTTCGAACACTTCGCATAACCTATAGGAACATTCTGAACCTAATTAAATGAATAACAGAATCTGTAATAACACACACATATGAGAGAGCTGGTAGACTCTCTATGTAGGGATGGCACCAACACACCCATAACAATAACAAATGTAATGGCTCAGAACTCTTGAATGTGGCAATCATAAGCCTTTAAATAACATGGCCCACGTGTGTGGTAAGACTCTCTAAGTTGGGAAAATACACAATATTATTTTCATCTTGTTCTTCTAGTTCTCACAAAAGTACTTTTATGGGGTCATATTCCCATGCAGTGTCCTTCACCATTGGACTCTTTAGTAAAGCTACGATACACTAGCACTTTGTGTAGTCAACTGTCATATCTTTATTGGCGAGTGTAGCGAGGCCTCCTAGTGATGTGGACGGGCAATTTTCTCTCTCTCTCTATATATATATATATACACGTATGTAACCCGCACTGTACATACCGAAATGCCGTACATGGTTCTAATCTTGCGTGTGTACTCTCCCGCTCGCCAACAATGCTTAGCATTTCACTAATTGGGCGAGCGCAGCGAGCCCGTACTAGTGAACTCAATGGCAATTTTGTTTGTATGTATGTATGTATGTATCACACAGTACGGTAGTACTGTGTATATAGGGATTGCCGTGCTCTATCCCCATTGAAAACCATATATAAGGATATTCTTCATTTTCACTTTCAATTTGAAGTTGATTCCACTTTTAATGATATCAAGGTGAAGAATGCGTGAAAAATAACCATGAAACAAAAATTGGTTGATCTGTGATGTAAGATATGTGTAATATCACAAAAGTGCATTTCACATTTTTGCCCATGTTCTTCATCTTCTTCTTCTTCTTCTTCTTGAAGAAGCGTAACTCAATAACCATAAAATCAATGAAGTTGAATCTTTGCATGTAGAAATGAATCAATACGTACTGGGGAATAGAGGTATAATTTTTTCGTTAACCCTTGTAGTTCATGTACTACTGATCATTATCTCTCCCAGCAATGTATTATGAATGAGGATAACTAATGAGCAAAACTCAGCAACCATGGTAACTATCAACCTGAAAGTTAGCATGTGTAGAGATATCATCGCTAATAGCAACATGACAAAAGCATATTTTATTAGCCCTTGTGATTCTTGTAATAATGATGTTAACACAATGCAATACATGTACATATATATAGCGATTACGTAATTCATTTTGAATGTACGTGCATAGTACACGTATATAGTTAGCTTGCGTCATACAAGAAAACGATTACATCATGAGACAAGACTCATTAATGACGTCATTTACCCAGCCGCGCATGCGCAAAAGCTTAGCAACTAGCGCGTAACAACTAGGTACCGAGTGAACTGGCTGATAGAGAACGTGTTGACGATTTGTATTGCAACTAGCACTTAGTACTACATAAGCAAAACAGAGATGTGTTGAAGATTCTTGTGCTACTCTCACCGTCAGAACACTGCACACGCGTACAGTGTGTTGGCTCTGCCTCTACGTGTGTACCTCGGTAAGCTTATATCATAGATACCATATAGTACCTATGCTTATATACCGTCTGCTGGAGAAACGGCATGCTATTCTACCACGATACTATATACCACCAAGCCAAAGCGCTGGTGACTGATAGTACGTTGCTAGCAGGTTTGCTTATAGACCAAAGTGTACGCAGCTGCTGCTTGCAACCAAACCACGCCCTCAGTACTAATCACGTATTTATACAGTAGCTCAATACTTGGTCAGATGTTTATGGATATGGAGAGCACATGCTAGGGGAATTATTGCTTACAATAGTAAAAAAATGACAAGAGACAAGTAAATAAAAAATTTAGGAAATTTGAAGTGTAATATAGGAATTGCATAAAAATGAACAGAGACAAGATTGGGACACAGACATGCTATATACATCAATGTACTAAAAGGTATGTTGATGTACATAGCATGTCTGTGTCCCAATCTTGTCTCTGTTCATTTTTATGCAATTCCTATATTACACTTCAAATTTCTTATTTACTAGTGTTTATATGTCATCAACCGACCGCGGTCAGTATGCATGCGTCCCCGCGCAACGCGCAAACGTAGCCGGCCTTGCCTCTTCCGCTCGTTGCGCTCGCCCACAAATGCTTTGCATTCTCCTAGTTATTAATGTATGTGTGATTCACAAGAACATGAGCAGCAAAAGGGGTGGGGTTCCACACACAAAAAGAACATGCGAGTATACTAAAACATATTTTAAAAATGTAGGGATGAGACTGCCGAAAATCAGAGAAACTAGTGCAGTATATGTGCAGCTAGATGAGGGCACTCAACAATAACATATATAACCCCTCCCTATATCTTTTAATTATTAAGCGTGAATCACATGCCTTATACTGACACCCTGGAAACCAGGTCACTTTAGTGTATATACCAAAGGGAAGCTGGTAAGGGTTATATTAAGTTATAGAAAACCTTGCGGACTATATGAAGAAGAATTACTGTAGTTATTTACATGTACCATTCTGAGCATTCTTTTTCTCAAACGTTTGTCATAGATTCACTTAAATTAACTGTATGTATGACTGCTAATAATTGTATCAACCACCGTTATACTTTTTTAGGCAGTGACACCAGTTCAAACTGGCTTTGATCTGTCTCTTCAACATCTGAACTTTGAGTAAAAGTAGTATCCCATATCTGTACAACACAAAGGAATGCCAATATGACATCAGTGACATACAATCATGTGTTGGTGAGGGTTTCAGGTACAAAAGAAAACTAAACTTAAATATTCTCTTTGTGTAAGAAACATCAAGAGTAGGTAGGACACCATGTAATATTGGATGTTCTCCTGAAGCGTACAAACAATGTACTCCATGCGTTGGTAGGTTATACTATAGAGCTTTTCTAGTGTACCAAGTTTGGAGAGCTACACGTACATATGTACCTGAAGTGGTGAATCACTATAACCACTGCAGTTTTTGTTCTTTCCACCACCATACCAGGAATCTGTATTACAGCAAATGAAACTGTTGGACAAACCTAAAGGAAATACAAGCCTGACTCACACACCATCAAGCTCCTCTTCCATCATTATCAATGGCTTTTTTTTCTCAACCTAAAAATGAATCAGAAGATAGAAAATAAACCTCCAGATCAAGTACATTACTTACTACATACATACTTACGGCCAATGTACGATTTATTGAAAAACAGACAAAAATTCTTACTGAATGAACCCTTGTCTGCTGGTTCTTTTGTAGAACGTTTTTTTCTTCGAGAAGTGGGCTGCCTGATCTGCTGAACTAGCCAGCGATTTTATAGCCTATCCTGTTCTTAACATACAACGTCATAAGCTTAGGTGTTTTATGGCTTGGACAGGGGAGCCTGCTGTGAGCACACTGTTCAATCGCTTCATGTCTAACCCAGGGTAATGCCACCACAGGGCATTTTTGTGGCCCCTACTGAGCA
Organism: Theonella swinhoei; assembly: GCA_963970385.1. Taxonomy (NCBI): domain Eukaryota; kingdom Metazoa; phylum Porifera; class Demospongiae; order Tetractinellida; family Theonellidae; genus Theonella; species Theonella swinhoei. The sequence goes on from OZ019946.1 coordinate 5,942,435, forward strand.
CCATAAAGTTAGGCCATTCTGTAGAGCAGCGATGGGGCAAGCGAATATACTTTTGGTGCCAGTTTCTATTACAGAGATATGAGCATTGGTTTGCGGTCATAAGTTGTTAATTGTTGTTATGTCTGTTTGTCTGTTGCCAAACTCACTTGCAGTAAGTTTATTCGTTCTACAAATGACACAGCTTACTAACACACAATAAATGGGTGAAATTTGGTGGAATTTCTCTGAAATTATCCATTGCAGAGTTCGAGTCGCCATAATGAAAGAGATGTAGGGAGGGGTTACGCATGATATTATTGTTGCATGCCCTCATCCCCTGTCTTGGTGCATATAATATACTCTGTCTTGCTGCATATAAATATAGTCCCCTCATTCCCTGTGTTGCTGCATATATATACTGCACTTGTTTCTCTACTTTTTGGCACTGTCATCCCTACTTCCTTTAACATTTTAATGGAAATGCTTTTACTCCCTTGTTTCACTGTTTTTTTTTTTGTTGTATAGAAAGAGTCGTATGCCATATTATGTGTCTATAGAGGCTTATAACAGCACCGTTCAGGAGTTTTGCACTGTTCAATTAAGGCTTTATGGGCGTGTCAGTGCCAGACACTTCCAAGCCAACTTAGCCAGTACACATGATGGAGAGCAGGAACACTAAACAGCAGATTCTGAGTACAGAGTCAATCAACACCTGTAACGCAAAATGGAGTTACACTAACCGATTTGCTGCACACCTATGCTGTAGCCTCATACCCAGGCTATCTCTTTCTTCGAGAGCCTGGGTACGAGGCTAACCTAGACTGTGATCATGTGATACTGTCGTACCTCCTCTGAACCCAGAGGAGGTTGGCCACGATTAATGATGCATGCGCCATGTGATGACACCATCACGGCTATTGACCAAGATGTCAGTGACTGTTTGGAAGTGATATTCAAGCAGCTCGGACTCCCTGGAAAGCTACAGCTGTCTGATTTAAGAGGTGGAACGTGGAAAACAAGGATTTGTAGATGTATAGACGGCTTCTGAAGTTCTCAAACCACTGCTAGACGGAGCAGGGGTAAGTCAAATGCAGGTACCTATGGTAAAATCGAATAAGTAGGTAACTTAGGAGGCCGTTTTTGTCAAAACGCAAGCGTATGTATATACAAGGTTTTTTTCTGTAGCTGACCTCTGCACTCTTGTGGGACAAAAGATGTCTGTTTACTGAGGTATCCTAACTTCATTTAGTCTTAATTAGAGGGCTCCAGTGGATTTTGAGACTTGTAACATCATACAAGCTAAAGTATTGTTCTATCCCTGCAGGTAAATTGGGGGTTGTGTGGCTGCTACTTGATGGTGGTCACAGAGCACAAGCGTAATGTTTCCAGGTTGCTGACTGACATTATGCATTCCAATGAGACACAATTTCCTAAGCCCAATGAGAAAAGCTTATATGTGACTGCACTTTGAGTCCCTTTTAGGAGAAGCACAACATATCTTGCATATACATGACATTGTATATTTGTACAGGATATTGCTTTTCAATTGAGTGACTCAATATTTTGATACAGCATAATAATATACTTATTGGTGAGCGGAGTGAGCCCACCTAGTCGTGCTGCTGGCGCGGGCTTTCTATATGTATATATTGATGTATTCATCATGCATTTTGGTCCCAGGGGCTACCCACGCGCTACGCGCAAATGTAACTGGCCTTGCCTCTTCCGCTCGCCATCAATGCATAGCATTCAACTAGTATATCTACATATACTAGAGTACAGTTCAGAGTGTCTCCCCTAACTCAGCTATACATTGGCCTTTAAGGTGGTAATGGGAACTGAGAAGCTGAGTGGCATGGAATATAGGATCTTCAAAGAGTTAGGGATGCACTGTAGGATGTGCCTGTATGAATCCAGAATCTGAGACAGAATGGCTGTTGCATTTCTGAGTTCTTTGTAGATACCTTAAACAAATCAAGTGAGGGTATTCCGTCATAGTTACTGACAAGCAACAACAAAATACACCTGGTCACAATGTGCTCCAGGATTTAGCAGTGTGTTATATAATGAAGGAGTGTTGTAAAAAGCAAAGAGCACATTTTGGATAAATATATGAACCTGAAAGAACTATTTTTACATGCTGTACGATTGAATATTAAACTATATAGCAATTTGCAGTACATGGAATATTGAAAACACAATTACAAGCACAGCCAAGGTTTGCACTGCATACAGTGGAACCCCTAAGGACACCTCAATAAACAGACACATTTTGTCCTACAAGAGTGCAGAGGTCAGCTACAGTCTGTATAAAAGTATTCTGAGCCTCACCACACCAAATCTAGGGCAGTTGTCACCACACTTCAGGTAGCCATCACACAGCTCTATGACAGTGCTCCATCATGACTATCAATTATCAGCCACATGCAATCCCTTTGCAAGGCAACTAAGCTTCAAACACACTGTCTTTACCCAATTTTCACTACTTTCAAAGCTTCATAACTCCAAAGTTAGGGGGGTTGTCTCCCCGGGAAAGTAAAGCTTAAGAAACCCCCAGTTCTGTTCTATCTAGCTGAATAAACCTTGTACATATATACGCTCGCGTTTTGATGCAAATGGCCTCCAAAGTTACCGATTTCGCTATAGGTACCTGCGTTTAACTTACCCCTGCTTCGTCTAGCAGTGGTTTGAGAGCTTCGGAAGCCATCTATACATCTACAAATCCTTGTTTTCCATGTTCCACCTCTTAAATCAGACAGCTATAGCTTTTTCAGGGAGTCCGAGCTGCTTGAATATCACTTCCAAACGGTCATGGACATCTTGGTCAATAGCTGTGATGACGTCATCACTTGGCGCATGCATAATAAATCGTGGCCAACCTCCTCTGCTCTGAACCTACGCTGCAAGCTCGAATACGTACACAAAATAAAAATGGTGTACAACAGAGAGGAAGTCCGTGGGCGTGGCTCCTAGCTGTACTTTATATAACCATTTTTTGGTGAAAGGCACTGCGCCGGCCAAAAAGACAATTTGTGCAAAAATGAAGATAAATACTTAAGCCGATTTTGAGTTATGCCTGTTTACTGAAGAAGAAGATGTGGGAGAAATTGAATTTTAGCAATATCACGCATATCATTGTAGCGATGTATTTTACCACCTTTGAGGGTCTATCGTGTATAGAAACACTCGTAGGCCACGTTATGATTTTAAAACGGCTTATAGCTGCCGCGTCTGAGAGTTCTGAGCTGTTACATTTGTTAAGGCTTAATGGGCGTGTCCCTACATAGAAAGTCTACCGACTCTCTGATATCACTGAACTGAAATTCTGTGAATAAGTATGACGTTTACATTGTAACCCCACCTCCTGCCTAATGAAAGTATACAAAAAATAGCGAATATACTGCCCAGCCACAGAGAAAACTCGAGAAGCTCTGCTCTACATTAGCCTGTATTTCAGTTAGCACTTAGTACCAGTTATGCTATTTGAATAACTTCATAAGCCTGTGCTGTTGAAAGAATGAGCTCTGGATTGCTATAATAGGTCAATGGTAAGCTAATTACAGCAACGCCATAACTTTTGAATGAAGCACCTATAGTGAAATCCATTCATAAATAATCTGCGCTGGGTCAACGTGTAAGCTTCCCACATCTGACAAAATGTGTGTCAGACACACCCACACACCCCCCCCCACACCCACACACAGACACACACACCCACACCAAGTACCGTAAATCTCACTGCTCATGGACGCTGAGGGTTAATAGCCAGAGGAAGTACGACACTAAAATCGATGACGTAATGAATTGCATCAAAGAATGCAATTACCGATGCCTACCGCAAGGCAAAGACGTAGACCTCTTCAGTTCATTGCATAGTTTAACTCATTGGGGCCCAAGTTAATTTATTACGCAGGCTTCCGCGTATGACGCAATATTACGCATTCAACGCAAATGAACTTCCGGTAGCTTTTCGTGATGCCCGTTAGCCAAGTGACTGGCTTTCTCTATCAGGTAAACGATTATTTAGCATCCTAATGGTCGCTAGAGTCTACTTATGAACTACAGTAGGTAAGGGCATAGCAGTATACCTTTTGGGTTCTTCGTGAAAGCTACGCACGCAGCTGCTTTGTCCCGCTTCATATGGCGATGCTCAAACAGACGGTAAGAGCTCACTGTACCTTTACTTCTGTTCTAGAGACACTATAAGCCAAGTAAGCCCGTATAGATGAGTAAAAAGCCATCTTGGAAGCTTTCTTCGAAGCTTTCTTTGTGGGAATGTAGCTCCGTATTATAAACGGAAGTCCGGTTACTTACCAGTATCACTTACTGAAAAGGGCAAAGTTCTTAACCTATTTATCCGTGATCAGTGAAGTAATATTGACTAGAAAAGCTAACACAAACAGCGGCTAGAAACGCACAGCGTTCCTAAGAGGTAAGTCGGGAAAGCTGTGGTTCTACGCAACACGGATAGCGCGTTATTGACGTAAATGGCACAAATTCGTGCTGTGGGCCCCAAAGAGTTAAGAGAGCTATAGAGTCAGAATACTATCCAAACTCGGTAGAGAGATAGACCATAGGCCAAAGATGGGTGCAACTGATAAATCTGAGTTAAACTAGATATCCACGAAGTGCTACATGACCTCAACTACTTCCCGCTGTAAGTCGCTGGAACAGTAGGTGTTGGTCCGGGTTCGATTCTTTTTCTTGAGGTATAGGCTAATGGTACGTACAACTGGCTACTAGCCTTTGGGAATCCTCGCTTTGCGTTGCTTCAGCAGACGCTGGAAAATGCCATGTCACGCCATGTATTTTCAACGGAAGATAGGTTGCTGTGTCAGCAAAAATTGCAATTAGACTGCGATCACGTGATACTGTCGTACCTCCTCTGGTTAATGGCATTATGCATCCCATGGTTTTGTATGTTTGTGATGTCGTATATGCACTCTGCAAATAGTACTTCTAGTGACAAGAAGTGCATCTCATATGTTTGGTTAAGATGAAAAGCACTTATTCATACAAACACTAAAACATGGTGGTGATACACAATGACTACTATGTGCTTACCTTCAAATTTGAGTGAATAAAGAGTTCCAGAAGAGCACTTATTTTCAAATGTGCATCTTGAGGTAAAGTTGTACACTTCAGAATTTCATCATAATGCAAAGTTAAGTTGATGGGCTGTATGAGTGGAAGAAATTATACAATTGGTGGTAGTGATGGTGCCAACATGCCCATCAGCCTTGAAGAACTCAGAATGCTGAACACTGCAGTCATAACCTTGTTCAGACACAAAGCTTGCTTTCTATGTATAACAAGTAAATAAGAAATTTTAAAGGAAATATAGAGATTGCATAAAAAGGAACGGAGACAAGATTGGGACACAGACACATTACATGTATGTTATATCAATGTAACATTATGGGTACGTTGATATATCCTAACATGACTGTGTCCCAATCTTGTCCCCGTTCCTTTTATGCAATCCCTATATTTCCTTTGAAATTTCCTAAATTTTTTATTTACTTGTCTCCCATCTTTTTTCTGGAACTAGGTACATGCATTTTGCTATTTTGCAGTTATTTGGTAGCAAACGTATTAGCTAATAGAGCTCGTAGCCTGAGGCTATCTAACACTTTATTGCAACATCAATTGTTTGTGTACTATATTGTACCAATTTTACTTTTCGTGGAGCTTTTGTTAATAAAATATAGCAAAGTAGTGCCTGGGGCTACTATTTACAAGATTACAAGATTATATCTCAATAGCTATTATTGATACACCAATTTCCACATTAAGTACTACTTTTGTTAGCGAGATATAGCTAACTATTGCCTGAGGCTATTTTGTTGTTATCACAACATTGATCATTGGGGTAATAAGCTTTACCATCACACCAATTTTCAAACAGTAATGCTAGCCTGAGGCTATTTTGTACAAGATTTACATGGTTTACAGAGATTTTATCACAATGTTGATCTTTGGGGTATTATACTTTACCATCATACCAATTTTCACATTTAGTGGAGCTTTTGTTAGTGAGATACAGTAATGCTTGCCTGAGGCTATTTGTCGTTGTATTACAAGATTTACATTGTTTACAGAGATCTTATCACAACGTTGATCATTGGTGTATTACACTTTATCATCATACCAATTTTCACATTTAATGGAGCTTTTGTTAGTGAGATACAGTAATCCTTGTCTGAGGCTATTTGTTGTTATATTACAAGATATACATTGCTTACAGAGATTTTATCACAATGTTGATCATTGGGGTATTAAACTATACTACCATACAAAATTTCACATTTAGCAGACCTTTCATTAGTCAGATATAGGATTGTGTGGCCTCCATTAATAATACATGGCCTGAGGCTATTTTTGTTTATTTTACAAGAAGTACATCGTTTACAAAATTTTTAACATGACAATGCACTACCCTCAGTGGAACTACATCACTGTACCAAGTTTCATGTTTAGATGTGTTACCGTTAGTGAGTTACGCTTCTTCAAGCAGAAGAAGAAGAAGAAGAAGATGGAGAATTTACAAAATAGACTTAATTTAACACCTTTCTCATGGATCAAATTATACCATTTTATAATCACAGTTAGTTTCTGGGTATAGTTACACATTCATGTTAACAAAAGTCCAGTAGATAGCAAAACTGAAAGTGAAAGTGAAAAACCTTATATATGATAGCAATCCCTATATACACAGTATTACCGCACTGTGTGATACCTAAGAATCTCAGTGTACAACACACTGCAATGGAAAATTTGTAAATTTCCTCTCCATCTTAACTCAAAATCGGCACTTACACTACTGCACACAACAGCTCATTTTTCCTTGATCAGGAGAATCTATCTTGAAATTTCCATGTGACCCAATGAGCAGCGGAAAGGGCACACACACACACACACACACACACACACACACACACACACACACACACACACACACACACACACACACACACACACACACACACACACACACACACACACACACACACACACACACACACACACACACCTTGAACCTTGAAAGAAAGCCACCAATAATGGTGATGCTTTTCTGCCACAAAGTGGCAGACTGAGCTCAGGCAGCTCCAGTAGGGCCTGTCCAAGTGCGTTTGCGTGGGCGAGTCGTCACACACTTGTGTCGTGCAATGTCCTGCCTTCTTCGGAAGGCTCTGGAGCAAGTCGGACATACCAGTGGCGAGGTAGGATGTGCTGAGGGGGCGGCAGCAGTAGCAGCACGCATTCTATTCACTATTCTCTCCTGCCTATGCTCCGTGATCTCAACAAGGCCCTCCCTACACAGCGCTCTCCATTCCCTTCTGTCCTGTGCCACATGGAACCACCTCCCCTCATCAATTGCAAACGTCTTTAGATCCTTCCTCACTTTGTCTCTCCACCGTTGTTTGGTCCCATGGGCAGGTCTGCGGTGAGGGAGCCAGCCAAACAGAAGCTGCTTTGGCAGTCGTGTGTCGTCCATTCGGGCAACATGGCCGATCCATCGCAGTCTCTTGGCTGCTATCACATCCTCCAGCAGCTCCTCAATGCCAAACCTTTTCCTCACTTCTGCACTAGTGATGTGACTGACACGCTGCTGTGCCCTGGTGATACCAAGAACACGCCTGAGACACTTGTTGTTAAAAGACTCAAGTTTGGAGGTGGCAGCCCGTTTGTTCGTCCAAGCCTCTGAACCATACAGCAACACCCCCATGACCACGGCACGATACACCATCCTCTTCGTCCTTAGTGAGAGGCTGCTGTCCTGGAACACAGGCTTGCACAGTGCGCCGAATGCTCTTGATGCATTGGCGATTCTGTCCTCCACATCTTTCAAGACCTCCCCGTGGGACTCCACTACTGACCCCAAATACCTGAACTGACTGACAGCCTCGATTGGCTCTCCTCTGACTATGATGGGTTGGATGTCAGCCTCGTTCCACTTTCCCGTCATCAGGAGCTTTGTCTTCGAAAGGCTGAGTGTTAGGCCCCACTCTGTAGCCACCCTGTCCAGTGTTTCAGCTGCTCTCTCTATCTCTTCTCTCGATGAGCCCACCAGGGCAGCGTCGTCCGCAAACTGGAGCTCAGTGACTGTAGCCTTCACTGGCCTCCTCGTTCTCTCGCCTACCAGCTTTCCACCACACTTGTAGAGGACCTCCACTCCAAAGGGTTGGACTCTCTTGCGCCACTGATCCATGACCAAATTGAAGTAGAGGTTGAAGAGTGTGGGAGCAATGGTGCACCCCTGCCTGAGGCCATTTGTCACCTCTATCTCTGGAGTGGAGGCATTATCAACTGTGACCTCAGCTTTCATACCCTCATGCAGGGATCTGATGATGTTAACAAGAGGGGGAGGGATGCCATATTTCCCTAGTACCTTCCATAGCGCTTCCCTTGGAACGGAATCATATGCCTTGCGAAGGTCTACGAACAGCAGGTAGAGGGAGGTGTTGTGCTCTCTGGCCTTTTCCATCAGTTGCCGGGCACAGAAGATCATATCTGCACATCCTCTTCCAGCTCGAAACCCACATTGTGAGTCTGGCAAAACTTCCTCAGCAACACTCTGAAGCCTTGCCTGTATGACCCTCGCAAACACCTTTCCCACCACATCCAGCAGGCTGATTCCGCGCCAATTGTCGCATAAGGAGAGGTCACCCTTCTTTGGGATTGGCACCAACAGGGCATCTCGCCAGTCATGTGGCACTCTCTGCTCTGACCACACCGTGTGGAACATATCCAGGATGAAATCCATCAGTTGACCCGCACACCCTCTTACCATCTCAGGTAAAATGCCACTCTTGCCACCAGCTTTCCCCACCTTCATCTTCCTCAAGGCTTCCACTACCTCCTCTTCAGTTGGGGGGTCAGCCAGCTCACTCCTCTCTGGGTAGCCCTCCACTTCTTCAATTGCATGGATGTCGTAGCTGCTTTGGACATTTAGGACCCCCTGGAAGTGCTGATGCCAACGCTGTAGCACACTGTCACGGCCTGTGCACAGACTGCCACTCCCATCTCTGATGGCACGGGGTTTTACTGGGCGTAGACCAGCTCTCCCTCGCTGCAGTTCCCTCAGTTCCTTCCAGCCACCCTTCCCAGCTCTCACTGCTCTCTCCACCTCCTTTGCCTTCTCTTGGAACCACACATTCTTGCAATGCTTTACCTCATGAGCCGCCCTTCTTCTCATTTCCACATATCTCTGGGGCTTTGGGATCTCAACCATCTCGAGAACGCAGCATTCCGCTTACTGATGAGAGGTTCAATGGCCTGCTGGTTATCCCTAAACCAATCAGGTTGGCGCCTCTTCACCTGCCCCAGGACCTGTGCTGCCGCTTTGTTCATTCCCTCCTTGATATCATTCCACTTCCTCTCTCCATCTGCCTCAGGATTCCACTCTCTGCTCACCTCCCTCAGCGCTGTGTCGCTGTATGCCTCTCTCACTGCAGGGTTAGTCAAGTTGGATACAGCGAACCTGGGTCTAGGTTTGCCAGCCGCTGGCTTAGGTGACATCTTCAGCATGATCTTCGCACACAAGAACTTGTGATCTGTCCAGCAATCTGCAGAACAGATCACTCCAGCATCACAGCAAAACCTTCTCTGCTTCTGTCGCATTATGATGTAATCAATGCAGTGCCATTTCTTGTTCCCAGGATGCTGCCACGTGAACTTATGTATTCTCTTCTTCTCAAAGCAGGTGTTCATAATGGCCAGCTCATTCAGTGCACAGAAGGACAGTAGGTCACGACCAGCCTCGTTCATCTCCCCAACCCCATGAGGCCCCCTCACTCCGCTCCAAACATCCCGGTTACCCTCTGGCCCTTCACTGCCCACCCGTGCATTAAAGTCTCCGACCAACATCAGCAAATCCTGCTGACTCACTTCATCCAGTGTAAGCTGGAGGTCAGAGTAGAACCTCTCCTTCTCTTCTGCCGATGATCTAAAGGTAGGTGCATACACACTGACGATAGTCATGTACATGTAGGTGGGGTGCCTCACATCAGAACTGAGTTTGAGCCTAGCCCTGACAACCCTTGGACTCACTGCTTTCCACTCTTCACCGGCTTCCCTCCAAGCGGCTGCCATGGCTGTGTCAAGCACAATGCCCACACCCTCGCTCCTGTGTAGTGGTGCCTCGTCCGGCACATGTCGACCAGAGTGTATAATGGTGAAGTCCTCAATATCGTAGACAGACTGCCCAAACCACTTCGTCTCGCTGATCCCAGTCACATTCACTCCATATCTCTTCAGCTCTCCTACCATTAGGGATGCCTTGCGTTCAACAGGAACTCCCCTACCACCTGGCCTGGCTACACTTGTCTCGATGGGACCTTCTGACTCCACCAGTGTCCGCATGTTCCAGCATCCCACCCTCAGAGGACATTGCTTCCTCCGTCGTTGACCATGCCCTTGCTTTGGCCCAGGTCCAGCCCGGCCAGGAGCTGCTTTGCTCAGCTTCTTGTGCATATTTAGGATATTGCGCACTGAGGGCTCGCAACACCACTGCAGTGCAAGCCTCGATGCCTCGCTAACGGCCACTGACAACGTCAGAACATGATACCGTAAGGATAGGACACCGAGACACCAATCACGTTAGCCAGCATACTGCTGTTTCCGCCGGGGGACCGCGAGGAGGTACACACACACACACACACACACACACACACACACACACACACACACACACACACACTCTGTCCTACATGTACTTCTGATACGTCTGAACTCCTGAATCTTACATGTAAAGTTCATGTACAATACAAAATGCTGACAGTATAGCTCAAGTATAATACAAAATGTAGGGTGTTCTCAATGACTTCTGGGTGCTGGTACTTTTTGAATAAACTACTTTCTAGAAAGGAAGTCATGCAGAATATGGCATATAAAATGTTGGAACCATTGAAGATCTGGCTAACCAGACTCAAAACTCAATGAGCTCTTCAATTATTGGGCACCACGTACGTATTATCGGATGCACAAGCTGACAAATAAGGAAGGTACCTTTGAAATACACAATGTATATAAAAGGACAAATCTACACCAGCATAGTTCATGTCTGTAGGTTGTCCATATTTGGAATGGGAAGCTGCTGAGTGAGTGTCCAAAACTATCAACGATTAAAACAGTAAAATAATTTATGATTGGAATCCCAGTGTAAATTCAATAGAAGTAGAACAAAAAGTAGTGAAGTTAGGTATATGTCTGGGATTGCCACGGACTGTCCCGGGATGTCCCATGTCCCCTATCTGACAACTAGTTTACCCCGTCTGAGGAGCAGCCACAGCCACTCCCCATCAGTAAAGGGGGTGGAGCCGAATGCATGGTGAGGCTCCACCCCCTTTTGATGGGGAGGAGGCTGGGCTCATGACGAAGACTACGCGGAAGATGATGTGTATAATACTGTATACATATGTATAGATGCATATGATATCCTGGGACATCCCGGGACAGTCCGTGGCATTCCTGGACATACCTCGAAAAGTTACAACTCATATCAATCCAGTCACAAAATGTATAGAGCATTAGCAGAAGCTGGTCACAAAGGGAGTGGGTTCACACCCATTATCATATGCAGAATGATCCTTTTGCCCAAAATGGAGATGCAGGGCCGGAGCAGCTCCCCAAAGGGTGGTAGGGTAACTGCCGTGCGGGCTAAAGGACGTGCATGTGCGCGCAAGTGTTTCGGCCGCGGCGAACAGAAGACTAGGCTATACTGCACATTGGCGGGCTTAATTTGCGTGACTGCGAACGCAGCTAGCCTATTTCACTATCTCGAATAAAATTCAAGCAACGTCATTTCCTGTATGGACCACCAAAAAGTGGTAGGGCAAATGCCCTACCTGCCCCACCGTCTCCGCCGGCCATGAGATGATAGGTACCAGTGTAAAAGTTTTTGATGTACAGACCACTATTGAGCTATGTCATTATTACATAACAGTTAGCTACCTTAGAACCATTTGGAGTGGAAAGACCATGCAAATACTATTCTCATTTCATGTGTTCGGTTCTATTATGTTTTGTTTAAGAGGAGTACAGTGGCACGTTTTACAAGGCACCCTCTGTTAAAATAATCATTGTCTGCTTAAGAAGAGTAGAGCAACATATTTTACAAGACACTTTTCTGTTAAAATAATCACTGTCTCTCATTAGTTTAACAAAACAGAATGAACAGAACGGAACTGAAGGTCTGTTTTGTTTAAGGCGAATGACATCCATTTAGTTCTAATCCACCAAACACAAGCTCATCTGGAGATCTACTGTAGGTGGGCTTGCTCCTTGCTAGCAAACCACATAGTGTGAGGTTTTACAAGAATCACTTGGCATTCACACAAACTGCTTGAGGGTTAACACAAATGAAATAGTGAAATCATTTAACAGAACTAGACCTTAACTTGGAACTAACAATGATGACAAAAGGTATATCTGCTGCTGATATTTTACTTAAAGGGAGTAAAAACATTTCTATTATGAATGCACTAAAGTACAGAACCCTTGGCACATGCACTAATTTCAGTGCAAACTACTGCACTAGGCCGTTTGAAGAAGAATTAGAAGAAGATGGAGAAATTGGGGTTTTAGCAATTTCACATGTTATTATAATGGAGTATAGAAACACTCGTACGTGCATAGAAACACTTGTAGGTTATGTTATATGTCTAAAAGGGCTTATAGCTGCTGCTATAAGCCCTTTTGAGTTATAAGCCGTTACATTTGTCAAGGCTACCGACTCTCTGATAATACTTGACAATGATTCTTGATGCATGATTGTTACACAAATGGGAATGATAGGCTCCTTACTTAAATGACACAACTTATCACCAAAAACAGGTCGACAGAGCTCTCTTAAAATAGTGATCCATGTGCTATGGAATCTTACCAATCCTAGAACAGGGCCTGAGTGGAAAGCCCTTTATTCCGCAGTTACTATATACGTATTTGTAGTAGCAGAGGTAACTGTGAAAACTGAAGGATCTATAGGCAAACAGTGAGTTACTATGTATGTACATGTAGTAGCAGAGGTAAATGTGAAAACTGAAGCATCTGTAGACAAACAATCAGTATCAGTTGGTCGACTCTATGTAGGGTATTGTCCAACATGTCCATTAAGGCCTAACATAATTAAACCAGCAGCCCTTTTAGATACGTAACATGGCCTACAGGTGTTTCTATAGATGATAAGGAATACGTGTATTTTATGGGGGGTGGAAAGTGCCAAAACTACTCATCATATCATAGGTTTTTCATTATGTAGCCTTTTCTTTATGTAGTAGTTGTTACATTATGTAGTGGAAATATCATCATGTAGTAACCTTTGCTTTATGTTATAGTTTTTCATTATGTAGTAGTTGTTACATTATGTAGTGGAAATATCACTATGTAGCAGCAGCCTTTACACTCTGTAGTAGTTGTTACATTATGTAGTAATTATGCCTCGGTGCGCATGCACGCAGCGAGCATACGGTAGTCACTTTGTATGTCTGTCTGTCTGTCTGTTCCAGCTATATCTGTTCCACCGGTGGAAATCAAGTGAAAGTAAATGTTTATACGTATGGCTATAAAACCATGTTTTCTTGATTTGAAATTTGGCAGATTTGTAAAATAGCGCTTTGTTCTTGAGTTATGGCAAAATTTGTGTACTTCGAGGCCATTAGAAGCACCTACGACACCTCCAATCGAAAAAATAGGCCGCCTGACGATAGTAATATTCTCTGGCCTTAGTGTAGTAGAAGTGGAAGAGTAGCTCGTGCTTAGACTCGCGTAGCCACGCCTATTAATCACGAGCGAGCTGCGTCCAATTTGTCACACATGCATTATAGGTGTATACCACCGAGGCATTGCACCACCGGTGCTTTCATTTATGCTGTAGGTTTTTCATTATGTAGGATTTTCAATATGTAGTAGAACCCTTTACATTATGTAGTGAATTATCATTATGTTGTAACCTTCACATTACATGCTGTATGTAGTGAATGATCCTGTCATGTGACCTTTGACCCTAGGCATTATGCAATGGTGCATAGCTACGCTGACTAGAATCATCAGTGGCCTTATGAATTATGATAGTGGAAGACCTATTGGAGTTGATTTGCTAGATGCTTACCATGTTCAACTTAAACTAGTCTATTGTGAGCTGGTTGCCATGGATGTTTTGGGGGGTCTCAGTAGTGCTAGTGTGGATAGAGTTCAAAAAGCATGTTCTAGTCAGCATAGCTATGCACCATTGCATATCCATTTTGCTCGTAATTCCAATAAACACCCAGGGTCAAAGTCACACGACAGGATCGTTCACTACATGCGGCATGTAACGTGAAGGTCACAACATAATGATGTTGTTGCAAGAGGGGTGTTGGCTGCATGATGTGATGTTGAAAAAGGCTTTTTTTTTGTTCTTGGCTGCCTGAAGCGAGACGCTCAGTATCTTCCGTGAGCTGTGTCCGCTCTTCGGCCGTCTTGAAAGTGAGAGGCTGCCTCACTGGCATTGTACTCTCAGTTATTGCTCCACTGTACTCAAAGCTTAGAAGCTTAGAGAAGCTACGAAAAAAGAACAAGTGGCATTCCATTGACTTTTAAATGAGCTGGCTTTACGTTTGAGCGTAGTGCGTGGGCAGCCCCAGGGGGAGTACAGCAATTTATACACGGGGACAGGTAAAACAAATATAGAGAAAAATAGGCTCGTTGACACATGTACAACTAGGCTGGCTTGCTCCTGCTCACCAATCCCACAAAATTTCACCCTTTATTATGCGTTAGGTAAGCTGTGCCGTTTGTAGAATCAATAAATTTACTACAAGTGAGTTTAAGCACGGACAAAGAAAGACAGACAGAACGACTACAGTACCCTCACTGTGCATGCACGCCGAGGGTAATCCATAAATATATACCTTGCAAAGTTGAAATGACTTCTCATAAGGGATATCATGGAAAGAGACTTTTGGAGAAGGTTTACAGCGTTTTGCAGTTCCACTCCCAACACCAGACTTCACTAAAAGAAAAAACAGACCATGTTTAAAGACTTCAAACCCTCATACAAATGTGGGTTATGTTAGGCCACGACTAGTAGAATACGTACCTGTTTCCCGTCCCCAATTATAGCACTTGACCAGGTTATTATTATGCAAATTATTAAAAGACTGTAGTACACATGATGGCATACGGAAGTGTTAGTAAGTTCTTTCCAACAAATACTTGGGAAAGAGTGGCACGTTTCACTTCATCGACTACTTGTACACAATCAAATTTTCTAGCATTCATTTCAGTCAACAGAGTTTGAAACATCTGGTCGTCACTCTGTATGTCGATAATTGTCTATGGTACACGCCTTCTTCTGAGAGGAATTGCAACACAAACCGAAAGAAACATGTCTGCTCAGCTCCAGAAGACAGCTCAGAGTCAAACATGCAGTCATAAACACGGCAGTCTCACTTGACACTTTAAATTGAGGAAGCGGTATGTAAAATTGCATGCGGGTAGGGGACAGGAAACAATTCTATTACAAGTCATGGCCTTAAGGAGATGGTTGAGAGTGCAGATGCAGTGAGTTCGGTTATTACAACTATCATGCACATGTAGTGGTCACTACACTGATCATAGGTATGGGTAGTGAAAGCCAGCAGAGTTCAAAAGTTGAGTCTTAGAGATTTGAAGCCACAACCAGCCATCTCCACCTCTTGTCTGCACTGGAGTAGTGGGCCTATCTGGATACCTACTATCTGCTGACACATGCCCTAGGTTCAAAGTGAGTGGTGTAAAACCTCTGGCATCATCGCCCCAATGGACTAACAAGCCAACCTCAAGTACCAGGTGGCCATAAAACATGGTTACATGTAGACATTTATATAGGTCACTTTACTGACGGATAGTTTAAGTTCACCAGAAGTTCCAATGCACAAGAACTTAGCAATGAAGGTTCAGGCAATAGTAAATGTATCAACCTTTTGGCTTCCTGTGAGCAGCACAAATTAGTGTGTTAATGTAATAGCATTCATTGACTGTGTCCCAATCTCGTCTCTTTATAAAATCCTTTCAAATTTCTTATTCACATGTAGAACCATGCATATACATGTAGCTAAGACGGGGGAATATACAAATGTACATGTATATCACGCATCATAGGCACAGTATTATGACCACACCTTACGGATAGGTAGTGGGTAGATTATATTCTCATCTAGCGATTTTAGTGATAGGCTTATATTTGCATTAGCAACCTTTTACAGGGATTGCTGAACAGATACAAGACTGGGACACAGTGCTACATACATCAATGTACCAACAAAGGTACACATGTATGTAATAGCATTGACTGTGTCCCAATCTTGTCTCTTTATGAAATCCTATATTACCTTTCAAATTTCTTATTCACATGTAGAACCATGCATATACATGTAGTAATACATCACGGTGGAATATACATGTATATCATGCATCATAAGCACAGTATTATTGTTGCATGCCATAATCTTGCTACTCATAAACTGCTCTTAATTGTTTCTCTGATTCTGGGTACTTCTATTCCTACATCCTTCAACATTTTAATGAAAATGGCTTTACTCCTGTGTAACTACATGCAACTTACCTTCATTTCTTGGATATGATTTCATTTTCCAGTGATGAAGGCCAGCCCATGTAGAAATAATTGAAGGATCAAAGTAGGAATAATCATAGTCATGTAGAGCATTTGTGAAAATGCCTCCATGTTCAATGTAACTGTGAAAACAGACAAGTGTTAGTTAAGGCAAAAAACTTCATAAAAATATCAACGTAGAGATGGCACTAACGTGCCCACTAGCTTTAACAAATGAAATGGCTCATAACTCTTTAATGAAGTGTTTTCAGACACACACATGCTTTATGAGTGTGATGAAACTCTCCAAGTACACCACCAGTTAATGGCCAATGTCTCCGTCTTCTTTATCTTCTTTATCTAATTGGAAAATGTGCTCATTTTAGTTTTAGCAGAAAACAGCTTTTTTCTTTTAACAGAATCTTCCTACGATCCCTCTCGAATGAGAACAGCAAGATTCACTAGCACTTCTGTGCAATTGGAGTCCATTTCCTTATTGCAACTGTCATGCGCGACTGTTTACATATGTGCTAGTAGACAATCCTGCACGTGTCAGTGTTAAGCTAGCCGTACTAAAAGGAAGACATTTAAGGAGTGTATGTAATAGACAGATTTGAGAGGTGGAATAGACCATAGCATGTATAGAGTACTACTGTACTGTGTGATATTACAAGATTTATTTTCAGAGAATTTACTACAACATTGATAACTGGGCTATCACAGAGTACGGTAGTGCTATATAATGTATTCAATATAGGTATTGTATGAAAAGGAACAAGTCCCAGCAGTGTAGGTCAGAATTTACACATCTACTAATGAAAACTGAAACTCTTTCGCTGTTTCTTCCCATTCATTTGTGGAAGCCAACTTCTTTTCTGGCTGTGGTAGCAAACTCTGGCTCAGCCGTTGAGAGCAGGGAGGAATTGAGCAAATGTCAACACTGTGACCAAGTTTTGCAACTGATTGTTAGGTACCTAGAGGATGGAGACCTCCTGCAGAACCAGAAGAGTGCACAGGGACTTGCTCTGGGAGCATCACAATTCACATTTGTTGATATAGTTCACTGTCATATACATGTAAAACCAGAAAAGACACTACGGATTATCCCACCAAAAACAAACTCTTCTTTAAACATCTTTGCTCACTCTAACAGAGCCAGTTGACAAAACTGGTGCCCAGGCATACGGAGAGACATTACACATTGGTGCCGGCCCTGTCTGCCGTGTGCTACAAGGAGTATGTGACATCCAGTGAAACCACTGCTGACACCTATTCTGGTTAATTGGCCATTTGACAGTGGATGTTGTACAGTTGCTGATGACTTAACTCGCAGAATTTTGAATTGAGTGCTCAAGCGATTGGTGCATAAGACGTAACACACTGACTTTGCGTGATCACAAACATTGGTACTACATAAAGGCTTGGCTCCAGTAATCCAGTGTAGTGGAATTGCCACTGACAGTGCCTCTGCGAATATAGCTGGAAATGGTCTCAAAGGCCTGGTTGAAAAGAAGCTCAGCTGGATATTCGGATGTGGTGTCTGGCCCATCGTCTTGAGTTGGCTATCAAAGATGCACTACGCACCACATCCTTACTTGATAGACGAGATACTTCTTTGATTCTACTACATTTACCGAATATCCCCTCAACTGCCAAAAGACACAGAGACAGCGGTGGGTAGAATTGAGCTGCACAGGTGAAGTTTACTAGTAATGAGGTACTACCACTCAGTCTGGTGGCGGTTGTTCCATGCACCTGCTTTGACTTTTGTTAGCTTGCTTTTTCATTGCGTGCTTCAAATCCCAAAGTGGAGCACATGTCTTCTCAAATCAACTTCATCAAGACAAACAAGAGGGCTACACTATCCAACTCTGCTCTCAATGACTTGCTAATTTTAAATGCAGATAAGTGGCCTCTTAAATATTTTCGCCAGACAATGCTATTACTCTCTGGTGGAATGCAAAAACTAGAAGGCCTGCACAAGGTCCTAGGAAAAAGTACAAGAAACGCACTAACTCAGTCATGCTGTCTTTGCCAGTATATATAGTTCTATGGAGTATGATGCTGAAAGTAAAAGTAAGGAGGAAGAGAAGATAGAAACCCTTTTAGATGACTGAGATCAGTGGTTTGTGGAGGATTGTTTTCAGTGACTGTGTACATTACCCTAAGTAAGCCTTTTACTTTGCTAGCTCACGCACGCACGCACGCACGCACGCATGCACACGCACACGCACACGCACACACACACACACACACACAGAGACAGATCCAACTACAGTAACCCTCCTGCACATGGGCGGAAGGTTAATCACTCTGCTTCTCTTTTCTGCTTCTCACTCTTGCCCCTACAAAATTGCAGATTGGCCGGTGTCCAAGATCCCGGTCGGATCTATTGCGCCCTAACACAACAAACAGCTAAGCTGCCTCGGTAGGTCAGTTCATAAGAGCGTTGCCTAGAAAGCGGACGGGCGTGGGTTCAAGTCCCACCTGAAGCAGCTAAGTTTTTCTTGTGGGTTCGAGTCCAACCCAAGGGAGCTAATTCTTTCCTTGAAAAATAACTGCTTAGGGCAAGTTGTATTGTGTTGCTTTGTCTTTCTGTTGCGTTGTGTTACCTTGCCTTTCTTTCTAAGCATCTCATGGATGATTAACGTCATGCCTATAATGTTTTTTCTGTGTGTATATGTCCATATTGTATGTTGTCATAACAATGGTAGGTTTTGTTAGGTGTGTATGGCTAATGTGTATCACAAGTATTCTCTCAAGGAGGGAATAATGTAGTAGTATATCTGACTAGTCTATAAAGTATGATGTCATCTCATTTCCGGATCCGATTTCATTCCTGTATTTAACCTGAAGTACAAGTGGCCCAGTAATAGCATTCCTTTCAAACAGCTGGAGATGCTGAAGAAGATAAGTGGCCAAATCAAAACTGGTTTCTTCTTATTTTGCCACCATTCCATGAGTTTGCTTCCATGACTCCAAGCTTTGATTTGCACTTTGAAGCTCCAATCTCAAAAAGATATATTATATGCTGTAAATATTCACATGCAGTAACAATTGACACATTACACTAAAAATCATTCCTAGTAGAGGACTAACTGGGTTTGTATACACTTGTGCAAATAATAGAAACAAACTGAGGCACTACATGTTAATTGCAGAGGGCTAAAGCTACCAAACAACATACCACTTATCTTCTTTTGTACGAATGACATGTGCATAGTTGTTGTCTCCACAGACACCAATAATGCTAGTAGCCTCAGGAGTATTTGAAGGATCCAACACCTACAGAGTTTACATGAATATACATATAATGAAGTACACAGGCACATACATGTAGAACATTGAAGGTACATGTGTAAGTAGTACATTGCCAAGGTTTATGGTTGAATGAGTAGAAAATACCCTTAGTGAATGAGAAACGTATGATTACAGAGTCATACATTTCTCATTCACTATATATATATATATAGGCACCAGCCTCTAATGGGCAGACATTGAAAATGTATTGTGGTGTATATGTTGTTGCGCATCACATCCTATTTTACTGTGTCTGTAGTCATACAGTACATTTCTTATTCACTATATATATGGTCAGCATCCAGACGCTGTGCCTGATGATGATTAGTAGTGCAAGTAGTGCATGCAGAGCTTTATGCCTTCTGCAGAAGAATGTAGAAGGCTTCGAGGAATGATCTTCTATACTGGAAAACTGAGTACCAGCAAGCTTCACTTAGTGCTAATGTCATCCAAAACCCAGAGAGTCATAGTGTACATGTACATGTGTTCCTTGGTCACCATGTGTCCACATTTAAAGGATGATAGTGAACTCTGTATCTACTGCACCCTTAATTTTAGCGTATTAATCAACCTCGTGGAGCAGCACTAATTAGAATCGTGCTACCTAGGCTTCAATGCACCCTGTTTTTATGAATATAAGTTGTTATATTTTTCTACAACTCCAGATTGTATACACTGTTCTATTTTCTAATTGCTATTTTTCTACTTTGTTTAATTATGTTTGTGCATTCTTGTCATGGCCCTGGTTTATGATTAGTTGTTGCCTTTTGTATGCGTTTTATATTGTGATGTGCTGTTGTGAAACGTCAGGTTTAGACACTGGGTGTGTTGGGTATTGTCTATTTGACTTCACCTGAGCCCTTGAATTTTGGCAATAACTCTCTTATTTTTCACCCAATTTCAAAATAAAAAGTACCATTGGATTTTTCGTGTTTTGCAGCGTCTAATGATAGGTCTCACTAAATCTGAATCTCTACCACTCCAAAGATAGCTGTATGTCCCATAAGGAAAGTATGGAGATGCCATTGACCGCGAGGAATGTAGTGCGTGTGATCTCAACCATATGCGCTGTTTACACACAAAGGCTTCTTACATGCTCGAAGCATTTGCTGGTGTGAAAATCAGCAAGAAAGAGGGGCTACACGGATGACACAAGGATTCTCAGGTTAGTAATGCTAGATAGGCTCCCATATTTACAATGAGATGTAGCATAGCAGTCAAAACGGTACAAGTGAACTATGACATCGTGGATCAACGCGCTTCCAGTGTCATGGCTCACCTTTAGCCACTTATCTCTAGTCTTCAGCCTACCCCAGCCTACAGTACTCGAAAAAACGCACTTCTCATGGTGTTCAGCACTGCTGCGTGGTTTCCCTCCAGTTACCTGCACATATTGTTACCCGCAAACATGCAGGAAGTTGTCAAAATGACGCGCGGTTGCATAACACATAAAACATTGCAACTTCCGGGGCTCAGGTGAACGCAAATAGACAATAGCTATAAAAGACTCTTTAATCCACCACTCAAGGCTGGGCACCCAGGGTCCTGCTCCCATATTGTGTTGTGCTGTGTTGTATGTTATGTGTACGTTTGTGTCATTTTGGTGTGATGGGGGAGGGGGGATTCCTTTCTGTCTTTCTTAATTACACTATCTGGCTGGTGCTTATGATATATGTAAGTGCTACGTAGATGAGAACATTATGTTACAGTTTATGCATATAATGCAGACACACGGACACTGGATGCAAGATGCAGTACACAGACCCCCACAAAGCAGTGCCAGGTACCAGCTATCTATGTATGCACTACTTTACCAAGCTATTTTGCTTGCTACTACATTTGCCAGCACCTAGGCCTTTCTTCATGAACGCTGCTAGCCTATTGCCATGTACATGTACATGTACAAAAAAGTGTGGGAAAGGAAGTTGTAAATCTGTCTGAAGCTGTCGGCTAAGAAGCTTCAATGCTATTGGGCCTAATTGAAGCCGTCTGTTTCTAACCATCTGGCTGGCTTTACAAAGCTGTCAGATAGCTTATACATACATGTATGTGTAAACATATATACATGTAATAGGGTCATCGGGTCATCGTTAGAGAAGAAATGGCAAATGTAGTACATTCAAAAGTACATATTTCCTGTACCTCAACATTTTCAGTTGGTGTAGGGCTCAAGCAGTGGCTTGCTGGGTCATAAGTCACCTCATCAACATCACTGTCAGGAGTAGTAGGACACGGTAACATGCTATAATCTGTCAAGTGGCCAAGAGAAATATGCCCTTGAGAATGCTAAAGGACTTACGTAAACAAACATAAATAACAGTCTCAGTCCAGGGAATGAAGTGTGACATTGAATGAATTGGTGAATATGTTGGAATATCTTGTGGACAACATATTCATAGAAGTGGGGAACAGAGTCTTTAGACAGTGTATTGGTATCCCAATGGGGACTGACTGTGCTCCTTTAATAGCTAACCTGTTTTTGTTTTATTACGAATACAATTCTATGAAGGGTATTATTAAGACTCATATTAAATTGGCTAAGAGATTCAGTACCACAGTAAGATATATTGATGACCTATTTACTCTGAATAGTACTAGATTCCAGGAAGAGATACCTAACATATAACCTGCAGAACTAGTCCTTCAAAGAACTGAATCATTATGTGAGCTTTCCTATTTAGATATATGCATACAAATTATAGATCACAAGTTTACTACTAAAGTATTTGATAAAAGAGATAGGGAGGTTGTGGGCCTACTGTGGGCTTGTAGTGACCTGGTTGTGATCAGATACATATCCTGTGTGGGCAGAAGAAGTATACTGATTGCGATTCTACTCAGTTTAGTGGTATGCATGTCCTACAATAGGTCAGGTGCTACTTAACTAGTGGAACCAGCTTGGATTCCGACCCACTATTGTGGGAAGGTTTCAAGTTGGATTGGGTTGCCGTGGGCTTTCATGGTCAGGGATAATTTGCCTTCTTCCCCTTCCTTTTTTCTATCTATACTTCAATACTTCTGTCTTCTTTTCTATCTGTTTTACTTCTTTTATTTACATGTTCCCTTTTTTCATTTTTTTAATATTTATCTTTGGTATTTTTACTCCCCCATTTTCTAGGTGTGTTGTGTTACATATGTAGGTGGTTTGTATGTTATTTGTCAGTTGTGCGTGTAGCCCTATTCTGTTGTTAGGTGCTTGTTTAGCCCTATTCTGTGGAATGTAGTGCGTGCAATATGAGTTTCATGCACATAGATATTTCTTTCATGTCAGAACTGTAGCATTATGCATATCTACCACCCAGACTGCTGCAAAACATGAATGGGGAGGAGAGTTGGTTGATGTAAAGGAATGATTCATTCCTGATCTTGCAGTTGTTAAAGGTTAGTGTTGAGTATTCCTCGAGGATTCATCAGTGAGCGCAATCGCATATATCTTCATGAAACACAAGTCGCTACTCCATCGGCTATAGGTGTTTCTATACATGATAAGAATCGCAAAATACATCGATACAATGAAATTGCCAACCCTCCAATTTCTCTACCTTCTTCTTCAGTAGACAAGCCTATCTCACAAAGATTTACCTTCATTTAGCATGAAACAGCTTCTATTCCTCTGGGGAGTGCCTATGGCCATTAGAATCTTCGTAGGACCTCTCCTGCACATGTAAGGCTAGGAGTATAAGTATTTCTGCATAAACAAACACCTTTACTCAATATTTTGCATGTGTGGTCACGTTTCTAGCAGTACTATGGCGTGGACGTGGACTACCTTTCTGTTGAGTGCTCACTTGTAAAGCCAACTCTACTTGGAAAAGACATGAATGATGTTCTTTATTTCACATGACCTCGAGGAGCAAAAGGGCTGGGGCTTGTACATGAAAGACCACTGTATGATGTAGTTTAATAACTGGAGTTAATATTCTAGGCCAGCAGCCAGGGAGGGCAGATCATTTGCACATGTGCACATTTAGCAGTGTGGGTTGATAGGTGCATGCGCACTGGGAAGACATATGGTCAGGTTTTGGCAAGAGCCAGCAGACTGCTGCATACTGGTGGCGCTCATAATTCCCTAAACTCCACTGTTCTTGGCGGTACCAAACTCCACTGTTCTCTGCGGTACTAACCTGGTTATGAGTCTGGACGGCACAACAAGCCCGCCAGCTTCAGACGCGGAGCGTTCGGGAGAGGAGACGGTGGATACTGCCACGGTGGCCGGGACCGGCACACTACTCGACGCGGTTCATTCAGTGGTGCAACAGGAGGTTCGCACAGCTCTAGCGCAGCCCGTTGGCTTCGAAGGAGTACCAGCGAATTTGTCTGCTGATTCCGGCCATGTCAGGTCAGACGGGCCTCACAGTGTATAGCCATCTACACGTGCAAGCCACTCCATGTTACTATCTAATAATATCTAGCACCTAGTTGGCAACTTCCAGGCCTGCCTCAGTGATTGATTGAGAGGCCTGAGTCAGCCTCACAGGTGGCTTTTTTATTCTCTTATGGGGTAAGGGGTCAGCCTGCCACTATCCACCACCCAGGTTGCAGCATCGAGGCCTGTCATCTGGTTTTGCACTTTAGTGCTTTCATTGACGAATGAAACAGAAAGCCTAGAAAAAAAGGAACCTGTTGCTATTTTTAAGCTGCTTTTACATGAATGTTTTTACTGTGTATGATATAGAATACCCATTACTTCCGTACATTCCATTACCAGGTTGAAGATCTGTGTGTACAGCAATACAACCAGAGTCTACTGATTCAGCACTCACAAATTCTGTCTGTGTGTTATGTATGAGAGGAAAGAAAACTAGGTATTGCACAACTGTAAAATTGTACAATATTTGTCTTACACACCATATTACATGGGCTAAAGGAAGTAGTTGTTCAATTTTCTTATCAGAGTCAGTTGACTCTCTATTATTTCTGCACAAAAACATTGCGAAAACTCATATTGCATGCACTACATTCCACAGAATAGGGGCTACACACAAACAACTGACACAAACCACATACAGGTAAGCACACATAAAAAATGGGGGAGTAAAAATATAAAAAAAATAAAAATACAATGGGAGACGGAAGTATAGATAGAAAAAGGACGGGGAGAAGGCAAACAATCCCCGACTATGAACGCCTACAGCAACCCAGTCCAACCCGAAACCTTCCAACAATAGTGGGTCGGAATACAAGTCAGCCCCATAAGTGAAGGTCTATTATTGTAGGACATGCATACCACCAAACTGAAGAGAATTGCAATCAGTATATATACATGTACTTCTGCCCACACAGGATAAGTACCTGATTACAAACAGGCCACTACAAGCCATCACAGCAGGTCCACTATCTCCCTGCACATACAGGCATGACCCAGACCGGATATAGTAGGGGTGAGAATATTATGCTCCAAAAAACCAAATTATGCTCGCATTATTAATACTGATAACAGTTTTCCGGCACAAAACCGAGTGATCTGCCGATAAGCTGAGAAAATAGAGTCTGCAGTTCAGCAAAAGACCTAGAAGAGCTCCCTGAAGCCGTCCCTCCTGAATCTTCTCCCTCGCTGGAGACAGTGGTAAGTGGTAGACTGCCAGATGTACTGCTCCAACCAGGATCTTTGTTGTTGCGTTCGGACATTAATTTTTACGCAGTTACACGTGTAACTTGCACATGCGCACTAGATCGTAGGGCAAAATTTGCCAAATTATGCCAGCATTATGCTTGATGCTTTGAAAGACCTATTATGCTTAAAATTATGCCGGCATAAAATTCGCACTCCTAGGATATAGAGCCTTTCTCAACAGTCCTTACCACTCCCACCATATAGTAGGACCAGCAAACAACCATAGAGCATAGCTGTGACCTGTCTATACATCACCCACAATGTAGCAGAGCCACATGAAAGAGTTAGAAGAAAGTAAGTAGTTAAGACAGAAGTTAGGAAGAATTAGAAGAAGATAAAGACAGAAGTTAGGACTAACAGCATATTTGTAAGAAATGGGGATGTCACTGAACTCAAATGGTCAGCCTTGAGAGCTGAGAATGGTGGTTTAAGCTGTCAATTCTCCCAACCATCTGAGCTCAAGTGACCCCAACTATAGACTCAGTAGAAATCATACACAAATCAACATATCTTATGAAGGGTAGCAGCAACATTGAGATAGAGAGTAGAAAGGAGTAGACTTCAAAGGCAGAACATATGGAATGAATGAAGCCAATGCAATAATGTAAGCTACATGTACATAATATTTAGAGATCAATCTAGTATAGAGGAATTTAAATTAATGTTCATTTGTTCTCACATGCCTAGATGTAACATGGGCAGTCAAGTGAGACAATGCACCAACTGGCAAGCAGACCCTGTTCCATATATGCTAGGCTTAAATTTACTACAATGTTGTCTAGCAAACTTCTTAAAAGTACGACATACATGTATGACAGAATATCGAAAACCTTGGTAACTTACTCTAGAGAGTTTAGTAGCAAATGATCACTTGAGGACTTCTCCCACTACATATACTTCAGTGTGAGTGTTTCACTAAAGACTGAAGCTGCTTCTACATACATGCTTGTATCATGTGTTGTGGTATATTATATTGTATGATAAGTCCTTATTATAGATGCATGACGTCATCTTTTACTTCTCATTCTTGTATGGCTTATTATATATTGTGCAGAACTAATCTGTAAGAAATACTTTCATGACTATACAATCAGAGGTGAACCGATCCACGCAAGGTACGATATGTGTTCTGCTTCTAAGTTAGATAAGGTAAAGTCATCAGCGAAGTAAACCTGGTCAGGAAGCTTAGCAACCAGAAGTTTTACTGTAAGGAAATATCCACACTAAATGACATACATTACGCAGAAGCTAGAGGATTTTGTGACAGATTGAAGCCACAGGGAGTTTATAATATCCTTGCAGCAGTGATTGCATACATACGTAGCCAATTTCCTTCAATATGCGAGATATCGATGGACTCCGTTTATGCATTATGAAGTATTCACGGTGGGATTTGGGAGTGTTGTAATATCGGACAACCCTCCACAAGGAAATCGCAAGTTGGAAGAGAGAACTAGTGTCCAAAACCTCAACTGCATGCTGACCAAATAGGTATTTAACCATTAAATCAGGTGCAAAATTGAGGGAACTAGAGGATTAGAGCCTTCAGTCCCCTTGCTCCGCTTCTATGGCATGCCAAGCATACGTACCAAAAACAATTTGGCATCATCACATCAACAATACGTAATATTAGTCTTGTCTTTAAGACGGCGTATTGGAGTGCAAATTACGCCTTCTATATTTACGGCAAAAGGACATCTTGTCTTAAGATGGCATATCAGAGAGATAGCACAGATGGCCAAACTTGAGTTACTCTTTGAGTTTCGGGGATCTAGGAGATGCATGGTCGTTAAGCACTCAAACGTCTGCGAGGTTATAGAACAGGAGCTCAAATGGTTTGGCAACATTTGTTGTTCTAAACACATTGATGCTGGCCATACATTGAGTCAGTCTGATGTGCAGGATGTAGATGGTGATACTTCCATACACTTGAGAGGCTGCGTATATCTGTGTGATAAATTTGAGGTGAGAGTTGGAAGTGCAAACATGGCAGGTTCTGCAGCTTAATTTTGACAGTAATGAAAGTTATTTAGTTTTAGTAATGAGAAATATGCTTCTGCTTCTTTTCATTCACATAGTCAACTATCAACAATCAGCAGTGAAAGTGATACAGATGACTGCAACATCACAAGAACATCTTTTGATAAACGAGCATGCCAGAAAGAGATATACCACACTTTTAGCTCAATCTGACAAGATTATGAAGAAACTCAAGGTTGGATCTGCCTATCTCTGTATGCACTTCATTTACCTCCATTCTACTAATACCTTGCAATGCTACAGTTGTGATATCAGTGTCCACTAATACCTTGCAATGTTTCAGTTGTGGTATCTGGTGTCTATCAATTGTTACGTGTCTTATATTTAGACACCTATCTCACTGGAAATGGATGATTCTGAACCTGGAGTTCTTGTAAGTTTCAGTGTACACCTCACTGTCCTGCATGGATACTTAAATGTAAATTCCATGCTTGGATGAGGTCAGTGACAGAGAAGAATGCAAGGACAGGATTGTGCCAGGACTGGAAGGAATGAAGACGTTTGAGGGAAGACCAGGACTGTGACTATGCAGGAACATTACTGAAGGATCAGAGAAAACAGGCCAAGATGCGGCAAAGGTAAGAGGTTAGGTGGTTCCTACTTTCTGCTTTCAAAGGATATTGATATTCTCTGCACATACATGTATATGTTTATATTATTAGACAGCTATTAGTAACTCTGCATGAAAAATGGACAAGGACAAGCTAAATAGCTGTGGAGGGCCTAAATTTTGCTTTCGCTTTCCCAATTCTCGACAAGTTGAGCGTACTCTATTGAGTTCTGCTGTGGCAATGTATGGTCAATACTTTCTTTGATAAATGACATCATAACTATAAACTTTAGGATCTGTATTAGATAGCATTTGTGTATGGCTGTCAGGGACAATTTTGGCTCTACACTGTTCTTCCTTGTTGTTGCATCTCCCATAACCCTTCAATGTACACTCTTCCCTGTGTCATTGTCTTTGAAGAAAGGGATGATGCACCTAACCCTGTAGACATTCTTCAGCCACCTCTATGCAATAGTGTATGTTTGGAGACTTTTCCTAGCACTTCTGGTATTGGCCTAAATTTTGCCTTTGCTTTCCCAATTCTCAACAAGCTAGTGTGCATAAGTGTAGATTTCCTACCAAATTCCACAGGACGTCTACCTACCCTGCTGAATGGGTGTCTAAAACTATCGAACAGCAACATATAATCAGACCCCCGCTGTAATTCAATGGAAGAACAGAGAGTAGTGGGTGTAAACTCAATTACGATTTAGATCCATTGAATATCCAGCCATCAATAGCAAAGATCCTGCTTCCTTCACCATTTAAGGCAGTGCTTGCACATGAACGAAACTGGATCACGCCCTACATTCTAAAATAGAAAAGTGATTTTGTCAAAATATTGAAGCCGATAGAACATGCAAAATATCCCCATTAGCCTCATATTTTGACAAAAATCACTTTTCTGCTTTTAGAATAAAGGGTGTGACCCAGCTGTGTTCATGCGGAATATCGGCAGTTGGAATTTTCGATAACCTACATGAACATATTGAGTAGCTCAACGGTAAAAGCTTTCTAGCACTCCAACTTCGTACAGAGAGAAGCGTAAGTAGTTGTATAGTGTAACACAGTACGGTAGTACTGTTTAATAGGGATTGTATCCCCATTGAAAACCATATATAAGGGTATTCTTTATTTTCATTTTCAATTTCCAGTTGATTTCACTTTTAATGATATCAAGGTGAAGAATGTGTAAAAAAATAACCAGTATAAAAAAACTGGTTGTGTTGTGATGTAAGATGTACATAATTTGGGGAAAAATGGAGTAGGTTTGTTTGTAAGCTTCAGGAGAATGTCTGATATTACATTGTTTCCAAACTTCATTAATTACATGTACTCTACTTCGAAGGCGTCCAAGAATACATGGCGCCTGATAATTGATGACTTACTCTATCACTGATAGAACATTAACCTTCTTTTTTGAAGAAGCATAACTCAATAACCATAAAATGAATGAACTAAAGCCTATTCGCGTTCACCTGGGCCCCGGAAGTTGCTGTGGTTTTACGTGTTACGCAGGCGCGCGTCATTTTGACAACTTCCTGCATGTTTGCGGGTAGTGGCATGCGCAGGTAAACTGGAGGGAAACCACACAGCAGTGCTGAGCGCTACGATAAGTGCATTTTTTCAACTACTGTAGTCTCGGTTAGGACAAAGACTAGGGATAAGTGGCTAAAGGTGAGCCATGATGCAGGAAGTGCATGATGTCATATTTCAGTTGTACTGTTTTGACTGTTACACTATATCTCATTGAAAATATGGGCACCCAGCTAGTATCATGGGAGCCTAGCTAGCATTACTAACCTGAGAATCCCGGTGCAGCCCCTTTTTCTTGCTGCTTTTCACACTAGCAAACGCTTCGAGCATGTAAGACGCCTTCGCGTGTAAACAGCGCGTTTGGTTGAGACTACATTCCTCGCAGTCAATGGCATCTCCATACTTTCCTTATGGAACATACAGCTATCTTTGGAGTGGTAGAGATTCAGATTTAGTGAGACATATCACTAGACGCGGCAAAACGTGAGGAATCCAATGGTACTCTTTATTTTGAAATTGGGTGAAAAATAATGAAGTTATTGCCAAAATTCGAGGGTCCAGGTGAAGTCAAATATAACAAAAGCATACAATGTATATTTTCAGGTAGTGGAATATATGTACATGTACATGTACATGTATATAGCAATTACATGTACGTAATTTTATTTTAAATGTACATGCACATTTTACGTATATAGAAGCATGCGTCATGTAATAAACCGATTATGCAATGATAAAAGACTTGTTAATGACGACATTACATCTGACGCGCATGTGCAAACGCTTAACAACTAGCACGTGCGCTTAGTATTACATAACAAAGGACAGATGTGTTGACGATTCTTGTGCTACTCCCACCGTCTGAACACTGCATACGTGTACAGTGTCATTGTGTTTCTCTCTGCCAGGCCACTACTCTACATATGTACTGTCTGCTGGAGAAGTGGTACACTACCAAGCCAAAGCGCTGGTGACTTATAGTATGTTGCAGGTTTGCTCAGCTGATAGTTGCTAGCAGGTTTGCTCATGGTTCTAGTATTTGTAGCTACCAAAGTGTACGCAGCCGCTTGTAGCTTTCCTCGTTAGTAACCAAACCACGCCCTACTAATAATACATCTTAGTGTGTGATTATTAGGACCTATAGCAATAATTGGCCACATGGTTTATGGATATGGTGAGCATGTGCTATTGAGAATTATTGCTTTCAATAGTAAAAAAATGATAAGAGACAAGTAAATAAAAAATATAGGAAATTTGAAGTACGTATGATACAGTGTTGCAGTTTACAGTCGGTCAACGGACATTTTCCGATCAAATATTTAATTTATCCGCTCGCATGCATATTTATCGGAACACGTGTCTGATCGAAAGTACAGAGGTCATGGCTAGCAACACGGTGAAGAGGCTAGGGAGTACTAATGATTCTACCAGTTCTAGCGAGGACGGCGTTGCTGCTAAACGGAGGGTAGTTCTTTCGAGAACAGTCAAATGGATCACTGAGAACGATCAATCCATGAATACTTCAACTTGGCTAACCTACGAGCGGCTGAATCGTGAGTGTGTTCGTTGCCTAAAATGTAGTGTATGTATTCGGTTTCGTGATAAGCTCGTGACATGTCGTAATTATAGCTCGGCTTTCATTGATGGATCCCAGAATCTCCGTAGCTCAGCATTTAAAGATCACGTGAAATCGGACATGCATCAGCGTACTATGTTGCTGCTAAGAAAGGCTTCGGCCGTAGCTGTCACGGACTATTCACCTATTGCTAGAGCGTTTAGCAGCATCGACTCTGCTACGGAGGAGCGAGTAAAGAAGCAGTTCGAAATAGCCTACATGTTATCCAAAGAAAACCTATCGTTTTCAAAGATGAATGCTATATGTCAACTTGAACAGCAACACGGTGTTGATTTGGGGCAAAGCTACAAGTCGAGGCAAGCGTGTACTACATTTGTGGAATATATAGCTTTATCTTTACGACAACAACTTGCAGAACTTTTGAATAGAGCTAAATTTTTCAGTGTGCAGGCTGACGGCAGTACTGATGCTGCCAACATTGTTCATTGCTCTTTTCTTTGACCCATACTCCCAAGACGGGGTTGTTCGTGTTCGCTCAAAGTTCTTGGCTGTACATCAGCCTTCAAGTGGTAATGCGGTTGGTCTACATGAATCATTTACAAAGGCTTTATCTAGGGTTGGTATAGAAAACTGGAAACAAAAATTGGTGGGTTTTGGGTGCGACGGTGCCAGTGTAAACATGGGTGCCAATGGGTTGCGTGGTCTACTGGAACAAGATGTACCGTGGATCATAAGCTTTTGGTGTTTAATACATCGTTTACAGCTTGCATTAAAGGATTCTTTGAAATCAACATATTTTGCCAGTGTTGACGAGATGCTAACACAGTTGTACTTACTCTATGAAAAAAGCCCAAAAAAGTGCCGAGAACTGGATGAAATAGTGGAATCGTTAAGAATGTGCATAAGTATTGAGGATCTGCCTTCAGCTGGAGGGAATCGCCCATTAAGAGCATGTGGAACTCGTTTTGTAGGACATAAGGTGTCAGCCCTTAACCGCTTAGTGGATCGGTATGGTGCTTACCTTGCTCACATTCTGGAGCTCACAGAGGACCCGAGAGTGAAAGCCACTGATAAACAAAGACTGAAAGGATACTATAAGAAATGGCATGATGGAAGAATTATCCTAGCCTCTGCCTTTTTTCATGATGTTTTAAAACCCTGTGCTACACTTAGCCTTGCTTTGCAAGCAGAACATGTTAATGTTATTGATGCTATTGAAGCTGTTTTGAGAACCAAGAAATCAATGGAACAGTTGAAATCAACGATCTTCAGCGAGCTTCCTACTGTCAAAAAGGTCATGTCTCGAGTACATAAATCAGGAAATAATATAACTTACCAGGAAACAGAACTGGTCAGATATGACGAGGCGGTTACATATCTTACTTTGTCAAAAGATAATGTCATAGAGGGCATCATGGCTTGTTTAAAAGATAGATTAACAGTTCATCATCCACAATTGCTCAAAGACTGCTTAACTCTCCTCGCTACTCATGGGTGGCAAAGATCAACAACTGACAACTTTGCAGATACGGCCCTGGACAATGTACTGCAAACATTTTCCGTACCTCTAGAGAATGCTGGAGTAGATGTGAGTACAGTGAGTGAAGAGTGGAAGAATATGCTGGAGTATGCAAAGCAATACTTGAATCTCGTGCAGGAGTCTAGTGATTCTATTTGGTGGAAACTCTTCAATGCATCATGCAAGAGCAGATGGTCCAATGTTCTCAGTTTAGTTCAACTACTCTTCTGTTTACCTATGGCCAATGGACATGTGGAGCGTACGATTTCAATACTCAAACTAAAGCGACGTAATAGTCTCAGTGAAGATCACCTTGATGATCTAATGCGTATTTCAGTTGATGGGCCTCCACTAAGTCAATGGGATGCAACCCCATCAGTACATTTGTGGTGGAAGGACAAGCAGAGATGAGTGGGTGGTCACAAACCAGATCGTGCCTCGACTTCATCTTCATCTTCATCTTCATCGAACACGAATGAACATCCACTTACTCTAGACTTCTCAGAGCTAGACTTTTTTGACTAAGATGTTTGTGTTATATATAATATTGTACAGTATTCCAGTGTGTAAATTGAATTTCTTATAAGATAATTTACATGTCCAATCAAAAATCTTTCGTGTCTGGCTAAAAGCGATTTTGACAAGACATTCTGTCAGAACAATTCTCCACACTTAATTGCAGCACTGTGATATTGATTCGGACACAGACATGCTACATGTATATACATCAATGTGCTAAAAGGTATGTTGATGTACATACATGTAGCATGTCTGTGTCCCAATCTGGTCCCTGTTCATTTTTATGCAATCCCTATATTACACTTCAAATTTCCTAAAGTTTTTATTTACTTGAGTAAATGTACTTTGGGAACCGTCACCAGATTATTTGATAATCTTTCCAGTTTCACAGGGGGTCAATTATGTGACATATATTATAACAACAATGGCATGTGTAAACCATTTTGTAATTGCAGATGTAAGGATGTGTACTATACTGCCATGTGATGTGGATCAATACACATGTACATGTAAGCAGAGTATTTGCATTCCTGCCAATAGGCATTTACACTTCTGCTTTGGAAATAAGAAAGGTTACTATTGGTTTTGGAACATTCTTGCAGTTGGATTTTCGTAATTGCTACCTGATATACAAGTACACATACCACTATATACCTACATGTACCTATATACCAACCACCTGATAAAACACTACAAATAAACTTACTACATTTTGACTTTCCATTATGTTGAAAGTTGAAAAGGAAGGACACACTTCGAATGAGTTCATTTCCTTTGATAGTCCTATAAACAAAAAGCCATACAGTGATACAAAATGTGAGGATATGCCCAAATTATAATTTGATATTGTACTGAAACAAATTAAACACAGTGCATTGCATTCTTAATGGCAATGGGATAACGCAGGCTGCGAAATTAACTTTTCTGTTCGTAAGAAAACACATTTCAATCATACAAAATATAGCATCACCGCCACATTCTACACATCTAATTTTGTTGCTCAACACATGTTGCAAGTACATGTAGGTGCGGAGTAGTGTGTGCATAATTTTTATAGACCAGCACAATTTTCAACTAGGTGGGGACAATAGTAGTCGCACTCTGGCTAACCTAGACTTACAGACCAAGTAGGCTAGCAGGAACTGCAGCAGTTGCACTCTGACAATCACATAACAGACATAATCAAGTAAGCAAGGGCTACAGTAGTCACATGCTGGAAGTAGCATAATGCATGTCGACACTGGACTACAACTAGCCTCGTTCCCAGAGAGGGGGCAGAGAGAGAAAGGCCTGGGGACTACTGCATGCGCATGCACAAAAAAAAACAGAAAAAGTGGTAATCGGATAAAATAGTAATATTAGTCAGTTTACTATGTGTATAGCTGTGCTGAGCGTCTAATCTTTCCTACTTTGGCAGTGTGCGGAGACACATATACATGTACCTTTTGCGTGCTTTTTGAAACTATTTTCACTCATCAGCTTTAGGATTGGGAAGAAGACGCTAAGCAGGTTTCCAAGCTAGACCTGGCCATGTTTTGCTGAAGAGAGCGGCACAGTGTGAATCAACAACTACATGCGGCAGCGCCTACTGGCCATATCCAAGTAGTAAACAAATGTCTGTCCGCATATTACATCGGTGTGCACTCTTCGTATTCGATTACGTCTTTTAAAACTATCCGGTATATTTTACAGAAAATAATCGGAATATTTCCTGCATGCACATGCAGTAGTCCCCAGGCCTTTCTCTCTCTCGAAAGGCCTGGGAACGAGGCTAGATTACAACGTACACCAAGGCAATTAATTGCACAGCCTCATTTAACCTATTTTCTGGTGTAGAGCATATCAATTTCTGAAACAGTTGAGTAGGCTATAACAATGTCCAGGCCTGTTTGGAAACTGTCTTTCTCGCTTTAATGACCTCTGATGACTGGCTTTGAATTAGTCTACAATGTGTACATTTGTATGAATATGTACAGTAGCCCTCAAAAAAGGTTTCTGTTCCATTGCAATGTGAACATCTGTTCTGTTGCAACTGACTTAAAACTGAGTGTCCTTATCCACAGGAAAATTCGCAATGATTAACACATGGCTTTATATTTTTAAGTGCAAGAAACTACAAGTTGATAAGTGCTTCTCCACAGTACACTATTACAAATGTACATTTTACAAGGTGATCTTTGTACACACAATGAATGTATTCCACACATGTTTAACTAAATGAAGCAGATGGAATGGAATTTAGGAAACATAATGGAAGGCTTGTTCCATTTGAATTTTGAGGAGTACTGAGCATATAAGTAGACCTACCTGTCATAGGCAATGCATTGAAATCTGAATGCAGGGGTTCAACAGAAACATCAGCAGACTGAAGATCTAGCACAAGGGAGTAGTCCTCACTGTGCGAATGATACACATTATGGTAAGATATACACTGCAACCAGATGTACATGTACGTTACAATGGACTATCAGTAGACCTCTTTGCACATGTAGGAATGGTACTGATATTCCATCAGTCTTATCTGTAGAGTCTCTATGTAGGGATGGCACCGACACGCCCATTATCCCAAAACAGCTTGAACCTCTTGCACACTGCAGTTCTAAGCCTTTATACACACATCCGTCCGTCACTATGAGTGGTTCTGTATTCTGTACTCAAAAATACTCTCAAAGTACACTGCTATGTATAGTATAGAAAGTGCTATTCACTTATTTGGCATTGTAAAACTGTCTGCAAGTGATTTAAAGACTTGCATTTTTCCAAGAAGTATATATATACATGTATCCACATGGAAACAATTTCAAGATGTTGTGTGCACGCGTGTTGTATTATTGTATTATTGCTGGGTCAATACTTTTATGATACAGTTTTAAGCTAGAGATCTGTGTGCATCCAGCCAATACATCTCGAGAGCCTAACAGTACATGGTGGCAGCAATGTCCCAATCTGTCCTATTACTTACCAGAGTAGAGAGAGTTCTATGGACAGCTCTCTGAGAGAGAGAGACGACCACGTGACCACAAGGCAACTAAGATGGTCGAAATCTGAGTTACTCCACCAGAGAACTTCACCTTCTCATGGCAGAAGAGTGGACTAAATGGATTTGAATGTTTCAGACAAGCCTCGGGACTGGTTGAGAAAGAGCAGATCAGCCAGATTCCTACGCTTATCTGGATGAGGCGAAGGACATTCTAAGCTTGTTCACTTGACCAAGAATCAGGAGAAGAGAGGTACTTAATAAAGTGGCAAAATCTCATATTCAAACAAGAACAATTTAATCACTATAGACAGGAGGAAGGCGAGCTGGTTGACAACTTTATTCTGGACCTCTACCGCCTAGCTGAGCACTGCAGCTATGGGACTCTCGATGATAAACTTATATATACGTGATCACACAGTCATCGTATTACAGAGTGCAGCCCTTTAGAGAAGCTACAGAGGGATGCCAACTAGATGGCGCGACCGTTAGAAAGCAGCAGATCCTCCTGATGAGTGATTTCCACGAAGGCAAGCCTAAAAGCAAGCCTGAGCTTGACTATGTAGGAGAAGGAAGCCCTTTAAGCATAGAGAGAAGCCTGGGAGTGTCACCCCACCCAGACTACCACAGAAGCCTAAGTGTACAAGGTGTGGCAAGCCTGAACTGGGAAACAACAATGCCCAGCCAAGAGGAAGTTTGGCATGAGTATGGCAAAAAAGGGCATTTTAAAGTTGATGAATCGCACCCATGAGGGTGTGGGGAGTGTCGAGTCCACCAAAGATGATCATGGGCATGGTACAACAATCTAAAGGATCCAGCCTTTGGTGTATTACACTCTCTGTTGAGTCCAAGACAGATACAGGTGCTGATGTAACTGTCATTCCTCTGAGTGTGTTTAGGAGCATTCCCCAAGTCACTTTGAATCCAGCAACAAAGACTCAGTGTGACCGCCTACACAACTCTACAGGTGTAGAGATGGTTCACTGCTAATCTCACATATCAGGACAAGACAGCCACTGAGGAATTGTATGTTGTCATGACACTCAACTGTTCTTTGTTGGGCTGGCCAGCTATTGAGGCCCTTGGCCTAGTACAGAGAGTGAATTCTGTGCAGACGGAGACTGATTAGTTTCCCAAACTAAACTAAAGGAATTACAAAGTGTCGAAAAAGAGATAAACAGTCTGGTGGCCAAAAGACCATCATGTCAATTGGACGAAATTGTCATGAGTGGCCCTGAGTGTCAGAAGCAAGTGTGTCAACTCCATCCCTTCAGACTCTACAATAGTGGGGGTAATCATAAAGCTACCATAAGCAGAAATTATTATGAGGAAGAAATCCGTGCGTATTCGTACGAGCAGACAGCCAGTGTACAATTTAAAACGCACATTTTCAATATTACATCACGTGATAGTGCACGTGACAAGAACGAGGCAGAGTGGCTATGTCCCTGTACAACTATTTCAAGAGGCAGCCTCCTGTCGAAAGTTTTTGTCCCAACCTGAAACTGTCTGCTGCCGACGGCGCTTCGTATAACTCACAGGTGGAATCTACCGAGAAAAAGAAAAAACAAAGGTCACTTACCATACGTACACGTCTGCGCAGCATGCTGACATAGGAAAGTACGCAGCTCATCACAGTGCTTCTGCAGCCTGCAAACACTTTCAGCCCCTTCTAGGACATGATTCACCCGAGCCCACTGCCATTAATGGTTAAGCCATTGAGCTGTGGCTGGCTCCTAGCTGGTGTCGATTATCTAAGAAGTAATCCTAGCATTGTCATCAATGGCTTCCAGAAAGCAGGCATCATATAACTGCAAAACATACTGAAACTCATACACCTTATATATAAATACCTATCAAGTTTTTGTACAATTTTTTCACTAAAAAAGATTAAAAGTCTAAAATCATATAATTTTAGTCCCATCTAATTTTCTGCTTTTATGGTATGTAATTGCATCACTTGTATGGGTTAGTCTTTAACTTCTGGTCATAAACAATGACAATCAAGCACTGCCAACACACAGGCCCTGTATATACATGTAATACTTGGAGTTACATGTGTACGTGTAATAGGCAAGCTAAGCTGATGCTGTTCATCAAGGATTATGCACACTACCAAATGAAGATGTTACCACAGCAAATACTCCCCCCAATTTTGAGGTATATCTTTGAACTGAAAAGGAGAATATGAAAATGAGGTTGGACCGTTTTCTGTATGTCATCGTAGCCGTGTCTTTAACATACTTATGGGGTGCAAAATACTCGTAGACTATGTCGCCTGTCTAAAAAGGCTTATTTGTAACTACCATTCGAGAGTTCTTAGCCATTTAGGGGCGGCACCAACACACCCATTAGCTTTAACAAATGAAATGGCTATACAAGACCGAATGGTAGTTATATAATAAAACTGAGTATGTTGTGGTTGCAGAGCAGGCTCATCCCTTAGGCCCAGCCTATTCAATCCTTCAAAGTATGTAAAATACACGACTATGATGACATACAAAAAGCAGTCACACCTCATTTTCATCTCCTCTTTGTTTTTCTAATTTATCAGTAGGAGGCCCAGGAGGTCCAACACACGATGAGTCAGCAAGTATAGTGGGGAATGAGTAAGTGGACTGGTCATGCCTGAACCAGTCCCTCTATGTGGCCACCTTCATTACACAGGGACAAGTCAAAGAATTGTGTCGTGCATCAAGAGAGTGACCACAGATTCACCTCTGATGAAGTCACAGGTGGGCAGTGGCAAATTGTGGTGTGGGTGAGTCTCGTGATGTCTGTCTTCAAGCTGAGAAAAAGGATCTGGCTGGTTGGCATCCCTACTAGCAAGTATCAGCACATTTGTGTCTGATGCTTCAGTGACAACCACATTACTTGGTGCCCTTAGGCGCGTACTGAGCGAGAGAAAAAACACTTGACACCAAGAGTGGGGACTCAGCTGGGAGCTCACACTAGTGTACTGGTTGATGGCCGTTGTGTTGTGCAGTTCCACGCTGAGCATAGGCTATCATATTACCGACAAATAATTTTGATGGCATTATAAACAGCATTGATGCATGCACAGTAGACTTCCTCCTCTATACTGTCATTCAGCTGGTCGATCTTCGCTCAACTGTTTCTTTTCTGTTTTTTTCTGGCGGGCCTTTATGATATATGAGGAGCAGGGCTGGGGGGTGCTAGACCCCCCCTTCCAGCGCTCCCCCTCCAGCAAGACCACAACCAAAATATAGGTGGTTTGGGGGGGGGGGGGGGGATGTTGCCTAACCCACTCTACCAAACCCTACACCAGGCATTACCTATAGTGGCTCCATTGCATAAGGTCAGGTTGTCAGGTAAGCCTGGTAAGCAGTTAAATACATGTAAACCGTGAAACAAGAGAAAAATCAAATGTTAAAGGCTGTAGGGATAGTAGCGCAAAACAAGTAGACAATTTATGCATGGCAGGGAAATAAATAACATAGTAACCCTCATCATATATGGGGCTATGGATGTTTATATTGCCTGCCATGGTATGCATACGTATATACATGTATATACAAGTATATTGTCTTTTTTCCATGATTTTTGACCCTATCATCTCTATGTCCTTCAACATTTGAATAGAAATGTTTTTACTCTTGTAAGTTTAGAGTACACGGTGGTTACATCTTCCATCAAATATAGGGACTACGCGTGGTCAAAATAGAATGTCCTGCGGTGATTTAGATACACTGATAGCTTGAAGGCTGAGCTCTATTCATTTGTACTTAACAGAAATGCACATGCGTATACATGTTTTAAACATGAACATACCGAGTAATTAGTTGGCAGAGCATAAACCCCTCTTCATGTCCTTCATCAAATAAGGCAAACATCTGTTTGAAAAAGGGATCCACTTCCAAATCAAGATCTTTACTGCAGAGATTTAAGACCTTTGGATTTATTTCAACTGTTGCTGCTGAAAGCTGGAAAGATATTTGCGAAGACAAAACATGAACATGTGGCATACATGCAATGCATTATCCAGGCAAGTAAACAGCAACACCTACTTGCTTGGTGAAAAGGATTATTTTTACTTATATAGATTTCATGGTGAATATGTAGCAACTGTAGTGTTCAGTCTACTTTTTTTCACCCAAAAGAGCTTGGCTACAAGGATGACACAGAATAACAATTGACTAAGTTTTGGCTGTATAACATGGTGCTTGGTCTTCATGCTTTTCCAACTCCAAGAGTTTCGAATAGTAGCATACAATGTGTACACAAACAGTATGGGAGTATATACATATGTACATGTAGTTGCATATAGCTATCCATATAATCTGGTAAAGGCGACACATGTACAAACAGTCAACACTAGTTTTCTTTCCTACACAATAGCCAGGGTACAAGGCTATGTACATGTATATTAAAACAAAAATTTAGGAAATTTGAAAGGAAATATAGGGATTGCATAAAAAGAAATGGAGACAAGATTGGGACACGGACATGTTATGATATATCCAGTTTTGCATACCCTACACAACACAGCTGAAACACAAAAATTTGTCATTGGACAATTCATATCAATTAGCTGTTCATCATTTATAGCTGCAACATTTCTCTTAACATAACCAGCCTTGCCTGTTCTGCTCAGGCTACTATAATGCGCATGCGCACTTTCCGCAGAAAATGGCCAACTGTAAATAAGGTTTTCAACAGAGGAGTGCTGGATCTCTGCAACGGAGACATTTCAGAGAAAACCCCACAAATTTTTTGACCTCCGTTGCCTGCTGAGTATGTGACAGTATTTTCAGGACGAACAGATGTTCCAGAGGTGAGATGTGACTTCTGTGCAGTGTCGCATCAAAGCCATTGGTACCTTCCTTTCAACGTGTAAGCTTACCATGTCTGAGAAAATGTGCCCCAGGCACATACACACACACACACACACACAGTTGTGTGTGTGTGTGTGTGTGTGTGTGTGTGTGTGTCTCATTTTCTCAGACACGGTAAGGCTACACATTGAAAGGAAGGTACCACGGTACCAATGGCTTCGTTGTGACACTGCACAGATTACTAGTGAAAATGCATGGCATTGTGGGGCGAACGTGAGTGAGAAATGTATCAGTTGGTTTAATTAAATGTACTTAATGAAACAATACACGAGCAGATACACACTGAGAATATACGTATCGCTCAATATGCACCTACTTGCACAGATGCAGAAAAGCTGTAAGCCTAGGGGTATGGCTTCGTAGGTTCTGTCTTCTGTATGTCTATCCTTGTTTTCGTCACTCCATCAATAAATCATAATGCACTGCCCACCACGTGATTTCATGCATGCGCAACTGGAGGACGTACATGTACGTGGTTGGACAGACTGACACAACAGCCAATGACATCATCAATTATAAGAAGGGATTTTTGTGATAGACGCTTCATTTGCTTACCATGGACATCTTAGATGGTACTGCAGCGACATTCTCATACTTTTTTGCCTTCTAAGGCTCCTAAAAAGGCTAAAAATAGGCTAAACGTTACCTGTAATACAACTCGATGTAAGCCAGCGAGCTTCTTTCTCCTTAGTCTCCATAATCTTCCGTATACTCCCCGTTATACGTAATCTTCAATAGCATGTTGTGCACTTTCAGGGGATTTGCACACACACGTGTGTGGTTTAGTGTTCATTTTTTTATGTGGGCTCTCTGTCAATTATGCCATATAGCGGCTTTCACATAGATTGACCTAT
This sequence comes from Theonella swinhoei, assembly GCA_963970385.1. Lineage (NCBI taxonomy): Eukaryota > Metazoa > Porifera > Demospongiae > Tetractinellida > Theonellidae > Theonella > Theonella swinhoei. The sequence goes on from OZ019946.1 coordinate 5,984,328, forward strand.
ATAGCCTAACATACCTCTTGATCAGTTCAATTTTGGAAAACAGGAAAAATTGTCTCAGAGGTGAAGTTGCAAAGGAGCAGGGGTGGTAATGACCCAGGACCAAGCAAGCCTCCAACCTTGGTCATTAGTGACTCAGATTCCGATGGCCGCCTACTCCTCTTGCGAGGAAAAGAAGAAGATGTTTCACGTGCCCTCTCCACCTTTAGGCTCTCCACCTTCAGGATATCTCAGTCTGGATGAAGTGCTTCTCCAGTTAATTGTACCAACTCTGTAGGGAATATGCCTATGGAAGTGATTGCCAAGATAAGCGATCTTGATAATAAATTGGATGCTACCTATAACCAAGGACATAACAATGCACTAAAGGAAATGTTCACTTGTCTGATATGTAAGAAGATATCCACAGAAGCATCCCGGCCAGTGATACCTCCCTGCTGCAGGAGTGTCATATGCTGCTATGAATGTATTCATCAGTGGATTTCTAGTTCCCCTGTGTGCCCCCACTGCAGGAGCCCCATTGCTGCATGCCTTGTTAAGCCACTTTTCAAACCTACGTTTGAACTTATTAACCCTCGGCACACATGCGCAGCGAGGGTTACGGTAGTTGGGTCTGTGTGTGTGTGTGTGTGTGTGTGTGTGTGTGTGTGTGTGTGTGTGTGTGTGTGTGTGTGTGTCTGTCTGTCTGTTAAGTCAAATCTCACCCCTGGAGCGTCTGTTTGTCCTGAAAATACTGTCACGTACTCAGCAGGCAGCGGAGGTCAAAAAGTTTTTGGGGATTTCTCTGAAACCGCTCCGTTGCAGAGATACACCGCTTCCTGCATTGTAGGGTACTGCAGCGACATTCCGCGCACTTTTTCGACGGCAGAGCGTTCCAAGGGTTCTAAAAAGGCTAACACTAAGCTAAACTCTACCTGGGATACGACTCGATGTAAGGTAGCAAGCTTCTTTCTATTCAGTCTCCGTCTTTTGTCTAAAGTCTTCCGTATACTAACGTAATTAGAGATCTAGCGCATGCGCTTTCAAAGATTCGCACACTCGCGTACGCCGAGGGTTCTGCACTTTAGTGCATTCATTGAAGAGAAGTAGTTTGGAGAGATTCTGTTGGACTTGAGAGAGACTAAGAACTGTCCTAGCCAGTGACATATATTTATCCTCCTGCAGTCTGTTCTTGAGGGTGCAATCACCAGCTATATACATGTATATTGATATAACTTCTAGAAATGCAACTTGAAATGATGGATAAAATGTGAAACCATGTGTAGTTTACTAACTTGTGTTACACCTGCATGCAATTCATGATCCCATGTGCACATGCAGGGTCTACCATAATCACACTATTATCCATGATATCATACATGCATCCAACATGCATGCACAGGAGCAAGTAAAAGTGAGGTGAGAGTGGGAAATCAAATGGTCACTTTAGTCCAACCTAGTGGATTTTGAAATTCAGCTAGGTGAGGGAGAGAAATCAAATGGCCACTTCAGTCCAACCTAATGGATTTTGAAATTCAGCCAGAGGGCCACTTTGGTCCAACCTAGTGAGATTTCGAAATTCAGTCAGGTGAGGAGAGAAATCAAATGGCAACTTTGCTAGTGAGATTTCGAAATTCAGCCAGGTGAGGAGAGAAATCAAATGGCAACTTTGCTAGTGGGATTTGAAATTCAGCTAGGCGAGGGACAGAAATCAAATGGCCACTTTGGTCCAACATATGAAGATTCTTAATTCTAAGTTCCCTAGTACACTATTTTCAAAATTCACTCTGTGTTGTCAGCACAAGTAAAAAACACTTCAAATAACCCACTTGTCCGCTTTAATTTGGTCCACTCATCCTTGCTGACAGTTGGACTAGGCTTTCTAGTACTGATAACTTCTCTGAGCTGTGCATGAAGTTTATGTACATGTATGCCAGATGCAAAATATGAAGTCTTTGGAAGTAGAGCAAAAGAAGGATCCTAGTGCTCTGCAATCTGATTGGATAATCCATTTCTAAGATATACCTTGCTGTACAGCTGCGTAATAGCATGTGGGTGAGGAGTTTTATAGGCTTTGTGCATCTATGTGTGTGGACTTATGTATGACTCTACAAGAGCAATAGACTTATCTATGATCTAAACAGCCTAGTGATATGCATTGAATCTTCATCTACAGTATGCAAATCTATCCTACAGAGGATTCCGATAATACTTTGAACCAGTGTTGCTCAACATTTGTTCGATGTCTGTACTGACACATAAAGCCGCACTATCACATGTATTCTATATTATGCATGCAACCATTACCACTGCGCAGAGTAGGCTGCCACCACACTGTAGCAAAACAATTGCCAAAGTGTGTTAACAACGCAGAGTGCTGTAGTTGGCAGTGTGTCTTTGCCTGTCCAGCTAGCTTCTCTGAAAGTGGCACACCAGCTAGCTGGGGGCTGCAGTTGCGCATTCCTAAGCATTACACTGGCACATGTGATGCCTATGTTTGTGCGCGCACACACACACACACATGTACATATATACCATACAATTCTGAGATGTTATTTACCTTGCGCTACGGCGCTCGACAATTATGGATGCCTTAACTCGGCTGTCCAATCATACCTTGTGTGATAGTCATGTACATGTAGAGTAGTTTGGTCTTACATGTAAAAGCTGTACAAGTGCTCTATAAAACATACAATGTTACCAGTCTTTCCGCACTGTTTTTCATTATCAAAATATCCATTATTCGGTGCAGCTTCTTTATCAACTCTCAATCTTTGTTGAGTGTGCGTAGACACATATGGACATGTACATTGTACATCAATGTTCATGTACACGTAGCTATTTCCAGTACAAATCAATACTGTTTTGCAGCTTGATTAAATTCACAACACATGTATACATTAGGCTTGGATGTATATACATACATGCACATTCATATTTACCTCCTTCTTGTTTTTTTCTTTCACAGGAGGAGCAATGTCAAGTCTTCCTATAAAATGGAAATTGCATGTACATGTACGTGAAAAACTCAGGTAGGGCAAAGCAACCCTGGTATTTCAAGCTGTAAGAAGGTACATGTAGTTCTCAACACCACTGTGTACACCTACAGCACAGAAGCGATCTACAATACAAGATGTAAGCCCAAACAGCTATTCCCTAAGAAGGGTCACAACCAAGCTAACTTGGGCCAAAAAATCCCACTTTCTAACTCTAAGTAGCAGTGATGGCAGGGCCAATAACCACTGAAGAAGCCTAAAGACTCTTTCACATGAGGAAACATCAAGTAGGCTTGTCAATAGCCTTGTATTTTTCTTGATATGTATACGTAATGTACATGGCTTGTATAAGGCAAACTGTGCAGTTATCACACAGAAGGGATTGTTTTACGTAGCTACTTTCAAGAGGTTGTTGTCATCTCACACTAGATGAGCACATTAGCTAGAAGAATGGTTTTCATTCTTACGTATATTGTATCTTCTCCTTGAAGACGTGTAACACAATAATCAATGAACTGGATTTGAAATGTATCATGTACTGAGAAATAGAGGTTATGGGAACCTTAGTGCAGACTCAAGAACGTCTTATGTATAATAACCCTTGCACTTCTTGTACTACATGTAGCACAAGATGATTATCTCAACCTCTAACATTTTAATGAAAACATTTTTATTCTTGTTAACCCTAGGCGCACATGGGCAGGAGGGTTACTGTAGTTGGGTCTGTCTGTTTCTTAAGTCACATCTCACTTCTGAGGAGTCTCTTCGTCCTGAAAACACTGTCATGTACTCAGCAGGCAACAGAGGTAAAAAAAGGGGGTTTTCTCTGAAACCACTCAGTTGTCACTAGAGTCTGTATTGGTGAGGTCAATGCCAACTCTGTATGTACAATGTACCTGTACGTACATATGTATGTCATCAACTGACCATGCCAATGCGCCTGCATCCACACGCAACGTGCAAACGTAGCTGGCCTTGCCTCTTCCACTTGTCCACAATGCATAGCATTCTACTGGCGTTACTGTATTAGTAACAGCTCTATAACCCTGTTACACTATGGGGTGATTACATTGGTATACTAAAACCTAATACGTGTTACCAGTTATATCAGCTTGAAATACACTCGTATGCTGATAAGCCCGTCTCTCCTTTCCACCTACTCCATCTTTTGACCCAATCAGTCATTTTAAGACTGTTGCTACTAAAGGCCACTAACCTCAGTTCCCAGGCTTCCCCCCATATGCCTAAGTATTTAAGTGAGGGTGTTTTTCTATTGTGTGGGGGAGTGAAATCGGGGAAGGCCTGGGATGAAACATCACGTGAGTGTAGACCATGTTATGTGTCTAAAAGCCTTCTAACTGCAGCATTCGGATATTTTTCAGTAAAATTCTTGGTTCACTAAACACTTGAAACAATTGATCACGTTCTTTCAAAACAGACTTTACTGAACATTTGTTCTACTGGGGTGAACAAGGTGAGTGTAGAACACAGAATTTTGATGGTAAATTGGACATGAGTGAATAAGGTGGCAAAACCCTCCTGTTGCTACAATCAACTGAGTAACCATGTCAACATGGTGAATGGATGCATTGTCCATCACTACAATTGAATTTGGGTTGCCAAATGGTTGCAACATAGGAACTAATGAGTTTTCAACAAAGTCTGCAAAAATATCTCCATTGACACTTCCTTCACATCATGAACACTATTTACAGTTGCAGCAACTATAGCCGAATATCTTGTACCCCTAGCAAGTTTCTATGATCAACAGGGAGCACCCTACTGATAGTGTAGGCACACATGTACTTTGGAGCACTACTGCAGTGATCACATCCACACCGAGCAATCCAAATAAATGCATCTCCGACATTTCTGCCAACTCACCCTCAAAATGGTGAAGTGCTACATGACAAATGAATGCATTAAAGTGCAAACCCTCAGTGCCACCACGTGGTAAATACTATAATACGCATGTGCACCTTCTGCAGGAAAATGGCTGACTGTACATACATGTACATGTATGGCCTTTCAACTGAGGCAGTGTTGGATCTCTGCAACGGAGCGGTTTCAGGGAAAATCCCTACAAATTCTTTCACTTCTGTTGCGTGTTGAGTACATGACTGTATTTTCAGGACGAACAGATGCTCCAGAGGTGCGATGTACACATGTAACTTAACAGACAGACAGACAGAAACACAAACAGACAGACACAGACAACTACAGTAACCCTCCTGCACATGCGTGCCGAGGGTTAATGACTCTCCTAGAACACCCGCATTCTTCAATGTCCTACATATTGTGGGCACACTAAGCCAAACACCAAATGTGCTTTAAAATTTCCCCTGCAACTCATGAAGGCATATCCCAACATTAATTTCAGTATGTGCTAATAGTCTCTCGTTAGCCTTTCAGGGCCATAACGCTGAGGTCTTGGAGTAACGTCTCCGATTCTTTGGAACAGAACGAGGTACTGTGTAACTTTACTCTCCGAAATGCACATCTTGTTTGAACTACAGTAGATCGGAATATATAGTCTAGCTATTAGTCAAACAGATACTCAAGAGAAAATAAATATATACTTCATACACAACGTTTCGACCTTTCGGCCTTCATCAGGTGTGTACAATGGTTTGCAATTGACGCCATAGTCCGGTCATGAGCAATTTTAACCACACTACCCTCCACGGAAAATCAACTGAGTATGAAATTGGCACGAGAGAACACTCAGATAACTGTTCAGACTATGAACTCTTCTTGTGCGAACACTCCATATCTCTTCTAACTCTAAGTTCCCAGTTTTCACATATGCGCATGCGCTGATTTCACTGACCAACCTTAAACTGCTGTATATTCAGTGATTCTTTCAAGTTATACCTGTGACAGCAGCATTTCACATGATTGGAGTACATCACCCTGATATTACATGCAGCTCATGTACATGAAACTCCAGTGTCATGTCTACATAATTTATTCATGTGTAAACTTACATGTCTTTGTATCTCACCATGTTCCACAGGGTCATTCCTGCTAATTCCTCCAAGAACTTTGTATGCATCAGTATAGATTGAGTCTACTCTGCTGGCATAGATCTTTGCCCCTGCATCTAATGTGCAACCCGCAACCTTGCAAATGAGTGAGTAAACTTTATTAATAAGTTGAGCCTAACTTCATGCAACTATATACATTATACCTAACAGATATCACACCTGTAGTCACCCAAGCACAGCAAAGGCGTAGTCACCCAAGCACAGCAAAGGCACTACAGGTGACCTGAGGGCTTCTTAATTCCGTAGGACCTGTGCATCCAGTTTCTAACGTGTTTAGACAAGCAATCAAAGTGACTGGACGACCACTTAAACAAGTTTAAAACACCAGCAACAAGCATGTATATAGAGTACGTAATTCACCAATTATCAGGTGCTATGTATTATCAGACACCTTCGTCCTAGTAGACAAGTTAGGAGGATATTTTTGACCTAAAATGATAGGTCAGCATCAGTGTAGATCTTCATTTCTGTAAAAAAGTCAACCTTCAGAACGGCACACTGCTAAAGTGAGCATCTGAAACTATCGATGATCGTACAACAGCAATATATGATCGGATTCCGCTGTAATTCAATGCAAGCAGAATAGAGAGTAGTGAAAGTAAACTCAGTTACAACTTACGTAGATCAATGAGACTATCCAGCCATCAATACATATTCCTTCATCATTTAGCAGAGCATGCACATGAACACAGCTGGGTCACACCCTTTATTCTAAACGCGGAAAAGGCGATTTTTGTCAAAATATGAGTCATTTTTTGGTATATAGTTAAGCTCAGGTAAGGTATCTTTAAAAAAGTTTAAAGCATTGTTGAGAGAGAAAAATGATGGGAGAAAAGCATTTAGCTCATATAGAAATTGCATGAACAGAGCCTGCTTCCTTCATGGTTTAGCAGAACTTGCGCATGAACAGTTGGTTATTCTAAACACAGTGATTTTGTCAAAATATGAAACTAAAGGTGATATTTTGCATCTTCTCCACTCCAAAGAATACTTTTAACCTCTCAAAGGATACCTAATTAAGCTCGAGCTCTGTAATGGTCTAAACGTTAAAAAATAGGGACAATTAGCATGTTAGGTACCTTTAAAGCATCATTGATGAGAGATAAAAATGATGGGAGAAAAGCATTCTTAATATAGGGATTGCATGAAAATCAATGTAGATATATCAATATATATATATATATATATATATACATGTATATCTTATTGCGTGGGATATCGGGCAATATGGCAAGTTATTGCACGAGTGTGTGAGGTATTGCCCGAGCCGAAGGCGAGGGTAATACTCACACACGAGTGCAATAACTCACGTAATAAGCTGTTTTGTGTATAGTTGCATAAAGTTAGGCTCAACTTATTAAGTCACGTAATAAGCTGTTTATTACCTAGCTCGTCTTCAACCTGGTGTTAAAACTCCGCCATTTTACCGTTCACTCGTTGCTAACAATACGCGTAATGCGCAATGCGCAATGCGCTGCGAAATTTAATTGGCTAAAACTGACTGGGCAATATAACTGGGCAATATGGGAAAATATTGCCCAACGCGGAATAGGAAATTATACATTGCTGGGCAATATGGCTAGGTAATAATATATATATATATATATATATATATATACCATTGTCAGTTCCTTTTATGCAATCCCCATACATTTCATTTCAATTTTCTTGTAAAATATACATGTACATGTACCTGAAAATTCTCTAATTCACCACGTTCCAGCAACATTTCTAGCATATAGTCTATCAAATGAAGGCCAAATGCATTTCTTGAATTAATTTTCTGTAAAAGATGAATATATGGATAGTGTATCCACAATAGAATATTCAAACAAAATTCATATACACCTTAACCTTCAAACCTCATCTGTAAATATTCATTTGTTATTATGTATGTTATGTATGCTGTTCCTAACCCCGAACACCTCCCCCTTAGCTCTGCAGCCCCTCCCTTCTTCCTGCAGCAACGCACCAAGCAGTACCAGCGCCACCGCGCTTGAACTACTGCATCACCCTTCTAGTGCTGCCCCTGTTTTACAAAGTCAAAGATTTGCAAAACCTACTAGTGAGGAAAAAATCATTGAAATGAGGAAAAAGGCAATCCCAGAAAAAACAGTCAAAGACACTAAATATTGTGTCAGCATTTGGGAAGAATGGTGTAAGCATAGAGAACAAACTACATCATGCACTATTCCTTCACTCTGCTCTATCACTCTTTCCGATTTACAATTCTGGCTCGTTCACTTCGTTCTAGAAGTGCGGAAGAAGAATGGGAGTGAATATCCTCCAGATACTTTACATCATCTTTGCAGTGGTATTGTGCGCTTCCTGTGCACCAGTGGCACCCATCCCTCCCTTGACATTTTTAGAGATCCCTTCTTGGCACCATTTCGATCATCACTTGATGCTGAAATGAAACGCCTGGGTTAGGTGTAAAGCATAATAAAGCTGAACCTATCACTGAACAAGAACAAGACTTACTGTGGGAGAAGGGTCAGTCGGGAGATAATAGTCCATGAGTGCTTCTACATGGCTGGTGTCTTCTTTGCACTCTGGGCAGTGGGCAGGATCCTCTGATTCTCACCATCTCAAATTGAAATCATTCAAATAGTGCAACCAGAAGTTGTGTCAATTTCCCCAAACATGAATGTGCACACTCTGTGTTCGCGGCATTTGTGTGTATAAACGCAAAATCAAAACCATCCTACCTATATTTGATACAAAGAAGTGGTACTTCCTAGCTTTTATTCTTTATTGCCAACTATATACATGTACATGTATACTGTACTTAGGCCGAAAAGTCAGAATATTGGTAGTTTTGTCCAAAAACTGTGGTCTTCGGACAGTGAATTCAGCGCTTTCTCATTCCGACTGGAGAACTCATATGATCAGTGTCATCGATCTCTTTTTTCCTAGAATTGTTGATGAATGTGCACACACTGGAGGCAGCATTTGCCCCTTGGGTAGAGGAATTACAACAAAGGAGAATGCGAATGGACCGTACTATCATTTTCTGCCACACCTATGACCATTGTGCCAAGATCTATATACATGTACATGTTCATGGGTAGTAGATTGGGCAGGAAAATTATGGAACCAATAGGCTTATGTCAAGACCTTTCACAATTCCGCTTGGTGGTTAATAAAGTAGCTTGTACAAGGGTTATGCTATTGATAGATCCATACATCATTAATCCTATGTGCACATGTATGTGGAGTGAAGTGCACGTGTCTCTTGCAGATACACATTTGCATATGATCATGCATCCATTCAATACGTTTTTATATTGATGTTTTGTGAGCAATGCTTGCTGTTAACTTTAGAAGAGTGCAATGAATGTGGCCGGGCTTACGAGCAAATACCAAGGAATCTTGAAAAGTTGTTATGCCTCGGTGCGCATGCGCACAGCGAGCATACGGTAGTCACTTTGTGTGTCTGTTCCAGCTATATCTGTTCCGCCGGTGGAAATCAAGTGAAAGTAAATGTTTATACGGCTATAAAACCGTGTTTTCTTGATTTGAAATTTGGCAGATTTGTAAAATAGTGCTTTGTTCTTGAGTTATGGCAAAATTTGTGTACTTCGAGGCCATTAGGAGCACCTACGACACCTCCAATCGAAAATCTACTAAAAATAGGCCGCCTGACGATGGTAATATACTGAGGGAGGGAGGGAGGGAGGGAGGGAGGGAGGGAGAGAGGGAGGGAGGGAGGGAGGGAGGGAGGGAGGAGGGAGGGAGTGAGGGAGGGATAGAGGGAGGGAGGGAGGGAGGGAGGGAGGGAGAGGGAGGGAGGGAGGGAGGGAGGGAGGGAGGGAGGAGGTTTATGCTCATATCCAGGCTCTTTCCCACCATCCCCAGTATGTACATGTCTCTGGTATGTACATGTCTCTGGTATGTATGTAGGTGAACACTCGTCTGCTGAGCCTTCAGAAGACGTGGTATGTCACCTTTTATCCATTTCGTTGTATGAACTGGCCAGTGATATTAGCACCCAATCCATTGATTGCTTCTTTACAATCCTGGTTAAGGTGTTCCATACTAGGTATATTTTCCCAGGCCAGCCATGAACATTGATTGTGTGGCTCCACTTCAATTGCATTGCCATCCGTGGACTGAGAACCCCTGTGCAAGATAGGCTTGCGATAATTATGCGAGCATAATTATGGGAATATTAGCAAAGCCAACAAAAGAAGCATAATTCGAGCATAATAGCAACGTTTTGCGTGTGCGCGCCGACGTTGCGCGTGGCTGACATGCGCAGGCCATAAACCACACCTACTCACAATTGCCGGGCTAAGAGATGGAAAATTTGCCCCACGAGGAGGACGGGGCAGCGACGGAGGGAGAAGAAGAGATCAACGACACTGATTGCCCATCAACTAGCTACAGTAGCAGCTGTATCAGCGACTCTACTGACAGTGTACCTTCGCTTCTCTCGTGGCTACGCCAAGCTCCTCCAGCGAACAACAACAGGAAACGAAAGATAGCTCAGAATCTGCCTACGGTCAGAAAGCGGTACAAGTCACCGAGCTCTTCTAGTGATCCGAAACGTGTTACTGCCCAGCAACGCGTAAAGGAATTCCCAGACCAACGGCTGGTTGTCTCTCGTGGTAAGCTATTCTGTAATGCGTGCAAAGAGGAACTGGCTCTTAAAAAAAGTATCATTGAGCTCCATATCAAGAGTGTAAAGCATGGAAGAGGAAAGGTCAAGCTGAATAGCAAGGAGAAACGTGAACAGGACTTAGCAAAATCTCTTAATGCGTATGATGAAGAAGTACACCCAGTCGGAGAGTCACTACCTACTGATCAGCGTGTATTCCGTATCAAAGTTGTTACCACATTCTTGAAGGCAGGGGTACCACTAAATAAAATCGATACCTTTAGAGATATTCTGGAGGAAAGTGGTACCTACAGATTAGCTGGAAGACGTCCAATGAGTGACCTTATTCCATTTATTCTACATGATGAAAAATGTAGGCTTAAAGAAGAGCTAGCTTATGGGCAAGGATGTGGGTGTTATTTTTGATGGGACAAGCAGGCTCGGTGAAGCTTTAGTAGTTGTCCTTCGATTTATGGATTTTCATTCATGGTCTCTACAACAAAGGCTTGTCCGTGTGCAGCTTTTAGCCAAAACAATGTGTGGAGATGAGATTGCACGTGAACTAATCAGCATTCTATCAACTGAGTTGGGTATTGCTGGGGCTATGGTTTTAGCATGTATGAGAGACCGAGCTTCCACAAATAATGTAGCAATGCGGACCATTAAAGTTGTGTATCCTCACCTTCTAGATATCGGCTGTTATAGCCACACAATTGACCATGTGGGGGAAAAATTTGTAACACCAAATCTTGATGAATTTAGGAAGGCATGGGTTGGAGTGTTTTCCCACAGTCCTAAGGCTCGACTCTTATGGAGGGAAAGGACTGGACGGTCAGTGGGTACCTACAGTGAGACCAGGTGGTGGTCACGCTGGGAAGTCCTCAAGCAGGCTATGCACTATTTTGGTGATATTGAACCGTTTTTGCTAGAAAATGAGGTTTCGCCAGCTTACAGGAAGAGAGTGTTGGCTATTTTGAATGATCCACAGAAGAAATCACGCTTAATGGCTGAGCTTGCAGTGGTAATTGATGTAGGCGAGCACTTTGTCAAAGTTACATATTCCCTAGAAGGTGATGGTGCATTGGTGTTCGCTTGTTTTGAAGTTCTTTCAACTGTAGATGCATCTATTCATGCTGGCCACCTGCCTAACACATCAGCAGTTATTGAAAGCCTGGCCACAACTCCAGCTATCACTATCTCATCTCAACAATGGTTGGCATATGCAAGCAAATGTGGGAACTGGGAGTCAACTATTTCAAGAAGAAATTTACTGATGAGCTTGCTGGAACTGTGGCTGCTTTCAAGGCTGCTCGCCTCTTTTTGCCCCACAAGACAGACGAGATGAAACCAGATGCTTCTGCCATTAATGAACTAAAAGCTTTCCCCTTCCTAGACGATATCATCCTAAATGGGTTAAAGCAAGAGTTGCCATCCTACCTGGCCAAGGTAGCTGATGTCAGGCCCGACATTGACATTCTGCAGTGGTGGAAGAATAATGCACAAGAACTACCGACTTGGGCAAATGCTGCAAGCAAAGTAATTCTAGTTCAACCATCATCTGCAGCGGCAGAGCGGGTATTCTCACTACTGAATTGTTCATTTGGACCACAACAAGACCTCTCCCTGCAAGACTATATCGAATGTTCCCTAATGCTACAGTACAACAGATAGACTCCTACAACACTCTTTGTGAGTGTGAAACTTATGTGTGTATATATATAGCCTGTCTATTCACATGGATTTTTTGAGAATAATTTTAAGAATAGTAGCAGAATAATACAGGAATAATACCAATAATTTTTAGGAATAAAAGAATAGAATAATACCAAAAAATTCTAGCATAATTATCTCAAGCCTAGTGCAAGAAGTGTAAAAGCTTCAACTGAGTAGTTTGTTCTTTGGCAAAACATAATGCCAACAGCGGAAAATGCATGATCCATCTCCTTCACCGATTGCGTCATTAAAAACAGCCCAAAACTCATGATCTCATGGGCATATTCCTTCACAGAGTCAACCTGGGTAGAATCTGATGATCTGTGGCTTTCTTGAAAGGCATTGTCCCTGTCCACAAACTTTCTTGTTAATTCACATTGCGCCTTCATCAAGACTCGATGCTTGCGGAGCAAATCTCTCTCAGAACAGGAAAGTAATCCTGGTTTGGGGTATCTTAATTGTAATGATGACATCCCGAACTCATGCATAGCAGCTGCTAGGATATGTGCCTCTACTGCAAGGAGAAAAAATTTTATTTCTCCCATCCTTTCCAACTTATTGCTCAGATTCTTATCCAAATTCTCTCTTAGCCTGAGTAACTTTTCAACGAATCAAAAGCACGGTATCAAACAAGACACAGCCCCACGCAATTCCTAGTTGCCAATAACACTGGAAATTACGGTGAAGATCAAGCACACAGTCCATCCGAGTACAACAACATTATGCTCTGGGCAGCATGTTCTGTTGCATATTTCAGATTTCTCTGGTGTGGCAAATTCACGGTGCCGTCTCAGAAATGCATCACCAGAGATGTATCACTGTCGGATGTGGCTGTAGATGACAGGCTATCTCCTTCAGTTGTTCAGATAACAATAAAAACTGACACCTTCCAGCAAAGGTGCGCAATTAAATGTGGGGTGGAAAAAAAGGAAGAAGGCCTGGTTCATTTCCACACGTGACATGTGCGGCAGACATCATTACGTAAATAGAGGTGACATACAGTACGCCTAAAAAAAAAGTGAACGCAACTACGGCAAAGGTAGAGTAGCCGTACAGTAGAGTAGCAGTACTATCTAAGTAGCATGGCCGTACTTCGAGAGTAGCTTTACCGTACTAGGAGAGTACTAGGAGAGTACTTCGACAGTAGTTCGGTGGTACTTTAACAGTAGATAGCCATATACGCACATGTACTTCGCAGTAACTTACAATATATCAACGGATGTTAAACTACCAGCCACGGCAGTATTTTAGTACTGCGGAGTGTAAGCTAGTCTTTACACAGCTTACTTGCGTACGCGTAGATCTACGTGGATTGGTGGTATCGTTTTGTCAGTGTAGATTCAAAGGCATCATTCCACTCTTGCTCTACGGCCTTACAACGCAACATCTAAATAATGCTTTACTAGCTAGCTGTAGCTTCGCGCTAGCTTGCTAACTTGCTCAAATATACTATGCACGAATACAAGGTCAAAGTGAGGTTAATCACGTATGGGAGCACGCGCTCAAGGGCGTTCTTTGTGGGAAGTAGCGTTACAAGTATACTGACGTCTACACTCAAGGTATTTGGCTCAGTAGCTAAGACTACACCTCGCGGCACGACTGCGAGATAGCGAGTCGGATGTCGTAAGCCTCCATAACCATTACTGAGGCTACTGATCTATACTAGTAACTTGTTGCCTGCTTATAAGTATAGCAGCTAAACATAAACTGCCAAACACATACATGTACCTGTACTACCGTACGTACAGTACTTCAACAGTACTTCAAGCCTGCTTTGACCGCACTTCAACCGTACCTCGTCAGTGCCCTGTCCGTACTTGAACGGTACGTGGGCAGTAATTAGACCGTACTTTGAGAGTACTTCGAACGTAGTACGAGGGTAGGGTAGCTACCTTTTACAGTAGCTTCGTTCACTTTTTTTTGAGGCATACTGTATTTCAGTATGGCCTATATAAGATAAGATTTAGATGATGTCACAAAAGTCACATGCGTCCCATGTATCACGTGTATCACATCCACCTCCACATTTACAGAGTATATGTACATGCATGGAGGAGGGGCCACATATATGCACATGACTTTAGTCTTCCATGAGATGCTTAGAAAGATGTGTAAATAAAGCTAAATAGGAAGCGGATCTCCTAACATACATTTACTCTACATACACATACATGTACATGTTCATGTACATTGTATATGCGTGTACATGTACATGTACGTGTAAGTTACAACTTACATTTTCTGATGATAATTTTATGCAATCTGCATAATGTTCAGCAATCTGCACATTAGAGAGTGAGCTTAAACCTCCATTCACTCCCCGTAGGCTAAAAATAACAGCATAATAACCTTGTCATGGTGGTACACAGTTTTACTTGTATACCTTCTCTAAAATACTGCACATGGTACACTGTTCTACCTGTATGCGTACATGTACCTTCCCCAAAATACTTCATTTACATTCATCGTGTAGGTGTACATGAAAACATGTAGAGCAACTAGCTTGAAAAATTGAAAAAGGAAACCACCTCACCAACCCTGGCAAGACATAAAACATACAAACAAGAGCAGACAAAAGAGGCCAACCTTAGAGAACTGGGTAGGTGGGTACATCTACCAAAAACCTACATGCATATAATTACATGTATGTATGTATACATCTATGTGCAGTTGGTAAGAGCATCACCTGTTGATGCTCAGTTGTAAGAGCATCACCTGGAAGGCTGATGGTCGTGGGTTTGAGTCCCACATGAGGCAGCCAATTTTTCTTGGAAAAATGTTTCAGGCTAGTTACATGCAATTGTGTTGTGTTGCTTTGCCTTTCTGTTGTGTTGTTGTTGCCTTGCTTTTCTCAGCATCTCTTGGAGTGATTGTTCATGCACAATACTTGGTTTGGGGTTTGGTGTCTGTCAGGTTTCATTATCGCAGCCTTCTCCTAAATACTAAGTTTGAGTTCACCTGTTCATCAGGTTGAGATGCTTTCTGATTTGTATGCAGGATTTGGCCCAGCCAGCTGAGCTGCCTCAGTAGCTCAGTTGGTAAGAGCATTGCCTGGAAAGCTGGGTTCGAGTCCCACCCGAGGCAGCCAATTTTTCTTTCTAAAATGACTATTTCGGGCAAGTTGTGTTGCGTTGCTTTGCCTTTCTGTTGTGGTTTTGTTGTTGCCTTGCCTTTCTCAGCATCTCTTGGATATGGAAACACAAGTGAATAGCACACCAGCAACGAAAAGATGCAAAAGAGGAGGAAGGAAGCTTCCAACACCTGCCGAGTATGCACCTGCCACCCAAAATGAACACCCAAATGCACACATCATCGTCACAAACACAAAATACAACACAAAAGAGCAGGACACCAGATGCCCAGCCTTGAGAACTGGGACAGTGGGTTAAAGATCTTTCATGGCACCAATTCTCCCCACACACCCAGTGTCCAAACTCACACAACACACACTAACAAGAACACACAAAGAACAGTTACACACATGTACATGTACATGTAACAGCACCCAGGCTTAGAAGAATACATGTTCAGGAGCAGAAAATGGCTCTATGTTCAAGCTACTGTTAGGATAGACATGGTGACTACGGTTATGTAAATGACAACCACAAACTCACAAACCGTAAACCACAAGGATGCAGGGCTAAGGGGTCTGCGGTTGGTTATATGGTGACTCAGGATCACTGGCAAGCGCACTCCTTTTGTATGTGTTTACATATGCTACATTTGTACTTCATAAACACCTAGCTCTTGCAAACTTTCAATGTCAGACGTAATCCTGAATACCTGAACCCTTGCTGGATTAGCCATCGAGCGAGCCTGTAGTGTTTTTCTTTAAATTGGTCAAAATCACTGCCTATACGTACTAGCTGGGAGACACATGTATACAGACCATATGCTGGCAGCTTAGATGGAATATTAGAATCTAAATGTGGAACTTCCGAGCTGTCCAGATGTTACTCTTTATTAAATTGTTCACATATACATGTACTCGTATTTAGAACAGAAATAGGTTGGCTAGTAAAGGAGCACAATCTGTGCCCATTGGTATGCCAACACACTGCCAATACACTCTATTACCTATATTAACTAGGGTTTCATACATTTTACATGTATGTTGGGGGGGGGGGGGAAGCATCTTAGATACATGTAACAAGTGGTTATATGGTACACCATTTAGAGTGATGACGTTCATTACTTACTACTCTGCATATAATTAAAGTCCAAAAATCTAGGGGGGGAGGGGAACTCAGGCTAGGGGGGATATCCCACCTTCCCCCCCTCCCCCTGTATGCAACCCTGTTAACACATACGTGTGCCATATGCAATAAGCATCTCCTCAGTGACACTGTATTTAGAGCATGCTCTGAGGCACATCAGACTAGTATGCTTTACTTTTACCATCCACTGCAATGAAGTACTATCCCTAACATCATATGATTCCTTTACAAGAGCAGCTAAAGCATGCTTGAGAGATGCATGTGGTATCCTAGTTATAAGGTACAGTAGAACCTCAGTTATCCGAACCGCGATAATCCGAACTCTCGATTATCCGAACAGGCGCTAACAAGTAAATTCAATTAATTAGAACAAGTTATATGCAACAAGTAAATAAAAAATTTAGGAAATTTGGAAGGAAATATAGGGATTGCATAAAAAGGAACGGAGACAAGATTGGGACACAGACATGTTATGATATATCAACGTAACATTATGGGTACGTCGATATATCATAAGATGTCTGTGTCCCAATCTTGTCTCCGTTCCTTTTTATGCAATCCCTATATTTCCTAAATTTTTTATTTACTTCTCTCCCATC
Source organism: Theonella swinhoei (assembly GCA_963970385.1). Lineage (NCBI taxonomy): Eukaryota > Metazoa > Porifera > Demospongiae > Tetractinellida > Theonellidae > Theonella > Theonella swinhoei. Next base: position 6,001,476 of record OZ019946.1, read on the forward strand.
ATTTTTTTTCTGGACCTTGGTACATGCATTTTGCTATTTTTGTAGCTTGCTTGGTAGCTAACATATTAGCTAATAGAGCTTGTAGCCTGAGGCTATCCAACATTTTTATTGCAACATCAATTTTGTGTATTATATTGTACCAAATTTTACTTTTAGTGGAACTTTTGTTAATGATATATTGCAAAGCAGTGCCTGGGGCTACTATTTACAAGATTTTATCTCAATATTGATCATTGGAGTATTAAGCTTTACCATCACACCAATTTCCACATTTGGTAGAGCTTCTGTTAGTGAGATACAGTAATGCTAGCCTGAGGCTATGTTTTACAAGATTTACATGGTTTACAGAGATTTTATCACAATGTTGATCTTTGGGGTATATGCTTTACCATCACACCAATTTTCACATTTAGTAGAGCTTTTGTTAGTAAGATATGGCAATGCTAGCCTGAGGCTATTTTGTACAAGATTTACATGGTTTACAGAGATTTTATCACACTGTTGATCTTTGTGGTATTAAGCTTTACCACCACACCAATTTTCACATTTAAGGGGGCTATTGTTAGTGAGAAACAGAAATGCTTGCCTGAGGCTATTTGTTGTTGTATTACAAGATTTACATTGTTTACATAGATCTTATCACAATGTTGATTATTGGTGTGTTACACTTTATAATCACACCAATTTCCACATTTTGTGAAGCTTTTGTTAGTGAGATATGGTAATGCTAGCCTGAGGCTATTTTTTACAAGATTTACATGGTTTACAGAGATTTTATCACAACATTGATCTTTGGGGTATTAAGCTCTACCATCACACCAATTTCCACATTTACTGGAGCTTTTGTTAGTGAGATACAGTAATGCTTGCCTGAGGCTATTTGTTGTTGTATTACAAGATTTACATTGTTTACAGAGATCTTATCACAATGTTGATGATTGGTGTATTACGCTTTATCATCATATCAATTTCTACATTTATTGGAGCTTTTGTTAGTGAGATACAGTAATCCTTGCCTGAGGCTATTTGTTGTTATATTACAAGATTTACATTGTTTACAGAGATTTTATCACAACGTTGATCATTGGGGTATTGAACTATACTATCATAAAAAATTTCATATTTAGCGGACCTTTCATTAGGCAGATATAGGACTGTGTGGCCCCCATTAATAATACATGGCCTGAGGCTATTTTTGTTTATTTTACAAGAAGTACATTGTTTACAAAATTTTTAACATGACGATGCACTACCCCCAGTGGAACTACATAACTTCACCAAGTTTCATGTTTAGATGTGTTACCATTAGTGAGTTACGCTTCTTCAAGCGGAAGAAGAAGAAGAAGAAGAAGAAGAAGAAGAAGATGAAGAATTTACAAAATAGACTTTTGTTAATTTAATACCTTTCTCATGCATCAAATTATACCATTTTATAATCACAGTTAGTTTCTGGGTATAGTTACACATTCATGTTAACAGAAGTCCCGTAGATAGCAAACTGAAAGTGAAAGTGATGAAAAACCTTATATATGGTTTTCAATGGGAATAGACCATAGCAATCCCTATATACACAGTACTACCGTACTGTGTGATACTACAGCTTGCGCACCGTAGGCTGCATGCGTTGTTGGAAAATGCCGTCTGTCGCTGCTTAGGGAGTCCATATACCCTTGTAAACATGATGGTTTCGTATCATACTGGTCAAAACTGCCATCCTACATGCTATAACCACACAAATGCAAACAGGCGTGCGTAGATTCACTTTTCTGAACAAATTCAGTTATCCAAACACTGGAAATTTCATTGAGCCCAGAGGTGTTCAGATAACCGAGGTTCTACTGTAGAAAAATCATATGTACATCATAACGCTTGCCTACAGAAGAATACTTAAGGCTGAGAGTACCTTCTGTGAATTGTGAATTATCCAGTAACAGTTAACCCCTGTCCTAGTGTAAATGCCACCACAGTATTGTTCAAAATGACAGGAAAGTCAGTAGTAGTACATTTATTGGATGCAGCAATAAATCGTGTCTCATAAGGCTGTTTATGTAATTTTAGGAAGCCAGTAAAAGGATGGTAAAATCTTAGTACAAGGCTCTACCTCAATCTTCCTCCTAGCCATAATTAAACTACAAATGCTCACCTACATGTATCATTATCTGTAGGTTCCTCATCTACATGCTCATACATGTACATGTACAGGTAGGTTGTAGTTGTATTGACTTCCTTGAGTACTACATGTAAATACTTCTTACATATGACTACTAAATACTCCCTGGATTTAAGAATATGCTGTATGTGTTTCTTTCTAAGAAACCTAATTCTCCGTACATTTGTACAAGCCTTGAAGACCCACCCCTACATGTAAATGTACATGTACAATGTATATACATGTACATGCAAGTTGTAACACATCCTTGCCATTCGAAGTACGCATTACATGTACATGTACATCACTCTCTGCATATCCTTCATAGAGTTCTCAGGAGTCAGCGTTTATTCCCTCTGTAGATTGTCAATGTATTATGTGTGAAGCTTATCTTTTTCATCTTTTTATCTGCTTGTTTGGGCTTCGTGAAAGTCTATCTGCTAAGCACAAATCTTACATGCCCTGCTGCATAGTGAGGTACATGAACATGTATCTTGTTGCAACGGAAGAACTTTCTCAAAAACAGTCATTTCTGAAAGAAAAATTGGCTGCCTCAGGTGGGATTGAAACCCACGTCACTCAACTTTCTGGTTTCTGTTACCAACTAAGCTACCAAGGTAGCTAGGATCGCTGGGCCAAATCACACAATGTCGTACATGTAAAATCAAAGCATCTGAATCAGATTACAGGTGAACTAAAACTGAACATGAAGAAGGCAGCGTTACTTTAAACTAGCAAATACACCAGATTCCCAAATTTAGTATCACACAATAGCTTAATCACACACAACAAGAAGGTAAAGGAACACAATACAACTCACCCAAAATTAGCTCCCTCACATACATGTACATGAAAATACATGTGTGAAGCACACTAGCAGATAGCATGTACACATACATGTACAAGTGTGTATATCACTGTGTTTGAGGGGGAGGTTGAGCATTGGTACCCTAAAACCACAATCTCTACTTCTCAAGGCTGGGTATCTGGTTTCCTGCTCTTTTGCAAATGTACACGTACATGTACATGGGTATGGGACTGCTTGTCTAGTAAAATCCATTGAACCAAGCAGTGTCCCGATTCAGTTAAACGCATTCGTGACAGCAAGAGATGCGGTATCCTTACTACAATTATAGACAATGCAGACAAGGTAAGCTCACCCACTCTGCGGTCTGGCTGAATAACACGGGCTCATCACTCCACGCGTGTGTGAATCAAGACGCCTTTGTCTACGTTCCTCCTCGTCATTATTAATGAATGCAACTGTACCTGGAGTTCTTGAACCAGGTGATAAAGGATTCAGTACTTTCTTTGTACTCCTCTTACACTGTGGCGTTTTACTGCTGCCTTTGTGAACTGCCGCCATAATTCGTAGGATTACGCAATAACTATCAGCGGGCATGCGCAGCGTGAGTAGTCGATCAAACGGCCGGGAGCCGGTGTCATAAAATTTTGGGGACCCCATGAGAATGGGGACCCCCCGGCCCCATAATCCCGGTAAAATGGGGACCCTCTCGTGAGAATGGGGACCCCTGACTGCGCGGTACAAAGGTTCTGTGACGGGTGAATTCTGACGTTAAGACTCAGTGGAGAGAAGGCAGGGTTGCTAAAGAAGTTGAAATATGGCCTGTAAGAAGTGCAGACGCGGTATTTAGGCTATAGGTCTACTAGCATACCTCGAATTCGACGGGCGGATGTTGACATATATGGCTATGTTGCTAAAGAACTTGCAAAAATGGCTATAAAAAGTCAACTGCTTTCGAAACTCCGCAGTATCTATTTTAACAGAACAACCAAAGATGAGAGATTTAGAAGGACAACAATTTACGAAACGACGAAAGATATGACAGGAGAAGACGACAATGGAGGGAGATATACGACGGAGAAGACAATGGAGGGCGCTAGGACAGAGTGCACGAGGAAAACACTGCAGAAAAAAGGTGTGACAGATGCCTAGAATGGTATCATTCCACGTGTACTACTGCACCTTCATCGCAGTAATGCTTGGTTTTATACAATGCATGTGTTTAGTTGTATTAATAGACTACTATTATGTTGTATTTTATATGTACTATTAGAATTGTTTGCTTTAGAATAATTACAGAAGCAAGATCGGGGTTTCTATTCTCACGGAGCTAGGGGGGTTCCTATACTATTGTCGTGCGTACAAAAACTGTGTGTAGACCTATTGATTCCTGTGTGAGCAGCAGATCCAGGCATAGAGAATATCTATGATCTAGGGGTCCCTATCCTACGTCGTGCAGCCTCCGTAGACCTATTGATTCGCCACACCTCACCGTGACAGTAGTAGATCTAGGGGTCCCTATTCTCACGAGGGGGTCCCTATCCTACCGGTAAAATGGGGACGGGGGGTCCCCATATAACAATGCACTATACCCACATTACTGTACCAAGTTTCATGTTTTAATGTGTTACCATTTGCTTTTTCAAGTGGAAGAAGTGTCGGAACATAAACAATTTACAAAATAGACCTGTTAATTTATGTACCATTTCATAATCACAGTTAGTTTCTGGGTATAGTTACATATTTATGCTAACTGAAATCTAGTAAGCAGCAAACTGAAAGTGAAAGTGGTGAAAAACCGTTTTGCAATGGGGATAGACCATAGCAATCCCTATATACTCAGTACTACTACTGAGTGACATGTACATGTATTGCATCAGTATTACAAGAATCACAAGGGTTAACTTTTGTTATGTTGCTATTAGCAATGATATCTCTACACATGCTGACCTTCAGGTTGATGGTTACCATGGTTGCTGAGTTTTGCTCATTAGTTATCCTCATTCATAATACATTGCTGGGAGAGATAATGATCAGTTGTACAAGAACTACAAGGGTTAACAAAATATTATACCTCTATTCCCCAGTACGTAATGATGTATTTTTCCACATGCAAAGATTCAAGTTCATAGATTTTATGGTTATTGAGGTACGCTTCTTCAAGAAGAATAAGATGATGAAGAACATGGACAAAATGTGGAAATCATTTTTTCATATATTATGTGACATCACATTACTACCAATTTTTATATACCAGTTGTTTTTCACAGGCTCTCTACCCTGATATCATTAAAAGTGAAATCAACTCGAAATTGAAAGTGAAAATGAACAAAATCCTTATATATGGTTTTCAATGGGGATAGACCATAGCAATCCCTATATACACTGTACTACCATACTGTGTGATAGAGAATCCAGTTCCATTACTGGGCTAAGTGGTAAAAACGACACCGCCAAATGGGCCCCCACCAAACCCATGTTGAACATCACACGTAAATTCGAGGTGTCATTCTTATAACTTGATCCCCGATAGAGAATGGAGAACTAAGTCCATTACTTCAGCATGTGAGAAAACAATTGTACTTAATTAAGACGGAGAACTGGTTCATTACTTCAGATGAAGAACTAAGAACTCGTTTCATTGCTCCAGATGGAGCTCATAGTTTTCCACTCCACACTGGCACAAGACTGGTTCCTCCTATATAGACAACACAAGTAATCATCTTAAACAACTTTAATCTTTAACACTAGACAACACAATAACCAAACGTTTCAACAGCAACCAGGCTGTCTTCTTCAGTGGCAATATGAGTACAACAACAGTGCAGGGATACATACATATAGAATACCTAAGAAATGCAATGAAATTCCAACTGTAACTATGATAAAACTGTGCAATAATAACAATAAGGAAGGTAAGCACATGAACATAGCCTAATCAGAAAAGCTACTAACTCAACAGGGGAGTATACTCACTGGGGAGGCCACCAGTTGAATGCTGAGGAACACCGTAGGATCTCAATAGTTGTAATGTCCCTGATAAAGTGGCCATGGGGGTGCCACAGAGGAGAACAATGAGAACGTACAAGGGACAAGTAGAGAACTTTTTTGGAGAACAATGAGAACGCACAAGGGACAAGTAGAGAACTTTTTTGGTCTGAACACAGTTAACATTGTAGGTTCTGTGAATAAGATATAAGATCATATAGGCTCTCTTGAGCCTATGATCATAATGTGACGACCAACTCAGATTACTGGACAATAAAACACCAAGGTCTTTGTGGGTTGATATGGTAACTAGTGGATCTCCACTAATGTGGTATATAGTCAAACAATGTTGGACTTTGTTTGCGAGAAATTCTCGATTTATCCTTGAAATGAAGGTTCCATGCTTTACTCTTCCATAATGTTAGTTATCTAAATCAAACTGAAGTGATAAGCAATCCGACAGACATGAAATGTGGTGGGCAGACTTGGCATCGTCTGCAAACAGTAGTAAATCAGAAGATGAAAGTGAAGTGGGTAAGTTATTAATGAAGACCAAGAACAGAAGTGGCCCCAATGTGCTTCGTTGTAGGATGCCAGAGATAACTGGCAGTGGACTCGAAACACTTGCAACTGTTTATATATTGAAGCACACTGAAGTCGATTTGTCAAATAGGCTTTAATCCACCTCCATAAATTGCCAGTAATCCCGAAAGACTACAATTTGTATAAGAGTTCACTATGGGAAACAGTGTCAAAGGATTTAGTGGACAGGGTGATGAGCCTTGTTCAACGAGACGTCGACGCTCGAGAACGCGTTTCAGTCCTGACATCATGTGCGCCAACTACGAACGTCAAACCACGAAGGCCAATCTCACATCAGAGGACTGCAAGTACTGATGGATTTGGTAAGGACAAAATCCTGTACCCAACCAATAGGTGAGATGGGGTAAGTGGCTCCTCCGGATCCTCTGAGGAAACATCTATAGCTGCTTTAACTTCAGTGATGATAGTTAAGAGCTCGTCATAGGTCAAACAGTTCCTTCCACCAAAGTATGGCTGTGCCTTTATACGTGTTGTGTAACAACAGCAGTTCACCTGGATTTAGTGCCTGACATGACTGCCACCAGTTTCCTGAGAAACTTCAAACGTTTCACAGCTGGAAGAGGAGTGCCCTTCAGTGACAATGCAAAAACCTTTAAGTCGGCTACCACCACTCTACACTCAATGTTAGGGAACCCTGAGGTGAAGAAGTAGTTTTCCTAATTCCACATCGACTGGATGTTTAACTTGGAGAAGGCGTGATAGATGCCCACAAGCACGTTCTCCACAATGGTGTCAAGGAGACCCTCACCCAGCTTTGATCTGTATACTGGTTGGTACGGGGGAGACAATTTGTCTGGAAGCTGATTCATTCATGTGTTGTCTGCCGTAAGTTGGAGGGAAGACATTGTAGAGGGATCCCCCCCCCTCCACCATTACCAGAATTTCACATTGTGCAATCTCGGCCGTTCCCGATCACTGGTGTGGACTTTGCTGGACCCTTACATGTCAGGTCTTCAAACACGAAAGGAACCACCAAAGTATGGCTGTGCCTCTATACAACAAGAGCAGTTCACCTGGGTTTAGTGCCTAACACGACTGCCACCAGTTTCCTGAGAAACTTCAAACATTTTGCAGCTAAAAGAGGAGTGCCCTCCAGCGACAATGCGAAAACTTTGAAGTCAGCTGCCACCACATTACACTCAATGTTAGGGAACCCTGAGGTGAAGAAGTACTTTTCCCAATTCCACATCGACTACAAGTTTAACTTGGAGAAGGTGCTGTGGTGGGGAGGGATATTTGAGCGCATGATTAAGTCGGCCAAGTGATGCCTGAGGAAGGCTATTGGAAGGAACTGTTTGACCTATGACGAGCTCCTAACTCTCATCACTGAAGTTGAAGCAGTTCTAAACTCACGACCACTCACCTATGTTTCCTCAGAGGACCCCATTTCACCTATTGGTTGGGTACAGGATTTTGTCTTTACCAGACTCATCAACACCCGATGACGACAATTACTCCTCAGGAACTCTCACGCGTTCATCTCCTCAAGACACTTGGAGGTGTTGGGGAGTTACATTGCAACGAAGACAAGAGAGGGATTGTATACAGTCCCAAGAAGGGTGAAATCGTGACAGTGTATGATGAGGGACATCCCAGAGGGTTCAGACTTGAGAAGATGTAATCGATGGAGGGGTTCATGGGGTATTTGTAAAGGTGACCTAAAGGAAGGGACATGTGAAGTGTCTTCACAGACAGATCCAGCATATCTACCCATTTGACATTCACAACAACTCACCTACGACTGAGGTTGACAATGTACCCCTTACCAACGATAAGCGAGAGCCAGATGTTGAAGAACATACACAACCTGATGATTCCCATACACAGCCTGTTTGCAGGGCAGCTGTGCAAGCTCATGATTGGATCATTGGATGTCTGACTGAGGACTAATGTTGACTGAGGACTAATGTTGAATTGGACATTTCTATACTAATATTACATGTCTATACTAATATTGCATGTCATGTGATTGAGTTGTGTAAGTATTGATAAGAAGTTGATCCGTGCAGTTAGCAGAAATAGGTACGTAGATCCAGTCAGGATATTACAACTATAGTAAAGATATTAGCTTGATTCATCATGCAGCCATTAAGAGGTCAATTAGTAATCGTGAGTAATCATTATCGGTACACAGGTGAAAATGGAATTCTACATCAAAGGAAACCATTATGTCATTACGAGTCACTCTGTTGATAGAATGGGTGAAATTAACAGAATCCAAAACATGGTGGTCAGTATTGGTGAAGTTTTGCAAGAAATTTGGCAACTTGATGTCATTGATTTGTTGTCAGCTACTATTAGGAACTCCATGACGGCACATACTGCAAAAATGTAAATCACTTCTATTGTCCAGCAGGCATTCATCAAATGTGAGCATACAATGGTCAACCTTTGGAGATATTTTAGTCCTACTAAATATCTGCAGGGTTACAGCTCTTCCAATCTATTTTGGGGTGACCATATTACTCAGATATGTACAAGAGCCAAATCATTACCCGAAGATTCAGTGGACTCGGAGCACCTTGTTTATCTCCGTATTTAGCCTAATATTTGCAAGCAGTATTGTACAGTCGCGCGCGAGCTGCAGGAGGTTACATAATGTGGCTTCTGGCCGAAAATGATGTGGTTTGATTTGCTTGAGTAACTTAATCAAAAAACATTATAACTTACACAGCCAAAAGTTGTTATCAATGTGAACATGCAGGACACAAAATCTAATTTAATGTGCAAAAAAACATTTGCTAAACAATAGTTGGGGTTGAGTTCTTAGTGGTACTTTCAGAATCCACGTCTTCCTTCAAAATGACAGTTTCTATGAAACTATCACGATTATTATCATCACTGTCAAATTTATGTGAAGCTGTGCTGTTCTGACACTGATCATTAATGTTATGTATTCCAACAGTTTCTGGTGCATAACTGCAATCAGATATAGCCTTTTCATTCGATTCTCTGCTTTTGTAATCACATATTTGGAATGCCCTGCTACAGTGAGCCTTGAGTATAGAAAAGAAAATTATGCTGGTAATAGTGAACACCACAACCAAAAAGGTGACTGCAGCTACAGCAATTCCTACAACAGCTCCTGAAAAGATAAAAAAATTCATCTTAAAACACTCACATACATTTTATCTTCAATTTTTACCAATATCTCTAGAATTCTTCATCAACCAATACTAGCGGAATGCTACGCATTGTTGGCGAGTGTGAGAGTGCACACATAAAATTAGAAGCACATACAACATTATGGTATGTACAGTTAACGCAAAATTAGAAGCACGTACATTACAGTATGTACAGTGCCCGTCATATATATAGAAAATCAGCTGTTCACGCCACTAGGAGGGCTCGCTCCGCTCACCAATAACTCATTATTCAATCACCAGTGAAGCTGTGTGCTAATAGACTGAAAATGGATTACTGCATACTTTGGTGTGAATTCTCAGTGCAGCCTTGGATGGAGTATGCTATGAATACAAAATCCTGATGCTTTGATGATAGTATCTCATATGACAGTCAGACAATAACAAAGAACCGTCAGTACCGAATTGGTTAGGCACAGAATTTCCATGTTAAGTACAGACCACCCTAATTACGATAGATTATTTGAAGTGCGGCCACTACTAGATCTCGTTTTACCGTGCTTTGAATCAGAATATGTTCTTCATAAGCCAATTAGCATTGATGAAGCCATGATACCATTCAAGGGGTGACTAGGTTTCAAGCAGTACATGAAGGACAACTGTGAGACAGTTTTCCCAAGGATCTTGTTAGCAAAGGAAAACAGAAACCTAGAGGCTCTTATGATTACCGATCAAATGGACCCCTTCTAGCTGATGTTATGTGTTGAGAGCGTGGCAATATGGGATTTAAGAACCCTGAGGTTCTAAGTAGCCTCCTCGCTATGCTCGGACGCTACAGCCCAGGGCCTTCGGGTTCATAAATTCCGTATTGCCATGCTCTCAACACATAACTTAAAAAATTTGTCTGTGCCATGTAACAAATCGTGTAGTACACGTGTACACTAGAGGAAACATAGACAATATGCAAAAGGAAGAAGAGTTGTAAAAGTTGAGAAGGTGTATTCTGCCTTACAATTTTGTGGTGACAATACATTTATTAAAAAATGTTATACATACATACATGTTTCTTTAACCTGTATTCAGTGAAGTCTGTTCAGCTTTTACTACCATTGTATCCGAAACAGAAGCTGTGTGGACAACAAAACAATAATAAAAATGAACAACTATCACTTCTTTCAAAGTGAGTCATCATATACCATAGCGGTGACAAAATTCACATGAAGCCCAAAGGGATTAGCAAATATTTGCCTATACATGCCCTGTTTTGAAAGCAGTTGCATAGAAGATCTCTATTCATCACTGAGAATAGGATCAAACCAATTCAGACAGCGTTTTCGAAGAGGAGGTTGTTGCAAGAGGACAGTCCTTATCAGCTACCAGTCTGTGTTCAGCCATCAACCGTATGCGCAGTTACACCCAAAAGGCTCACACCAGGCTATCCCTAGAGGTTTTGCTGATGAAGTATCTCCCTCTTTGTGTGCCCTACTACTCATGCCCGGGCCCTCGGTTCTGTTGTAGTGGAAGATACAGCAGTGAAAGTCTGTTCTGGTGAGTCTGCACCCTCCCTAGACAGTCATATGCCTACAAAGGGAGTTTTAGATTCTCTCCGTAAGATAAGTCTTGACTCCAAGTGGTTTGCAAATGATACTAGGCTAGACATATCAGCAGAAGAGCTCTACTTTCCCCTTATGCGTCTTTTCCACCCATACGGGGCGTGCCTTATAAGATGTGTAAGGCAACTGGGACTACAACTCCACATTCGACCACCTAAACATTGACCAGGATTAGGGTTTCATGATGTAAGGAAATTTGATTTTATTATGTGGTAAAAGTGTTGAATGGCAATGTGTTCCTGAAGGCTTATACACCTGGAACCAACATAAAGTGCATTGATTACAACTAGAGGAGATTCCTACTCATAAGCAGTTTTGTTATGTTGAGACGACAGGTACATAGAGTCTCAGCTCACAAGGCTGGGGACCCTATGCCTCCTACCTGGTGTCAATTGTTGATTAGAGATGCTTGGGTTTTGATGTTTGTACAGGGTCTGCTAACAAGGATTTATTTATTTTCGTCTCAAGTTTGGTATTTTGATAACATATAGAACATCAGATCTTTATTTTTGCTACTACTACTATATTTTGTTGCCACTCCAGTATCACCATTTTTATACAATCTGTGTAATATGTGATCCATGTGTATATGTGTTTTTTCCTATCTTTAGTGCTTGTGAGTAGCCCATTGTCTGTCCGTGGTAAGCCCTACTAGAAAGCCCAGTATGTAAGTCCTAGTGTAAGTATTGTGGTGTGTTGCGTATATGACCTGCTGCTGTTTAATGGCATTCGGGTGAGTGCTGACTCCAGGGTGAGATCTGGGTCCAGCTGGAGCTTCTCTGATAGCACTGTGGATCTCAGATCAACAACTATACGGTCGTGAATTAGTTCGTCACATAGGTCCCTGAACGAGCAGTGTTCTGCCAGTGAATAAAGGTCTGTGATAAATGTATGTATGGGTTCACCTTCCTGCTGCTTTCTACTGTTTAATTTAGCTCTCTTGTAGATTACATTCTGTCTCTTGACAAAGTCTTGCATTGGCTTCCAAAGTCTGACTATGTCTGATGCCAACATCCTCGAAAGCAGTGCTATTAGAGTCATTGCTGTCACACACCTCAGCAGTTCTATTCCAGTTGGTAAAGTAACAATCCCTGATTGATATGGTCATTACGGGTAAGACAGACCTCCCAGTCGGCTTTGGGAAGCTCTACAGACATACACACAAAACCAAAGACAACGTGCAGCCTATTAGCCCTCCTACTACAGTCTCCTGCTCTAGATGTGACTCTACACCTACTCATGACAGGTCTCAATGTCGAGGCAAGTGTGAAAAGCAAGGGCACTACACAAGAGCTTGCCAAACTGCCAAAATAAGAGTAGTACACAAGACAGAGGAGGCACCGTTAATGGGAGTTATGACTACAAGGGAGTGATCAGAGAGTCCTTGGACTGCTACTACTTTACTCAATGGCAGACCAGTACCACTCTCTTGGACACTGGACAAGATGCAACAGTCAGGTACCAGTGTGTGACATCAACTAAAAGGAGCTGAACTGCACCCTCCTCACAGAACCCTCAGAGGACCTAGCCAAGCACCCTTACCTGTCACTGGTTAGTTTAAAGGAACCATCTGAGTGGTGTGCAGGGATGGTTGTGGTCCCAAAAGTGAATAATCGACTTCGTATCTGCATGGACTCACTAAGCTGAATGAGAATGTGTGTCGACAAAGACATCCCCTCCTTGCAGTTGAACAAACTCTGGCACAGATAGCAGGAGCCCAGTTTTTCTTAATGTTAGATGCCAACTCTGGGTTTTGGCAAATCCAATTGTTACCTGATTCAGCACTTCTGACCACATTTGTGACACCATTTGTGAGTTACTCTTTTAATTGACTCCCATTCAGAATACCACCAGCACCTAAACATTTCCAATGAGGCATGTCACCTATGCTACATGATCTTGATGGAGTTGTCTGTTTAAGGATGACATTTTAGTCTATGGTCGGACTCAGGAGGAGCATGACCAGCGTTTCACTGAAATACTCTGAAGACTCCAAGATTCAAGACTGACCTCAAACAAAGAGAGGTGCAGCTTTTCAGGTTAAGTTTTTCTTCAGTCTCAAACAAAGAGAGGTGCAGCTTTTCAGGTTAAGTTTGTATTCCTTCCATCAAACTGCTTTTATTAGCACGAAGGTGTGCGTCATGTGAGAAGTGTGTTTTTCTGAGTACTGTAGGCTAGGTTAGGCCAAAGACTTGGCTAAAGGTGATCCATGATGTCATAGTTCACATGTACCATTTCGACTGCTAACACTACACCTCATTGTAAATATGAGAACCTAGCTAAAGTCTATTTGACTTCACCTGGACCCTCGAATTTTGGCAATAACTTCATTATTTTTCACCCAATTTCAAAATAAAGAGTACCATTGGATTCCTCGCGTTTTGCCGCGTCTAGTGATATGTCTCACTAAATCTGAATCCCTACAGTTCCGAACATAGCTGTATGTCCCATAAGGAAAGTATGGAGGTGCCATTGACCGCGAGGAATGTAGTGCGCGTGACCTCACCCATACGCGCCGTTTGCGTGCGAAGGCTTCTTACGTGCTCGAAGCCTTTGCTAGTGCGAAAAGCAGGAAGAAAAAGGGGCTACCCGGGATTCTCAGGTTAGTAATGCTAGCTAGGCTCCCATGATACTAGCTGGGTGCCCATATTTTTAATGAGATGTAGCGTAGCAGTCAAAACGGTACAACTAAACTATGACACCATGGATCAACACGCTTCCTGCGTCATGGCTCACCTTTAGCGACTTATCTCTACTCTTCGGCCTAACCAAGCCTATAGTACTCGAAAAAACACACTTCTCGTAGCATCAGCACTGCTGCGTGGATTCCCTCCAGTTACCTGCGCATACCACTACCCGCAAACATGCAGGAAGTTGTCAAATGATGCGCGTCTGCGTAACACGTAAAACCGCAGCAACTTCCAGGGCCCAGGTGAACGCGAATAGACTTTAGTATTGCTAACCATAGAATCTTTGTGTCATCTGGGTAGCCCTACTTTCTTGCTACTTTTCACACCAGCAAACACTTCGAGCATGTTAGGAGCCTTGAGTGTGTAAACGATGCGTATGGTTGAGGTCACATACACTACATTCCTTGCAGTCAATGGTATCTCCATACTTTTTCTTATGGGACATACAGCTAACTTTGGAGTGGTAGAAATTTATTAGCCTCGGTTCCAGGCCTTCCGTGCAAGTGTTTACATTACGCACTGATTATGTGTGGGAGGAGAAAATTGAAAAGTCGGGGAAGGCCTGGGCACAAACGTCACTTGAGGTAGACGTTAGGTAGACACATGGCGGTGTGGCACTTTGCGTGTGCAGGTACCACAGACGACCTAGTGTAGCAACTTTGGTGTGTGGTGTTTGCGCTTCAGTCTCAGGAATACATGGATCGTCTGTTGAAGACCATTGCTTGCTCGCACACGCAAAGTGCCACACCACCAGGCATCTACCTAACGTCTATCTCAGGTGACATTTGCGCCCAGGCCTTCCCTGACTTTTCAATGTTTCCCTCCCACGCACAATCAGCGTGTAATGTAAACGCAGGGAAGCCCTGGAACCTAGGCTAGAAATTTAGGCATGTGGCAAAATGAGAGGAATCCAATGGTACCTCAATGGTGAAATATAAGAAAGTTACTATTCGTGGGCTCAGGTGAAGTCAAATGGACAATAGTATTTACACATACACAATGGAGCAGGACCATGTGCATGACATACTGGGCAGCTTTCTTGCCTAAACAACTGACCCAAATCCCAGCATGGTCTTGTGGCCAGCTGTTGTAAAAGTGCAAAATTGGGTTGTATCAGAGAAGCATTACAAAATCAATCAGAGTGCTATAGCTACATGTAGTTAGTCTTGCATGGTCCCACACCATTATGCAGAATGGTCTTGTAACTTTCTTGGTTGTGCTGACTCCTGACTCAGCATATATTGACTATTTGGTTAGCCAATTTGATTGTTGCATTGGAAAAGTCCTGACTTCTAAACACATGCCAACCATTTTCAGGTGGGATGTCAGTATGCATGGATACTATAACACCAAAGAAACACATACAATGATCTATAACAAATATGTATAGAATTGGACTTGGAAGTATATACATATTGCAGATGACTATCAGGCCGGCAGAACTGAAGATGCCTCTTTAGCTGCTATTAATATATATCAGGTATAGCTGGTTATACGTCAATGTACATGTATGTATGCCAATGGTATATATCCTTACCTGACACATCTGGGCTTGTCATGGAATGAGGTAATGAAATTGAAATTCCTACATTGTCACAAAAGGTACAAGAATAAAAACATTTTTATGAAAGATGTAGAGATGGTTGTGCCAAACAATTAAGCATCACCATTCAGGCAAAGGCAGGGGATGATGGCATGCAATCATGCATAATAACATGCGTAACCCTGTTTTGGTAATTACAGATGTAGGGACATGGGGATACACATGTTAATATGGTTGTATGCCATCATCTGCTACCTTTGCCTAAATGGTGTAGCTTTTTTTTCTGTAATTTTTGGCACTACCATTCCTATATCGTTCCATATTTTAATTCTGTGTGGATCTAAATTAAAATTTACCTCAATGCCCACACAGAGTAGCTACGTAGCAATTGTCATTGACTTCTACATCCTGTCTTCTATGAGTCTACCCAGAGCAGTGGATCCAGTTGCCAGTAGGCAGTAAAGGAATGCAGTTTGGGCCACACCCCTTTCAATTGCACACGATCACGTGAGAGTACAAGGAAATGGCGTCCAGCTATACGGAAATGCTAGTATACATTATGTACATAGCCAGTTTGGTAGGTTTAGGAAGGCGCTACGAAGAATCTGTTGGTCTAGGATCATACACGGACCAGTAAGCAGTTGTTTCATCCAGAAATAAAAGGTGAGTACTTGTACCAATTTCATGGTAGGCTGTTTGATAAAGAAGAAGAAGAAGAAGAAGAAAAAGAAGGAGGAGGAGGAGGAGGGACAAGATTGAGAATTGGTGCTTTTGCAAGTTTCTGTATGTCACTATAGTGGTGTATTTTACGTACTTTGAGAGTACTGTTGTGTACATAATCATTTTTAGATACAGATATGTGTCTAGAAAGGCTTAGAACTGCAGCATTGGAGAGTTTGGAGCCATTTTGTTTGTATAGCACTAATGAACGTGTCTACATAGACTCTAATGCAATATGAAATGCAGCTAAATAATCGTTGCCATACAGACTGTGACGGTGAAGCATACAGGCATGTTGCTTTCTGCAAAGTGTGTGAGGACCACACTGATGTTAACAGACAAAACCATGTATTTTATCATTGTATGAAGAAATGGCTACTTACATTCTTACATCCTTGCTTACCTGGGCTAGTCATGTAATGAGTTGATGAAACTGAAGTTCCTGCATTGTCAAAAAAGTATGCAATACGAAATGTAGCTATAGTGATCATTGTCATACAATTAAATAGAGGTGGTTAAGGCATACTGGCATGCAGTTGGTAAATGAAGCTCCTACATAGTCACAAAAATATAACATCAAGAACTGCAGTATTCTGTGGTGCAGTATTCTGTGGTGCAGTACTCAGTTTACATGCAAACCACTTACACAAGAAAATTATCCAAGTAATAGGTGAATAAAGAGAAAGCTTCATGGCAACAGCACACACATACATGTACAAGTACAAATAAGATTTCGGTGTACATGTATGTAGTGCAATTATACTCTAATGATAACACTTCACTCACTGTAATGTACACTCGGATTTTTAAGTATTTTATCACACAGAGAGTCCATGAATCATGGTTAAACACAACATGTACTCTGTCACTGTAATACACTATCTAGTATCAAATGTATTTCACTGTCTCCATATAGTGAGTACACTGTGAGCACTTCGAAGTACGTAAAGAGCGAAAGATGGTGGATGTTTGCAAAAACATAAGCTATCATGTATGACACCTCACATTTGTGCAAATAGTAACATATGATTACTGAAATACATAATTGCAAGTCTAACTACACCTTCACCGGTTAGTACTGACCTGAACAGATGCAACTTGGGGATGTGATGCCACCAGTATCATCAATCCATTCATATTTAATAATTGGATCAGCTATCTTTCTACAGCGTAAAGTACTGCTGCCATATAATAAACAACCACTTTTACAGGAAAAATTAGCCTGAGAACCTACAATGTCTTGGTCAGTAGGTTCCAATGTTGATATGCATACATGTATATCCATTTCAACACTAGGAGGGTCTTTATCACAGTTGTCAGCTGCAAAATAAAAATTCATGTGTGATACTAGAAAGTGGAAAGTAGCTCTTTTGAAATCTAGTCAAGCACTTGTTAACCCTCGGCGCACATGCGCAGCGAGGGTTGGGTCTGTCTGTGTGTGTGTCTACAAATCAACATCCAGTACATGAAATTACAGTCGAACATTGGTGAGCATTTGCAGCACTTGTCCATGCAAAAGTCATAATATTCTGCTGAATGACAATGAATGCACACGACAAGCTTAAACTATACACGCACAAAAAAGCATGGTTCCATGTAGTGCGGACATGCGTCCTGTGTACACGTGCGTAGTTAATTAAAAAAGCGCCGCTTGCGTGTGGTACTGTTCTTTACATGTCATGGTTTGCGGAAGCAGTATAAGAAACAAGTGACTTCTAGATGACTAGGATGATTGGGACTGACTCTGCAACTTTCGCATGTACTATGCAGTTCCTGTAGTTATTGTATATCATAATATTATGGCAGATCAACGGTGGAAAAAGGCAGCGGTGGATGCAGGATTCAGAAAAGGGGGGTTGCAGACCTGGCTGCTGCAGGTGGTATAATAGCCGCGTGAGCGGGGTCTGGGGGCATGCTCCCCCAGAAAATTTCATGCATTCTGGAACATGTCTATTCAACAAGCAAAACGAACTCAGAGGTTGATATACTCTAATACGAAACCACAACGCGTGGAACAAAATTATATTGAGCAAGGAAGCTTCGGTTGTGCATGGCGCTAAGACTTGTGATTGTGTGCACGATATAAAGTCGGCTAGATTAGTTCGCTCTAATGTGTAGGTAAATAGATCTGCTTGGATAACCTAGGTGCTCATTTGTCATCTTTTATCACTGTCCTTGGTCGTGATAAAACATGTGCACACATGCACAGGAGTGTAAATGGCCCTTTTCATTTTACAAACTAAGGAATAAGGAATGCAATAATTCATGATTGACATCCGAGTACATTTAGCCCATGCCCAACAACCATTTTGCTCAAGTATGAGCCCCATATACCGCAAAGTTTACCGGATATCTCAGTATAATGTATATTACATTAAAGCAGTGTCCTTCTCAACTCTTGTGCAAGTTGTCTCGTCTTTGTAGGGCCATCCTAGATGAACTAAAGCTAACTAGTTGTAACCTATGTACTACAATTATTCAAAGGCCACGAAAGGATGTGTGTACATGTTAAGAGTTTGCGTACTGGTTAGGAAGTGATTATCTCCCTCATAAAACACACTAAATTTAGAGATAAATACGCCATATATTTTTCTGCCTGTAGAAAGCAGTTTATAGCTTAGCCTATAAGTTACTTGCCTTATATATCTCTCCTGACTCTTAAAGATACAAGTGTTAAAACTAGTCAGCTTTGCCTCCCTATAACTTGACATAAGAATGCCCTATGAAGACACGATAACTTGTATACAGCCTATTATTCTCAAATGGTATTCGCTATAATATGCAGCAGGATAGTGTACTGTGCGGGACTCGTAGTTGAGCAAAATATATATGCAATATGGCCATTGGGCACGGCCTATAATGTACTCCGGATGTGACATAACATGCAATTATTGAATTCCATACATACAAAATGAATAGGTCTATGACAAGTGGACATTCCTCTGACACATATGTAGACATGTATGAGCATTTCAAGAATCAAAGAGTGAGTAGACTCTTTATGTTGGGATGCTCATTAGCCTTAACAAATGAAACACCCAAACCTATACTGCTACAAGCCTTTTAAAACACACAACTTGGTCTCTACACACGATAAGACTCACAGAATTTTGCTACATGGCTGATTTCCTTCTAGTTCAAATGGCCTATTGCAAGCATGCTGGAGGCAGAATTATGTACCTTCCTTTTTTGTGCAAAACAGCTTCTCATTTCCTTTGTACAACAGAGTCATCGTAGGACATTTCCTTAGTTTCTGTATAGTTCGACACATTTCCTCATTGATGCACAATGCAGCAGAAAGGAGTGGAGCCTGGCTATTCATTTAGTAATGTCTGCTCGGTATAGAATCATGTATTTAATATTGGCAGAAGAGAAGTCTTGACTATAGCTGGTTGTGTGCCAAATAAAGCAAATTGCTCTCCACTGAGTAGAACAAAAACCCTTCACTGTTATGAATTTCACATTAGTCATGCCCACTTGCTGTACTTTATAAGCATAGTAGGTATTACAAACAGGCCCAAAGGCACATATACAATGTGTGGTCACATAATGTTATGCACATCAACAAAATTACTTACCATTTAGAGTGAATATCTTGCATATTTTATCAATTACATTTGAAGCAGGGTTTGTCAGTTCAACAATTGCAGTATACACCCCCAAATCATGACTCACTGCTTGATGTAATATAAAAGTATAAGTACTTGTATTATCACCATTTATTGACCACCATCGATTGTTGTCGACAAAGCTGCATCCATTGCCTGTCTGACAGGTACTTATTGTGTCACTACGATTTTTAAGAATAAGATCTTGCACCTCTTGCTGAAACCCAAGAGATCCATGGGAAGAAAATGAGAGTTTAAGATTAAAAGCTGCAGTTCCATTTTCAGATACCAACACCTTCTTTGTTTCTTCTTCAAAAGATGCTGTACCTGCAGGCGAAAAACATATTTGCACATGTATATACATGTACATAGAGGTTTTATTGCATACTTAGTCGAAGAGTACATCTAGGTGCTGAAGTACTCAGCAGGCTCATTCCTTAGGCCCAGCCTATTCAATCCCAAATTATTTCAATCCTGCCGCTTATAAGTTATCAACTTGTTTCGATCACCACAGCATACTCTATAGGATTTGAACTGTAAATCCCTCAGGCCTCCCACTTGGCAGAGTGGTAATGCATTCCGTCCGGTCAACGGTTGAACGTAGGTTCGAGTCCTACAGTGGGAGCCGTTTTTTTGGCGATGAAAGCAGAGTATGTTGTGGTTGCGGAGCAGGCTCATTCCTTAGGCCCAGCCTATTCAATCCCATAATTAAAAGATGTAGGGAAGGTTATAATCGTTGCATGCTTTCATCCCCTGTCTTGAGGCATATATACTGCACTTGTTTCTCCGATTTTTGGCACTGTCATCCCTACATAGAATGTGTTTACTATTGTTTCACTGGCTTTTTATTGCACACTCCCTTGCAAATACAGTACTCTTACATGTGATGTGAGCCCCACCCTTTTCGCTGTGTGAAACCACATGTGAGTAAAATTTTAACCGCACTGAAGTGCAAGCATATCACATAGCTTGACTTGTCCAAGAGGGTCCTACAAAGGTTTCATTGGTAAAAGGCACTGCACACAAAAATAACACTTTTATTTAATTTCTCACAGGTGTTTATTTCAATTTTCAACGGACATTTGGTTTTACCAGATGTACGTTCATGATAATTACACACGTTGAATTTCAAAAAACGCTTAGCCTAGTAATAACGGGTAAGTAGTACACAGACCGTCGGTACTTTTAAATAGGTAAGTATAGTCACTCTGTATCTTAGCAAGGGCAGGACAGACATCAGCTAGTGTGGAGGATGTGTGGAGATAATGTTCAAACACTTTCTGCTTCAGTCGTTGCAGCCTGTCAGGGATTGAGCAGTACGTCCACTCCAACACATTGAAGTATTTGTGAATACTCTCAGTCCCTTGCTCCCCAATCATACCACAACCAATTCCCCACTTCTCTATAATAGGTACTACATGTTCTTTAAGATGTGCAACTTTGGCTGTACTGTTGCACCAGGAAAGTGTTACCTTTAATGCTGGCACCTGCAATGGCACATGTGTATAGAAAAGGAACTCCAATGTGCTCTATTGTGATGACCTACTCAGTGTGAGCTCCTCATCTGTGATGACACATTTATTGCATATATTATGACACTGTCCAAACAAAGTGAACACCATGTGAAACTTGTCGGCGATTTCTTCAGCTTCAGTTTTCACTGTGATGTCTGATTGTTTTCTATCCCCAGGGTGTTTAAGGTTTTTAGGCTGAAGGAAGGAACATGCACTCTTCGTAGAGACTATATCTGAGATTCCCACGTGTGCGTGAGAACATTGGTGTCATTATACCAGTACCAACCATGGAGTATTGTCAACCAATTGTAGTACTCGTCCTTTTTTTCAGCTAACACTCCAATAAGGTGGTAGGCACTATTGTTCTCTAATGAGACAAGCCCAACTTGCTCTATATAGCCCATCTACTAAGTTTTTCTCTCTCTGAAGCTCTTCCTTCAGGTCTGTCTGTTGCTTATGGCCTCAGCATACTGCTTATAAGAAGATCTTTCTCCAGCATTTGTCAGTAAAACTCGCAGATCCAGCTTAGTACAGGCATCTTCCAGCAAATTGAAGAGCCGAACAAATATTCCAAAGCTTTTATGAAGGCCTGGAGGGCATACCTATCAAACACACAATTATTCGCATTTACCATTTACCTATACCATATTTATGTATCCTTAAGGTTACTATTAATTGCGGGTACTAATTTTAGTGAATTCAGCTGAAATCACTAAAATTATAAGCGCACTAATATCCATACCGCAATGAAAATTTGCTTAATAGAACACAAATTTCGACACAACAGATTTCATTGACGGAATGATCTCCAGGAAGACCACTAAACTGAAGCATGGCTGAAAGGCCTCATAACATACGTCTTGGGATCCACAGTGTGGGGTCCAATGTCCCCGACTGCTGCACCCCCAACCCAACCCTGGATGCTGAGAGATAAAGTCTTAGTCTCGCGAGTCTGGTGCACGAGACTAGCTGAGAGAAGCTATTAGCAATCGACAGAACTACACAATTACCACCAGAAGATCCTTTTCTATGAATGAACTGGTATTGTCAGTCATGATCATTGTCATCATTATGTTGTTATGTACAGATTTATGTATAATAGTAAAGATAAATATTATCCACCAAAAACTGTCCGTTCAAAAACACAGCAATTAATAGTAACCTTAAGGTACTTGTATTACGGGGATAGTTGGGAATATAGGACGTCCAATAGCGTTATTGAAATATTATGCCCTATTCACATTGCTGCCACCCTGCCTGAAGCATTCATGGTCCTCTATCATTGATTCGCAGGTGCGAGGTTGTACTGGACCATGCTGACATGGGTCGGTGTGTACTTCTTGTGCCTTGATCAAGCACCAAAGACAGCAGTGCCAGCCTGTGATATGAATTTTATTGTTGTAATGGAGGGCATTCATATGTATGTTACCTGATGCCCCAAACAGACCATACATATTGATCAGGAAGTCATGAAAACTCATACTGACTTACCCCTGAAACAAAGTGCATACATTACCTTTGGCTAATAGGGCTGCTGTTATTATACCAACCTCCATGTTGAGTTTGTTATCTCCATGATTGGGTCCCTGTACTGGTTCAGACATATGTGGAGGTAGCCTATACTGTCATGGCCTTCATAGATGGCAAATACACGTGTTCTCCGGTGAGTTGGGTTTGGCAACATTTCCAACCTAAAATGACATTTTAAAACTTCCCCCTCATTTATCCCCACCTACTTTCAACCACACTTACCCCTCCGATATCACACCATCATACCAGGTCAGTTGATTTGCTCTAGTATGGGAAAATATATTATCATAACTTTATCTGCCATACCCATGTAGTGCTTACTCAAAGTTCTGCTCAAGAATGGACTGGATCTTCTCCCAAAGACATGTGACATAAACAAATGGGGATGGCCTGATTTCAGAGGCGGATGGTGCCGGTGAGAAAGGAGCAATTTCAGCAACAATATATTATCATAACTTTATCTGCCATACCCATGTAGTGCTTACTCAAAGTTCTGATCAAGAATGGACTGGATCTTCTCCCAAAGACATGTGACCTAAACAAATGGGGATAGCCTGATTTCAGAGCCGGATGGAGCCGGTGAGAAAGGAGTAATTTCAGCGACAATGTTTTCACTAACTAGACTTCCTGCTTCCCTTCTAATCTTACCCTCTGCTGTTACCTGTATGCCCACACCTTAAGCCACCTGCCACATCCAGGACATGTGCATGTAACCTCAGAATATAATGTGCAATGCTGATGTACCTCCTTATAATCCATAATTTACTCCACGGGAGAGTGAGGTCTGCCTTCATGGCTAGACTCTCATTTGGGGGTATCAGTACCTTCAGTCCCCCTTGCAGCTGCTCCAGTATTGCATTTCTCTCTGATGCAGAACAACTCCTCGTCTCATCTACAAACTGAGTGGTAGATGAGCCTCCACCGATGAACTCACAAACAAGCAGCATCGATGCTGTCCGTCTGTGCCTAGTTTGCTGGCTCGCATTTTCACTGCCAACCCTTACTCACACACTGACTCAGACACTCACAGCATACTCACAACCTGTCCACAATGTCTGTACAGATAGGATATGTCAGTTTTGTGAGAGGGAGAGACTCTTGCATATTCCACAGGTTTCTGACATAGTTATGGAGGAGCAATGGCAGTATCTCGCTGGATGCACCTGGGGGTCATCGTGCTCAATATCAATCCCAAATACTGCCTTCAGGAGAGATTGACTATTTTTAGTGCAGTAGGTACTTCCCCCTGCAGCCCTCAGCAAATGGTCACATATTCTGCACAACATAGCTGAAGCCTCATTGTGTGCGTTTGTGGTCTGAGCCATAGTATCCATAGTAAATTCATGACCAAAATCACCACTACAATAACTTCAGGGGGAAAATGTTGCCCAACATTATACATACCTGTGGTCAAAAAGCTGCTTTCCTACTATAGTTTTATGAACTGCTTGAATGAATGAATTGCTTGAGAGCAGCGAAATTGTGTGTACAGTTCATAATGTTTGTGCACAATGGTTCAAAGAAATAACAGCTGTAGCTGTAGACGGGCGCCATAGTGTCTGCAGAAGGAAGTCAACGAGGTACAGTTAGCCTGTTTATTAGTACGTATCGTTGCATTTAGTGTTGCTAGGAGAAGGAAACACTTAATGCATTTACGGTACACTCTAATTACGCAACTAAGTGTCTGCAGAAAAGTGCCTGTGTTCTCTGGGTGACCGTTAGTTTCCAGGGGCAACCTCACAGTGAATGTGGCTAAAGCTATAAACATCTACATGTATATTTTTTGTACATTAACAGAGGCAGAGACAGCATGTCAAAAGTGGGGGGGGGGGGGGGGGGGGGGGGGGGCTTCGCATTCATGAGGTGGGGGGTTATTTACATTCACTCTGAATACATCTGGCATAGGCTATTAGTGTTTAATACGTTCTTCATCACAACCTCCAACTTTGGGGGGGCTCAGCCCCCCCTTATCAAAAAGTGGGGGGGGGGGGCTCAATCCCCCCTGCCCCCCCCCCCCCCCCCCCCCCCGGTTCTCTGGCTATGGACAATCCCTGCTTACTACTTAGACATGATGGCTTCCACGACATTTAACACGACATACACATACTACATTAAGGCTGATCAGTGACCGGTAATATTTTGCATACTGACAGAGGAACAATATGTTGTTAAATATGCATGTGTATGTGTGTGTGTGTGTGTGTGTGTGTGTGTGTGTGTGTGTGTGTGTGTGTGTGTGTGTGTGTGTGTGTGTGTGTGTGTGTGTGTGTGTGTGTGTGTGTGATGAGTGTGTGTGTGTGTGTCGTGCAACTTACCAAACACAATTAAGCACCCAGCATAAGAAGTTACTTCTCCACCTTCAGAGTTTTCATATTTACAAGAATAATTCCCTTCATCAGTACCAATAATGTTCTTCACTGTCAGTCTAGTGTTAGAGGATGTCAGTTCATACTTATCACCATTCGCAGTATCAAGTATATCATCATCACGCAACCACGACACTTCAGAACTGTGACGGTCAGGTGTGCTACAAGTGATGTCAATTTGTTTTCCACGACCTCCAAGCTCCTCTGCAACATGTGTACGTGCATAAGTAACTGTTGTATACAACACCACATTCACAAAAATGATAATTGAAGGACAGCAGCACAAAAATAAGAAATTATAATTGGGAGAGTGGAGTGAGCCCACCTAGTTGTACTGCTGGAAAATTTCTGTAGATTAATGTATCAAACTTCATCAGGCATCTATTTTCGACAGTCTAAACAGTACGCTCAACAGCTGCTAAATCTAACTACATGCACTTACAGACAGGTATGAGGGCACTAACATTTAAAAGTTTGAAGAGATTCAGCCGATTAGAAGCAAAGTGATGAACGAGAGAAGTGACCTGCCGAATACTTCAATTTTCGTCAACCCGAATCTAATTTTGTGTTTGCCTGAAAACAGAACTAATGCCTAGCTAAGACACACTGAATGAACTCTATATACATGTAGATTCCACTGTGGGGTGGAGCAATCGCTGCAACAAGAGAACCTGGCAATGCCCCGCTACAGCTCGCTCCTGACGAATGCTTAAAGTGCCGAATCAGCAATAAATATCTTCCGCATGAACACAAAAATTTTGATACACATTAAAGTTTGATGAAGCTATGTTCTCAGCTGGCATGCACTGTAATACATCAACACAAGTCCTTCGTCAGGAGCCAGCTGTAGTGGAGCGTTACCCGTTGCTGCGATTGCTCCACCCCACTGTGCAATTTATATTCAGTGTGGTTTAGCGAGACTTCAGTTCTGTTTTTCAGGCAAACACGAAAATAGATATCAGGCAAACGAAAATCAAAAGTATTCACGTTCATCACTTCACTTCTAATCACTTCAAACTCCTAAATGTTAGTGCCCTCATACCTGTTTGTAAGAGCATGCAGTTAGATTTGCATGACACTGTTGAGCGCGCTGTTTAGACTGTCAAAATTAGATGCCTGATGAAGTATTACTCTATATGCATGTGTGTTATTGCCAAATATATACCTAAAAATTACTCATTTCTTTACGTGTATTTTAGATATTCTGTTGTCATACACACGTGCACGACATGCAGGTTACAACTAGGTGGGTTTGCTCTGCTCCTCAACAATGTTATACATGTAACATTTACAAATGTAGTATAACTACGTAGTCATTCAACTGGAGGGGGGATATATATATATGTTTGGGACCGAATATAAACCCGGGCCATTTTAAAGCTGGCTAGTCAGCTTTAGACCGTCCTGACAGTTTTCAAGCTGTCCAGCTGGTAACTACGACTGTTTTCAAGCCAACACAACAGGGTAGCAACTAAATACTAATCAACCATGTTTAGAAATCGATTTAACATCGCAACAGACAATCTACTGGGCTGGGATTGAACGTAGAAGCTGACTTACCGTTAAGTCGCTGGTTATGGCATGGAACAATAACAACATGTGTAACTTACAAAATAAAAGATGTAGGGAGGTTACACATGTTGTTACTATTATCATTTTCTTGGTCAAGGAACATGTATGCAAGGAAAAGGAGTCGTTTTATGTTAAAACCAATAAAGGGACTTGTGCCACATTTGCGGTAGGCCAGTTCAAGTGAATTAGAAGATCTACCAACTAAACTGTGGTTTGGCCAATCATTGTATTTTACGTTCTTTGAGGATTTTAGCAGGTACAGAAATACTCGTAGAGTATGTGTATGTGTCTAAAAGGGCTTGTAACTGCCACGTTTGGGAGTTCTGAGTCATGGGTTAATGGGTTTGTCGGCACCATCCCTACATAGAGTCTATCGACTCTCTGATACATTAATAATTATAGACATGTTTATCTGGGGGCACAAGACTTAAGAAACTCGAGGGCCGTCTGCACAATATTAAAGTTAAAACTAGGTGGGTTTGCTCTGCTCACGAACAATGTTGTAACCATATATACATGTATATCAGTTGCATACTGGGTGCACGGGATCTAGAGTTCAAGAGCCGTTTGTGTGTGCTGATTGTACAGCAGATTTCAGAATATTGTGTAGCATGAGTGTTTCATGAGTGTAGCATGAGTATTTCATGAATGTAGCATGACTGTAGGATAGCATAGGGAGCAGCTTTATTAACCCTCGGCGCACATGCGCAGCAAGGGTTACGGTACTTGGTTTGTGTGTGTGTGTGTGTGTGTGTGTGTGTGTGTGTGTGTGTGTGTGTGTGTGTGTGTGTGTGTGTGTGTGTGTGTGTGTGTGTGTGTGTGTGTGTGTGTGTGTGTGTGTGTGTGTATGTGTGTGTATGTGTGTGTGTGTGTGTGTGTGTGTGTGTGTGTGTGTGTATGTGTGTGTGTGTCTGTACATGTATGTCTGACGCACACTTTCTCAGAGGCGGTAAGCTTACAGGTTGAAAGGCATGCCAATGGCTTTGGCATGACACAGCGCAGATTATTGGATTTCACAACAGACTCTTCATTCAAAAGTTATGGCATCATTTGCTTACTGCTAAAGCCACCAGGCCTATTACAGTGATCCAGAGGTGGTTCTCACTACCAGCAATACAAGCTAATGTTGTACAGCGAGCTCCTCTGACAAGCCTCTGTGGCTGGGCCAGTATATTCACTGCTATATATTTCCCGGGTACTTTCATTATAGACGGAAGGCGGGGTTACAATGTAAACGTCATATGCATGCGCATAATTTTGCTGAGGGTTTTGCACTTTAGTGAAAAAGTATTACTGGTTCTGGGCTTCAGACCATACTGTTCCTGTGAAGCTCTCTATGCTACCACTACAGTTAAAGATAGTAAAAACATTAAAATGTTGAAGGATGTAGGGATGACAGTGCCAAAAAGTAGAGAAACAAGTGGAGTATATATGCAGCAAGACAGGGGATGAATGCATTCAACAATAATACACCATACCCCATAATAAAAGAGATGTAGGGAGGGGTTACGCAGGTTATTGTTGTATGCCATCATCCCCTGTCTTGCTGCATATACACTGCCCTCATCCCCTGTCTTGCTGCATATACACTGCCCTCATCCCCTGTCTTGCTGCATATATACTGCACTTGTTTCTCTACTTTTTGGCTCTGTCTTCCCTAGATCCTTCAAGATTTTAATGGAAATGTTTTTACTATCTTGTTTCACTGGTTTTTCATTGTATAGAGACAGTCGTATGCCATATAATGCGTCTATAAAGGCTTATAACAGTACCGTTCAGGACTGCACTGTTCAATATGTTAAGGCTTTATGGGCATGTCGGCGCAATCCGTAGTCTACCAACTCGTACACATCGATTCTATATGGCGAACGCTCGAATATGTGCACAAAATAAAAATGGCGTACAACAGGAAGTACTGTGGGCGTGGCTCTTAGTTGTGTTCTTTGGATCAAAGGCACTGCACCGGCCAAAAAGAAGCTGATTTATCACTGCCGTGTTCGAGAGTTCTGAGCCGTTACAGTTGTTAAGGCCTAATGGGCATGTCGGCGCCATCCCTACATAGAGTCTACTGACTCTCTGATACTGCACTAATGGAATATGCAATATTGCAGTACCATCTTACATAAAATTAATATAAACCATGGCCAAGAGGTGTATATCTGTAAACACACACGGATTGGACATTGCTTACATGTATATACGTTGTGAATATTGATGAGATGTATATCCAATTACCATAGCAACATAGTATATACATTGTACGTATGTGTATGTACTACTTCTGTAGACAAACTTTATGCATGGTTGTATGCCACTTTCACTATGATTAGAAAGACTCACCATTACAATGCATTGCATGTACAGTTCGCAAAGTTAACATTATACAGTAGCAGAACGAAAGCACTCCTCTATTCTCCATTTCTGCATAAAAAAACCTGTTTCAAGGCACAGGTACATTGAATATGTATGGTCACAGGAGAAGCTACAGAGCAAGACGGAACATGAATGTCCAATACAGACACAATGCCAACATTAATTATACATGTATATACATTGTATATACATGTATATTCTGTGGCTGAACTGATTTTTGCAGTTAGAAATAATCCATACTGAGTTTAAACTGCCCATTGCATCAGTAACAAGAAAAACATTTTTACTGAAAAATGTTGAAGGATGTAGTCCTGAGCCATTACATTTGTTAACAAATTGGTGTGTAGGCGCCATCCTAGAGTCTACCAACTCTATGATACGTAGGGAGTTAGTAAACTTAATTTTAACTACACAAATAGCTCAATATCAGAAAGTCAGTCGACTCTATGTAGGGCGGCACCAACACACATATTTGCCTTAGAAAAACAGCTGCTGTTGGCTAAGTGTACATCACCAAAGAGCACCACAATATTGGTAGGTACATGTACATGTATATGAAGCCATAATCCTACATATTCCAGGGAAATGCAACTTCAGGATGTTGGCACCTGCATTCAACTTGTCTACAGAAACTACCTGGATGTATAGTGAAACTTCAATTACACGCTGTTGACAGGAAATGGTTATGCTTACTCTAATAACTAAAACTACACACTACCAAACCACAACTTTTACAAACAAGATCCTAGGGAGATAGCAAAAATCACTCAGCCATAGAGATTTGCAATCTCAGGTGCAACGAATCACAAAATACAGCCTGGGTATCCTAAGTGTGTAGTCTTAGCAATTCCCCCAGCTACTCTACAAAACTCCCCACTCCCTTAGGAGAATAGTAATAGTAAACAAAGACCATATGTACAAGTATATTTGCTTGCGAGACTGCTATAACGCAACGTTTACCTCAAGGCGGGAGCATTCTTTGACTGCCTGTCTTCATGTCTAAAATTGCTCAGCCTAGTCTGAGCTTACCTTTCATTGTGGTTATTACACACCATTATATCGACCACTCAACTCGGTTCGCTGTGCTGTCTTGCAAAGAAAAGCGTCTCGCGCGTGCACATGAGCACACAATCACTTCAAGAGAAGCACGACTAATTTGACATAAACGAATAGTCGCAGTTTTGTAACTGCATTTCAGCTGAGAAATAGAGCAGCAAAACAAATTTCACCCAAATTACCCCTGTTATAGTACATCAAATCTCATAGATCTACTTACATGTACCTCCTGCATAACAGTGTAAGAGTCGTGATAGAACCTTCCCGGCCGGTCACTCTGGCTCTGCTTGCGTGCACGCCTACAAGTACAAGAGGGGCGCTTTGATAACTCTCACGTGCACACAATTTAGCAGTCACGACTTGGGGACAAATGATGTCTTTACGTTGGGGAATATGTGGAGCAGGCAAAATTTCCCACGATTTTGTTGTAGGAGTAAAAACTACGTCTACAGTAAACCACGAAGTTGTTGCAGTTGCTTCACGCTCACTTGACTCCTCAGCTCGATTTGCAGCCACTCACAAAATTAAGAGGCACTATGGATCATACGAAGAGCTGGCTAAGGATGCGGAGGTGTGTGTATGAGCGTACTTGTATCCCACGCACATGTACCCGCGGGTCAGCTCTGCAGGTGTTATTATATCACAGTGTGTGTATTAGGGATGGTGATGATTGTCACATTGCCGGTTTGCATCTAGACTTTGCATGCACTTTCAATTTGTGGTTTACTGTAGGCTTCCAATGTGTACATACTCGGTGGGGGTTAATTGCGTGTGTGGGAAAGATGCCACATCTCACCACTGCTGTGAAAAAAGAATAGCCTAAACCCTCATCATGTTAATTAATGAGCTATACTGATGAAGAAAAATACCGAAGAACTGGCCCAGCCACAGAAGGCTTAGAAACGTGGTATACATGTGTACATATTACATTAGCCCAATTTCAGGTAGCATTTATTACACCTTAACAATAATCGGTATACCTTTCTCAAATGCATACTACTTCCCATTGCTCTCATAAAAATGCATGTAGCCCTTTGCACATGCTCACTGACGTAACAAAACGGCCAACTTTCAGACCATGTACATATACAGTACTCCTCAAAAAATGTTTCTACTTGCACTCTTTCTGTTGCAATATTGTGAATGGCCATTCCATGCAACTGACTTGTCTATTCAGTTCTGTTTCACATGAGAGCACACGATGATTCATTCATGGATACATTGCACACACTTTTAACAGAACAGAGCAGAATGGAATCGGGGGAGGGGGGGTCCATTCTGTTTTCAGAAAAATTGAACGGATAGTCCATTCTGTTTTATCCACTGAAACGGATACATTTTGAGGACTGCCGTATGTACAGTACACTATGTTCTGTGGGATGTCCACTCATGTGTACATGTAGATGGGATTTTAATTTTGTAATCTGTCTACAGCAGTATGTACATCCTTGCAGATTGATGTAGTTTACATTGGAACCATTCACCCTACACACCTTTATGCTGCACAATTAATGCTGCAATGTGGCAAACCTGTTTTGTGTGAGAAGCCTTTGACCATGAATATCCAGGATACAGCCTCACTTATTGAAAAGGCTAACAAAAGTGGAGTGTTTCTGATGGAGGTAACTACATTTTATTTATGTGCATGCATGTGCATGTGCTTGTCATGGTACTTTATATTGCTCTAGGCAGTTTCCTATGACTAAATTAACTCATTGGAGCTGAAGTCAGGTTTCCGCATACGACCCAATATTACAATGGTAGTATTACGAGATACCCATTGGCTAACTGACCAAGTCTCACAATGATTTGCCACTCTAATGATCCCTTTGCCGTATTGATTGACTGGAGCACTTTTTTTCATGACATGTACGGACATCTGCTCCAGCATCAAAACTGATGGAAAACCTACCTAATCTACATTCTACCTCTCAATCCAGTATAACACATTATTTTTTGAAGCTAACTTTTCACTCTTGTGTTTGATGATTATTTTGACATAACGCATCAAATAGTATGAGTTCTAGGTATTAACTCACGAGGAGGCCATATGCATGGAAGCATTGATATATAGGTGCTCCCCAACAAATGATGATTGTCCATAGTGGTTCATCCAATAGTCCCTCAGAGCCTGTATGTTTTTACAGCTACTCATAGCAGATACAGGAGGATGCAGAGAAAGGACACAAAGAATAGTAGAGTAAAAAGTAGTGCTGGAGAAGACTAAGTACCAGGCACAATATATACCAGGCACTGGAATGTGGTATAAACTAGAGTAGGTGTAGTAGTTATGAGTCACAAAAATGTAACAGCTTTTATTGCCTGACAACAATATCCGCCAGAACTGTAATCTTATACATTTTTCACTGCCAATAAATATTCCTAAACCTACAAATACATTATGAGTTAAGGTACCATATATGAGTCACAGATAGCAATCCTCACAATAAAACATATCTGGTATCCGTTTTCTTCTTATGATGGTGCATTCAACATTGTACCATCGGTTGCACGCATCACAACATACATGTATACCCACACACACCCATATATATCAGCATAACTTGCCCCACACTTTGGACAAAGGACTTCATCCAAGTCTGCTTTGTCACTCTTTCAACTTCCTCTTGCTTTCTTCTTTAATTTTTCATTTTCTTTGCCTGTTTGGTCATGCTCTCAACTTTGCCTTTTGAGTTTCCATTTGTTTTTCTTTCCCTTTTCTGA
This sequence comes from Theonella swinhoei, assembly GCA_963970385.1. NCBI lineage: Eukaryota > Metazoa > Porifera > Demospongiae > Tetractinellida > Theonellidae > Theonella > Theonella swinhoei. Next base: position 6,034,413 of record OZ019946.1, read on the forward strand.
ATCCTGTCCAACTTGTCCTTCTCTCCCTGAGCCTTTTCATTTTCCTTTTTTTTCAGTTCTTCCAGTATCTCATCTTCAGTTACAGATACTGCTCTATGGTTCAAGGCAGACTTGCCCTTTCTCTTTTATGTGCCAGTCTGATGCGGCCAAGCACTAGCTGTCAACCCAGTAGAAGATGAGGTTGGAAAAGCAGTCTGATTGCAGAGGACAATTAATGAGGAACCAGAATAACTACTGCTGACAGACGTTGATTTTTAACCAAGCAATGTCGTCGGGATCATTCACATTGTAGCCCTCTTCATACTGCTTCTTGTAGAGCTCTTCAGGAGAAAAGAGAGAGCTTGTCGGGGCGTTATTTGTAGCAGTCTCTGTTTCCCTATGGTGGGAAATGGCTTTTGATGCTGTGAGGGAGCTTCAGCAAAAAGCGAAGCCAACCTATCACTTACGACAACCCTGCCAAGGTGAGCTGTTCTGCATGCCTTCGATTTGAAGACTCCTACATCAAGGAGCTGCAAAATGCATGTGGTGTGTGCTGGTACACACAAGAGATGAATGTTGTCGTCCCATGCAAGTGGAATCACCTCAATGGAGACATGAGAACTGTGCCGATTCATAATAAGTAATACAGGTCTTGTAGGAGGGATATTGCTCAGGAAAAACTGAAACCACTGGAGAAGGTGTTCATCTACCCATTCTCACTGCTGACAAAGAGGGTATTTGCTACTGCACATTCTCCAGAAGTGACTCCTTCCTCGGAAACCATCATTGGTGGTAATACATAGCCAGATGCACTCACAAAAGACAGAAGCATATGTGTCTTTTTCTCTAGATGTAACAGAATATACATTACGTTGCCTGACTTTTACTACAACCTTACCCGGTCTGTGCATAACGCTAACCCCCATCTCATCACCTGCATCGGCTTTGAAATTAGATTAAGCCGGCCATAAATTGCACCAAGCTTTCCAAAGTCGTTGACAACGTCAGCATTAGCACACAATGCCCTGCTTTAGGAAAGAGGTTGAGATGAAGGAATGGTGAGTTGTGGGTGAATCGATAGAATCCATCAAACCATGCCCCGCCAGCTTTTTTGTCTTTGAATGGATGTATTCATTTCGTGCTCTCAGCAATATTGTAGGCCAATTGTATTACAGTGTCACGACTCGACCCAGAGACCCAAACCCCATTATGTACAGAAACTACCTGGATGTATAGTATTATACGCACTGTTGACAGGAAATGGTTATGATTACTCTAATAACTAAAACTACACACTACGAGACTACAACTTTTACAAAGATCCTAGTGAGATAGCAAATCACTCAACCATGCTACAGCCTTACTAGAGATTTGCAATGTCAGGCCCAACGAATCACAGAGTACAGCCTGGGCATCCTAACTGTGTAGTCTTAGTAATTCCCCCAGCTACTCTACAAAACAACCCCCACTCCCTCAGGAGAATAGTAATAGTAAACATAAATTGCACCAAGCTTTCCAAAGTCATTGACGACGTCAGCATTAGTGCACAATGCGCTGCTGTAGGAAAGAGGTTGAGATGAACGAATGGTTAGTTGTGGATGATGTTAATGGAATCCATCAAACCATGCCCTGCCAGCTTTGTGGTCTTTGAATGGATGTTTTCATTTCGTTTTCTCAGCAATATTGTAGGCCAATCGCATCACAGTGTCACGACTCAGCCCAAACCCCATTTCCAACATTTGTATCTAGTAGTGTGCAAATAGCTCTTCTTCCTCGCTCAGAACAGTGCTGGGTCTAGGTCTGCAGTCCAGCTTGACCAGAGACCTTAGCAATGAAGAAGGCCACCTTTAGAGTGTTGTATGGCACTACTTCAACCGCGGATCATATCCAAGTAAGGCATATTGCTACTGAAGAGGACAGCCTGGTTGCTGTCAAAACGTTTGGCCTTATTAATTTTTATGTTGACTGGTGAAGATAAAAGTTGTTTAAGATGACTTTCCCTAGTCAAGCTAATATCTTTACTAAGGTAGCCTGTGTCTGCACCCTCTGTATTTTGTTTAACAAAAAAAAGATGTGCAGTTCCTAACAGCATCCTTCATCACTACAAACCTTTTAGAGACATGCAGAATATCCTCTATCCTTTACCTTCACTTTTACATTGTAGAGAGCAAGACTAGAATGATCTTTCCTTTCCAGTCTGACCTAACAATTTGCACAAAGAAATCCCTATTCTAAGCTGTCCCCCATACCCAATCCCTGCCGTCTGGAAAACTTGATTCCACGAATGCCAAATGTCGTTCGTTGACCCATATGATCACTTTGACCCTATCAATGTGGTGGACATAAATACCATCAGGCAAAACTCTCACAAAGTAAGATTTCAAAATCTGCTCACAGAATGATCACGTAAACAAGTATGAACTAGTGGTGCATGCAGCGCTGAAGAGGATAAATTGGGGTCTTGCCCAAGTGCCCTCCAAGTGCCCTATAGTTTGTCAACCTATACAACAGCGGTTTAAAATGTTCTTTATACACACACTGTCTGCTGTATCTGTGCATAAGTCAGTGTAAGCTGCCCTTCAACTCTCCTGTGATAGGTAAGGACACTTGGCTAGGTTCTCTGACCATCCTGCAGTGTTGCTACACATGGTTGATGTCACACGCCTTTGTTGCATAGGTCTCTGAACAAGCAGTGTTATGCTAGTGAGTACTTAATGTACCTTCAGGTTCACCTTGCTGCTCCCTGCTGCTGAAGTTGGCCCTTTCGCAGATTACATTTTTGTCACTTGACAAAGTGTTGCTCGAATGAGTGTTTTGTAACACTATTTCTTCTGGTCTTCAAGTCTGTAGTTCATTTCTTCCTCTTTTTGTGCTTAAAACAGTGCAAGTGACCAACAGGGCCACTGCTGAACATGAAACTTGCACAGCACTGTAAAAATGTGCATCATCTTTCGTAGTTCTCAACTAACATGAAAGAGCCTCAGGCCAAGTACTGTGGTCTATACATGTACCACTATATCTGAGCACCACATAATCGATTGGAGTAGTGATAAAGATTTATACACTAGTTATTGCTCAGTAAACCATGTACATGTACATGTAGATCTTGTAGCAAATAGCCTCTGATAATATATTGTACATAGTTTTATATGCTGTGTATGGTATGGGGCACATGGTTTTACTTTTTGTCTTACACAGGGGACATGGACTAGATTTTTTCCAGCTGTTGTGGAGTTAAGACGCCTTATAAGTACTGAACAGATAGGTGAAGTTAGGATTGTCCAGGCAAGTTTTGGATTCATGAGAGGCAATGGACCTACTTCACGTCTTGATGACCCAGAATTAGGAGGTGGAGCCGTGCTAGATGTTGGTGTGTATGTTGTATCATTTGCTACTATGATATTTGGAGAACGACCCGAAAGTGTTCATGCATCTGGATGGTTATGTTCTAGTGGTGAGTAACTGCAGCCATTTGCGATACAAAGTAGCTACATGAACAATCACGTGCATAGATAACTACTTAGAGAAAGAAAGAAGTAGTAAAGAAACAGAGAACAGAAAGGAATTCTACATTTAGATATACCCACATATGCAGACACACACATACATACGTGTATATACATGCACACATGCCAGCTTCAACAGCTTAGATATTTTAAGCTTAGAAGAATAACAGCTTAGAAAAATATATATTTATTTAGCTTCCACAGCTTAGAAAACTATAGAATCTCTTCAAAAATCTAGCTTCAACAGCTCAGTAAAAGAGGTAAAGATGGTCCACATGCTCAGTCTTGAGACCTGGGAATGGGGCTTAAAGATCTTTGATGGTGCACCAACTCTCACTACCCATGTGGACCATCTATCCTCAGTAAAGTACAAACAAACACAGAGCACAAACCTTACATGTACATTGTCACACAATTCATCCCCAGAGAGCAGATAATTGTTATGCAGAATTTCTGTACTCTATTCAGAGCATGTGGTTATGTATATGATAATTATGCACATTGACCACATCTCCGAACAGTAACATTTTTCAAAAGGTCACGTCTCACATCTAGTGAAATATATACGTATTCCCTTCATTATGTGATTCCTAACACAAACTGCATACTTATTAAATAGTACAGAATGTCTCTTGGCGAATTTCTTAAATGACATGCATAACTTACTATGACAAATCCCCTGCTTAATTAAAATCTCTGTAAGTAGCCTATGTCCTGTCAAAAAACTATCACATATTCTGATGAGTTGTGACACATAAACACCATATGTAGGTTTGGCAGGAATATTACTACACGTATAGCCAATTAAAACTGTCCCTTTTATCACAAGTAAATAAAAAATTTAGGAAATTTGATGTGTAATATAGGGATTGCATAAAAATGAACAGAGACAAGATTGGGACAGAGACATGCTATGTACATCAACATACCTTTGTGGGTACATTGATGTATATAGCATGTCTGTGTCCCAATCTTGTCTCTGTTCATTTTTATGCAATCCCTATATTACACTTCAAATTTTTTATTTACTTGTCTCTTATCATTTTTTTACTATTCTAAGCAATAATTCTCACTAACTAGCACATGCTCACCATATCCATAAAACATCTGGCCCATTATTGCTATATATATGCCCTAATAATCACACTTTGAGATATATGATTAGTAGGGTGTGGCTACAAGCAGCTGCATACACGAACTATGAGCAAACCTGCTAGCAACGTACTGTCGGCTAAGCGAACCTGCTAGCTGCTAGCAACGTACTATTGGCTGAGCAAACATGCTAGCAACGTACTGTTGGTCACCAGTGCTTTGGCTTGGTAGCGTGCCACTACTCCACGGTACATATGTAGTGCCTGGCAGAGAGCAACACACACGCGTAGGCAGTATTATGACAATGGAAGTAGCACAAGAATCGTCAACACATCTGTCTTTTGTTATGTAATACTAAATGCTAGTTGCTAAACGTGCAGTCGGCCATTTTCCTGCGGAAAGCGCGCATGTGTATTTAACCACGTGTATGCAGTAAGCAACTAAGCGGCCTGTGTGGAAGTTGTCGTGAGTTGAGTTTCTTGAATTGCCATAGGTCATGCCTGCAACCAAGGTCTGTCCACAATGGCATGAACTCATGGCGCGAAGGGTTCTGCACTTTAGTGCATTCATTAAAATAGGTAAATCGTCTATATACCTGACTGTATCACTAAACCATTTGGCCATACATAAGTTGTCCTTCATCATTTTTTCATGTATGAATATTTCATAATGAAAAAGGAACAGGAACATGTACATGTATGTATATAATTTGCACTAAACTTGAATGTAATGCTAGTCTTGACCATAAATGTTGGTATTGACAGTTTAGTAGTTGTGTCTGAGAGCCTATAGAAGCAGTTGATGCTAGAGCAACCTGGCAGGGTTCTATCCGGGGGGGGGGGGGGGGGGGGGGGGGCAGGGGGGAAGCTTCCCCCCCCAAACACCCCAACTTCTCCCCCAAACATTTAAGCTTCCCCCCCTGTTAGTGTAGCTTGTATGCGCAGTAACCTAGTCTATTTGACTTCGTGTTTATTTGTGCACCCAAGAATGTTAAATAAATTGGCTCTTTGCACTAGATTGCATCTCTGGCAATGTCAAAATTTTCCAGGGGAGGATGCCCCCAGACCCCCCTACTCTGTGCTCAGTGTTAGCAAACCTCACAGCTTCCCCCCCAAACAAAAATTCCTAGATAGAACACTGCTTGGTGTCGTATTTGTGGTACAGAATAATTTTAGCAAGATTTAGGTGTGGCTAACTGATGAAACTTATTGTCTTTGTACATTTGCTCACATTATGGTAGGAATGCACGGTAGACATGTTAGGGAAATCTCAGTTGACTCTCTGTATTTCTCCCCTGTCTGTAGTAAATAGAAATGTATAAGGTTGCTATGGTCTTCATATTTTCAAGTTGATTTCACTTCCATTGGTATCAAGATGAAGAACATGTGAAAATGAATGCACTAAAGTGCAAAACCCTTGGCACCATGCGCATAAGCGCTTTCCACAGTAAAATGGCCCACTACATATGGCCTTTCAATGAAGGGAGTGCTGGATCTCTGCAAGAGCGGTTTCAGAGAAAACCCCACACACCCAGAGCCAATTACAGTAACCCTCCTCTGCATGTGAGCTGAGGGTTAATAACTACTGTAGAGCATTTCATCACGTGATCAAAATGACATAGTATTCTAGTGCGCCATGAGGGTGTACAGCTGGTGCACATGCAGCAGCTGCATGTGAGAAAAGGAAGAGATGTAATGCTTGTGTTCCTACACTGAGAGCTTAAGCAGAAAGGCTAAATATGCTATCAGGAGAAAACTGCAGTTCAGGAGACTGAGAGGGGAATGGGGAAAGCAAAAGATAACTAATGGCTCATCCAAATTGAACTGTCTTTCCTCATTAAAAAATAGAATGAATCAGCTGAATTTTGTTCTGTAAACTGAGAAAAAATGAGCATAAAAACTAAAGCCAATCTCCTGCATACGTACCTGCAGAGCTGGGATGAGGGCATGCAACAATACTAACATGCGTAACCCCATTTGCGTGAGTGCGAGCCCCACCGATTTTGCTGCTCATGGTTATGTGAAATGCACGTGAGTAATAACGAGGAAATGGCGTTCAACTACACAGAAGTACTAGTATATCGTTGCTTTACTCATTGAAGAGGGGTCCTACAAAGATTTCATTGGTAAAAGGCACTGCACACGGGAATAAGAAGCCTTTTGGTACAAAAATAAAGTGTAGGTATTTTGTGCTAGGCCGTTTGAAGAATTAGAAGAAGAAGAAGGAGATGGAGAAATCAGGTTTTTGCAATTTCACGTATGTCATTGTAGCGGCGTATTTTACCACCTTTGAGTCTTATCGTGTATAGAAATACGCCTAGGCCATGTTATGTGTCTACATGCATCAGAGCAACCAGACTTGTTCACTAGACATTAGCACCTAACAACTGTTGTATATTTTCGCTCGCATATTTCCTGGCAATGTTTCTGTTCTGTTTTATCATCCTTTCCACATGCACAGCATTGAGTCGATATCATCATCCATTTCTGCCACTACTGCATCATAATGACTGGCTCCAAATTGTTTGTACACCAGCATTAAAGTTTTCACCCCTTGAATGCATGGTGTGATTACAATTACAGGCCAGTACTGAATTGACGAAAATGCAATAGCAGTTGTATGGATAGCATTTGGAATGGATAGGACTACTATGTCACTAAATCGCCATGAAAGTATCCAGGAAGCAGAAAGCTCATTGCTTCCTGCTCCACTTGGACTGAAAAAGGATTAAAGCCATTCTTCCACAGCCAACTTTCTATATTCATAGACAATGTGAGTCCACGCAAATGAAGTGCAGTTCGTTCTTTATCTGTGAATGTACCAGTATTACCATCATTACTGGCATTACCAGCAATACCACCATTACCTGCAATACCAGCACTAACAGCAATACCACCATTACCAGCAATACAAGCACTACATGGGTTACCAGCAATACAGGCAATACATACCTGCAATACCAGCCCCACCTGAAGTACCACAACAATACGAGTATTACCATCATTACTGGCATTACCAGCAATTTCTGCATTACTTCGGTAACCAGAAGTACTAGAGCACTACCTGGGTTACCAGCAATACCAGCATTACTTGCATTACCAGCAATAACAGCATTACCTGCATTACTGGCACTACCTGGGTCGAACCCAGATCTAATGACCAGCAAACCAGCACGCCAGACACTGAGCCACGATCACCAGACAAAAGTCTGTCCCCTCATTCTCGACCCCTGACGGAAGTTTGTCTTTCTCATTCCCTCTTGATCATCTAGGCCTGTGTATGCTGACATCAAAACTTAATACATCTTTACCAAGTCAACTAAGAATATTTGACTACCCCTTACTAACAGGTCAACTAAGAATATTTGACTACCCTTAGTTCAGCTGATCAAGGAGGCCCAATGCACAAGGTTGCCAAGTGACAGCTTAGTGGAACCCATGCTTAGTCAATATTGCTAAAAACTGGCTACCACTGCCATGCTCATGGACCCACGTGGGAAAGGAAACAGTAGTCTGTGATTCTCCAGTAACTGCACACTCTACCAGGCCACTATTCTATGTACTGTTCCAGCATGCTATTCTGCCATGGTACGTATTTACACCTACGTAACCAATGGACCGATGGTTTGTTGTAGCAAGTTTGTAGTATTTATAGTTACCAAAGTGCATGCAGCTGGCTTACTTGTGCTTGATCAGGCTATTAGTCTAGCAACCACACTAAGCTGTTAATAATCATTTTTGGTGTATAGTTACGGCTATATAGTTCTTTAAACACTGAAAAATTAGGGGGCTTAACGTTAAAAGCATCTTTGAATATGCAAATATCCCCTTCAGCCTCTATTTGACAAAAATCACTTTTCTACATTTAGAATTACGGGTGTGACATAGTTGTATTCATTAAGCAAGTTCGGCTAAATGGAAGCAGGCTCTATGCTGTTGATGACTGATAAGCAATGGATCTGAATTGTAACTTCACTACTCTTTGCTCTGCTTCCATTGATTTATAGCGGGATCTGATTGTACCCTGCTGCTGTCTGATTATCAGTAGTTTCAGACCCTCACTTCAGCATTGTGCTGCTCTGAAGGTCCTACGGAAATGAAAAATGTTAAAATTTACACTGATGCCGATCTATCATATTATGTCAGAAGTATCCTCACTTGCCGGTACTATGAAGGCGTGCAATAATACATGGCATCCAATAATACATTGTGGCTGATAATTGATGACGTAATTTTCAACTTGAAATTGAATGTGGGAATACACCACAGCAATCCCTATATTAGCATACTGTGTAATTACTACTTCGTTTCTGTTGCCATGATATTGACCTCCTTGCAAGTATTGGAAAGGATGTGGTAATTAATGATACCAGAAAGGAATTACTGAAACTCCGGAGAAGATACAACCATACCTGGGTTAAATTACATTTTACACTGTGCATATACATACATACAGACCACATTGCTACAAAACATGTTAAGTACATGCTCTTATATATTTCTGCAAAATACAAGATTCTGCCTTTTGATTTTTTGTTGCTTCAGGTGTGGATGAGTTTGCTGCTATCACTTTGAAATACAGTGGAGAACGTGTTGCTCAACTGTCATGTAGTATTGGAGTTGATCTAGTTAATGAAGCTGTAGTGATTGGTACAAAGGGTAAACTTAAGTTGCCCTACCCATTTTGGTGTCCAACTAAATTGGAGACCCCTGAAGTAAGTCTTGAAATGCCTGTTGTGTTTGGACCCAATAATGTGTGCAGAACATTCTTCAGCCACATTTTACCCTTCCCTTATATATGATCTCTATTAAAGGCTGATAAGAACTTAGTTTAGCATATTAGTCTGTTGAAGGATGTTGGGCAAAAGTGTAGAAACGGAAAAGTATCTATTTTCTGTTTGTGCACATTGTAAGGGGTGGGTGCTCGCATGAAAAACCAAAAAAAAACCTGCTTGATTGATCTATGCAGAGATAGAAGTGCTATTAATGTAGAATCATCTATGTAGCAAGGTAGGGAACGATGGCATGTAAGAATAGTATGTAAGAATATGATGTGTAAAACTTCAAAATAGAGGTATAAGGAGGGCAGTTACTATTGTTTCAGCAATAAAGCTCATTTTAAAGATGGCTTCATATATATACCTTAAGCAGTCTTAACATTATGACCTGTTTCACATTGGTCCCTGCCATTTGTAGGTTAAGATATGGTGCAGCTATCTCACTCAGTGAGCCTGTATGATATAGAAAGGCTTAAAATTCCTGTATTCATTGTGGATATAACTGTATGTTTATACACCTGTATTTTCAAAATCATTATTTAGGGTGTTCTGGAATATCCATTACCTAAGGCTGCACTACCTCTAAACTTTCCAAACAGTGAAGGTTTAGGGTATGAAGCTGAACATGTTCGAATGTGCTTGGAAGCTGGAAAAAAGCAGAGTGATGTGATGCCACTTGAACATTCTCTGATTGTTGCTGAAATAATGGAGTCTACTATGAAGCAGTTGGGAACTGTTTACTTCGTTAGTGATGTTATTTAAAGTGCTAATGACATGTTTGATGAAGTCACTACTTTTACATGTAGCTAGTTGCCATATTAATAATTAGATCAATAATAAATATGAATTCCTCTACAACCTGCGTGCCATACAAAACATTGTAGCTATAGCACGTGTACCACTTTGATGCACTTTGCTGTTAGAGCTGTGACACTGGTATTATTTCTGCCAATATATAAAATAAACTGTGTTTATACACAAACAAACTTCAGAATATCTGAACTCTGTTTTTCAGATAATCACATACATATATATAACCATCAGCACAAGAGGTGATTATATATGGAACCCAAAACTTTCCTTTATTGGGACCACGCCCTCCTAATGAGGTTACGAACTGACCCGAAGTCTCATACACTGCAATACAATCACCACTGTAATCAGACACATATATATTTGTCAACAATATGAAGACCTGATGGCCTGCAGGTGCACATCCCCTTCTCACCAAACATTCGAATAAAGTGGCCATTCTTGTCAGTTACTTGCACTCGGTAATTCTCAGACTCAGCTATATGCATGTGACCAGCTGTGTCAAATTTGACATCACATGGTGCATTAAATTCACCTCTTCCTTTGCCATGTGAGCGAATAGAGTGGATGAAGTTCAAGTCTAGGTCAAACACCTGAATACGATGGTTGTTGCGATCACACACATATAATTGGCTGTTGTATAGTGCTACTCCATGTGGAACATTAAACTCCCCCTCCTTACTCCCCAACTGACTGACACACTTAATCAGTTCACCACTGCTAGTAAACTTCTGCAGCTTGTGGTCACTGCTCACATAAATATTTTCCATATCATCAATTGCTACCCCTCTGGGATATTTCATCTGTTCTGAACTGTCACCATATGATCCAAATGTTCGAATCCTCTGTCCTCTGGTGTTAAAGACAGCTATTTGACAACCATCCTGTTCACTAACAACATTTCCCCAAAGTATTGAAAGCAATACCATGTGGATATTCCAAGCCAGTCACAACCCTCACTGGGTGAGCAAATTGAGTGGGGTCAGGGTACACATTTATGGTGAAGGGGCTGCCATTGATTTGAGTCAAACATGTAGTTTGTGTTCACCTTGACAGATGGCTGTGTAGAAAACCTCATATCGGGAAGGGGAGGTAGTGGCTACACTGTAAGGGACTTCCTAGATGAACTGGCTTTAGAGATGAGCTTTAGTTGAGCAGTGACTTTCTCTGGGACTGAACACCTATTACTAGAGTCACCTATGACGTGTTGGGTGATTGGTAGTGGCTGACTGTAGACCTGGACCAACTAACATGGCAGATATATAGGAGGCCAACTGCTTGTTATAGTGAGGGAGGGAAGGAAGGAGGGAGGGATGTGTAAAAAAAACAGGCAATATGAATGTATAGTGAGTCTACCTTCTATTATACATACACAATATGCACCAGCCATTATATTCAGTTTATTAATGTAATACAGTGTGATAATAATTACGCCCATATTATGTACACAAGAGAGATGGAGTGTGAAATGGTGAAAGGCTAACAAAAGGTTAAACGCTACAAATAAAATTTAAACTGCTAATTGGAGGTGTCAGCACCATCCCCCACATAGTATTACACACTTTCTCACACATGAGCACAGAAGTTCTGAGTGTTAGGCACTAATGTGCTTTCTTTCCATTTACCTGCAGTTAGTGATGGTATTTTGGAGTACATGATTCTGTAGAGACAGCAATATCAGCATTATTCATACACTGGGAAATATAGTCATTGATTCATGACTAGGAGTATAGACTATACCAGATATCTTGTCCTGTATTGTCCAGTTGCAGAAGTTACATCTCCATCACTCTACCTGTATAAGGTAACAATAGTGTATAACATTTCCTGAATACACATAATACTGTAATCTTACAAAGGGAGTTTCAGCAGGTCAGACATTAATGGAGCAGTCTTCATGGGACAGGACAGGACATGACGTTTCAAGTCAGACAACTCTCCCTGCCACCTACACCCTCTGTCCTCATGACAACAATACTTGAAGCTTGTTGACTTGACGATGAAACCATTCATCTAAAACTCATCAAATATAGATTATTACACATTGGACACCTCATTTCTTTCTCTTGAATCCAGGTAGCAGCCTCCTGAGCTGCGACAGGTGTCTACCACAGCAAGCTGAGAGGTGAGGATGGAACATTAGGCCATGTTTCACTGGACAGTAAAGTCATCAGATGGCTGCTCAACAAAAGATAAGTCCGACATGCAGTGGCTGCTGTGATGAAATCCTGAATGTCATGCACAGTCATGAATGTACATCACACTATTATGACGCAAGGAAGAGAATATCCATTGCATTACATTTGTCAAACTCTGACTTAGAGATATTGCCATGGGAAGGTACCACAAGGCAATGTAAATTAGTGACATGTCATATGTAGGTGTGTGGGATTCCATAACTGGATGGATAAGTTAATACCTATGTAGTTTACCAGCTTACATTACCTACCCCTGCATGCTTTTCATTTACCCCACCACTGGGTAATCAATTAATTTTAGCACCTCTACCAGTTGGGATGTTTATAGGCCTTCCTGGGGAGAGAGGGCAAGGGGCTTTTTAGTGTCATACATATTTACCTCTCACTGGATGGAATGGGTGCACTTTCAGCATATGAAAAAAAATACAATATGAATGTAAGTATGCGAATTGTGCCACACCATTATGAGAATTGTTATGGTACCACCTCCCTACATGTACCTGATATCTTGTCCTTTCTTGCCAAGCTCCAGAAGTCTTTTCTTCACTAAATCTGTATGTATGGGTAACAATACAATGAGAGTGCATGTTCAATAAATTAATTTTGCACAGTGTACCCAGGAAGGTCAGAAGAATAAGGACAAGACTGGAGATGATCAAACAACTTTCCCTGCCACAAGCACCCTCTCTCTTTATGATGACAAAAACACACGAAGCTTTTTGACTTGATGACGAAAGCATTCGTCTGGCAGAGTGACAAAATCCATATTGCACAATGGGCATGCCCCTCCCTCTCCCTGTAACCAGATAGTGGTCTCTCCCTGTATCCTCATAGCAGCTTCCTGTGAAAGGTGATTACCACAGCAAGGAGTGAGGTGAGGCTGGAGCAGTAGACCATACGTCACTAGACAGAAGAAATTCTTAGATGGCTGTTCAACAAAAAGAAAGTCCTGCTCTGCTAATAATGGTTGGCTTGCATCACTGCGCTCCAATGGTTGAACTGACATTCGTCTGTATAAGAATGCATCCAAAACCACACAATTCTTTATGAAGCAAACTACTATATCAACTATATCTATCCTAACATCCCTCCCAACTCATATTAGTGGTGCATTCCCTATAGAGAATGTACCTTAGATCGGGTGCTGTATCTTTCCCTGTTGCTGGACTGGATGGACCACAACCATAAAATTGAGTTGCAGAGGACATGTACACACATCAAAATTATATGCTTTAGATGTTTCAACATTCATACACCAGTCTTTACCTTATTCATGGTCTTAGGATAGACACTCTCTTCAACAATCTCCAGTTTAGTGATTGAATACTTCTTTAGAATTGCATTTTACTCAATTTCTCAACAATGGAACTAGGTACAAACCAGGTGATGATGAAGAAGCCATGTGGGAGCACCACAGCCAGCATTATTCTTCCTGTCCTAGATGAAATCCTGGGCTACAGAGTGCAGCGGGAAGAGGGTGGGGCTGTAGCATGCCATTGCATTAGCTTCAAGATTACACTTTGTGATGCAGTGAAAAACCAGTGAAACAACATTTTCATTAAATTAAATGCTGAAGCATGTAGGAATGGCAGTGCCAAAAACCAGACAAACTAGGGTGGTATATATGCCACAAGACAAAAGTATATAACGCCTAGCCCCACCCCAGCTTGCATGACTTACCTGCGTGGGTGGGGCTGAACGCGCGACACACAGCGCGCGCATTAATTTCTGGGGTGGGGCTTGCTTCTAGGGGCAACAAACAACGAGATGACCAGCAGAGGTAGAATAGATGTGAAGATCGGAGATATTCAGATTTCTTCCAGTTTTGACTCAGGTACCAGATCATACGAAGTTCAGCTAATATTGGTATAATTACTAAGCTAATGGTAGGAAACTTGGATCGTGTTGAGCCATGTCAAGTACCACTTGAGTACAACTTATGGACAGCACCTGATTGTGCTGGAACAAGTTATGAGAATGGAAACAGAACATGGTTTTACTTCAGTGTAAGGATACCACGGAATTATTCCAGCAATATACTGAGGTGTGTGCAAACAAGTCAGGTAGTATTAGCACATTTGGTTGACTGCATTGCAACATGATAGTTACCCTCTTCAAATTTGAATTCATTACATGTACATGTTATTTATGTAGCTGTAGATACATGTACGTGTTGCTGAAAAGATACACTGATAAACTATTTTCTCAGGTTTCATTTGCAGAATCTCAACAAACAGTTACGTCTTTATCAGCAGCGAATGGTTCCATTCTTTAGAGTTGTACCAGGAAAATCAAGCTGGGAAAGGCTGAGAGGTACTGTGGAGTGGCAGGTACAGTGTAATCCTAAATACAGTGTATATACCTACTGTATGTACATGTATGTGTACATGCACTCGCACATTCATTTTCTAAGTTCTCATGTACATGTATTTTCATTCTAGATGGGTGAAGAAGGTCTAATACTAAGTTTTCAATATGTCATTCAAGACAGTCGGTCGCACACTGTTTACTTCTCATTTTGCTATCCTTACTCTTACTCCGATTGCCAACACAAGCTAAACAGTTTGGATCAGAAGTTTACTGTCCTAGCACACAAAAGGCTCTACTACCATAGGTATTATGTGTATAGGAAGTGAATATCCATGTTCAATTTTTAAAGTTTTCAGGGAATTGCTCTGTTACACACTGGAAGGTAGGAGGGTGGATATGCTTACTATCACTTCAATAAGAGGTATTACTGAAGACAGAGAACCTCGCCTAGAAGGCCTCTTTCCTGATACTACCACAGAGCGATCACATTGCTTTACTGGAAAGAAGGCTAGCCTCTTTTATACATGTACAATATACATGTACATGAAGTATTCAAACAACGCAACTCTCAATGCAACACAACACGATACATGTACAAATGCAACTCACCCAAGATAGTCATTTTCAAAGAAAATGAGCTGTCTCAGGTGGGACTCAAACAACCTGCGACATTCTGCACTCTGGGCAGAAACTGAGCTACCAAGGCAACTCAGCTGACTGGGTCAAAATCACACATACAAAGCAACACAACTCAAGGATGTATATGAAATGATAGTGTGATAAACAGTATGAATACTTTGTATATTTAGGTCTTTTTTGTGACTAGCAGAGTACACCCTGGAGAGACCCCTGCAAGTCATGTATTTAATGGACTGTTAGATTTTCTTCTAAGGGAAGATGATGAAAGGTCTGTTCTTTATGCATTTTCCCTGTGTGATTGTGCATACGGTTACAAACATAATAAATTAAGTAGAAATGAGTTGGAATACATGCTGACATTAACACTACATGTATGTACACACCAATCCTGAGGATCAAATCATACATGTACATATGTACAATGTACGTGTACATACAAATCAAAGAAAACAGATTGTCTCAACCTGCAATCCATTAATTCGCTTTATCACTTTACAACAATTCACATAATTGTGCCACCATTGTTTCTCATTATACATACATGGAAATACATGTACATCTGCATAGCACACTAGCTATGTTAGAAGTAGGAAGGAAAGAAAGGCAACCCAGACCCAGTCAAACAGGACACACAGCACATGGAACAGACAAACAAGACATAGATTTCACCAACCATACAAAAATAAGATCATACAAATAAAACATGCAACACACAGAAGTAAATACAGGCCAAAAAAACAATCAAGGGGGTACCAGGATGCCTAGCCTTGAGAACATGTACATGTATATATGCCATTCTCTCTGAATTCCCATTTCAAGTTTTCTTAGTAGTATATGAGTTCCAATCGCAATGATAAATAAACACAAACAAGAAAAGTTGCATGATTCAGCTGGAATTTAAATGCATAACTTTATATAGTTTGAGTCCTCCTAAACCACCGGATGGTGAAGGAGTGTAATAAACTTGAGTGTTCAACATGTATGTGTAGGACTTACAATGTACATTCATATACTATTCTGTCTGTATTTTTTCAGGGCAGAGGCAGTACGAGACAATTTTGTGGTGAAGATGATTCCAATGTTGAATCCAGATGGTGTAGCACGTGGCCACTATCGTACAGACACACGAGGAGTGAATTTGAATAGAGTGTACCTCAACCCTGACCACCAGCTACATCCCTCCATATTTGCAGCAAGAAGTATAATGTTACATCATCACAAAAGAGGTGTTAATAATAAAGACAGAATGAGATCAGATCTACACAAACCTACATCATTGAATACAAGTACATGTATCTTAACGAGGGGTAAGCAACACAGAAGTCGAGGTGGCAGTGCTAAAGTTCAGGTGAAGAGGGCTCATTCAGGATTGATGATGCGCTGCAGAAGTCTCACCTATCCAGTCACCAGCACTCACGTACATGCACATACAGAGTCCTTGAAAGAGAGTAGTCAAAATCAATGTCTGTGGGATTTTGGTAATTCTGCACTGAAAAGTAGCACAATAATGAGAGAAGGAACTGAGGTAAGTATTATGTTTTGCATTAACACACATGTACATGTACATGTAATTTGGTAACATGATGCTCATTTCAAGACAGCACGATGCTAAGTGTCATTCATATGACATTGTTCATACAGACAAGTACACTTGTATACATTGTTCCTCAGAGTGGTATTGCACTATATGTGGATTTGCACGCTCACGCAACAAAGAGAGGTTGTTTCTTCTATGGTAACTTCTTCAAGGAGGAAAAGCAACAGGTGGAGAATATGCTGTACCCACGACTGGTTGGACTCAATTCTCCACACCTTGACTTTGAACACTGTGTGTTTTCAGAGAAAAATATGTACTCTTCTGACAAGAGAGATGGTACAAGCAAAGAAGGAAGTGGAAGAGTTGCCCTTCATAAAGCCACTGGACTCATTCATTGGTGTGTTCATTAGTTAAATGTCTAGTTTACACCTGACTCACTTTTGGCATATGTGTACATGTAGTTACACATTAGAATGCAACTATAACAGTGGAAGGCAGAGCAATGCAGTGAGCTCAGCCACCTGTGATAACGGACAGGCCTCACCTGCTCTGCCCTACTCTCCAATGCCTCACAGATACTGCATTGCCTCCTTTGAACAGGTACAGTCGTACATGTTGTACAATGTATATGTACTCATATGCACATCTGGTGTTGTGCGAGCTACATGTATGTGTACAACTCAGGAAAGAGATTCTGCCACATTAACATTTTGATGCATGCAGAGGATGTGTAATTTCAATTACAGTTCAGTTATACTGTGCAAGATACTCTTCTTTTGCTCTGCATTTTTTATAAACACCTACACATGTACATGGTACACATCGTCTCATTTTTGGATGTGTACCATTTTATGTAATTCTTACAGGTAGGCAGAGCTCTGGCCGTGGCCCTGCTAGACCTCCACAGTCTTAACCCCTGGACACGTCTACCTACTACTGAGCATGGGTCTCTGGTAGCACTAAGGGCTACCCTCACAACCAGAATTAAAAATAGCCGAGCAAAGATTCAGGATAGGAAACGAGAAGAATACCAATGCTCCACTACTTGGTAAGATCTGCATGTACATGTATCTCCATACATGGAAAACATGTGCATAACATCCTAGCTAAAGATCAGTAAGAAAGGAAGAGAAATGGAAGACACCCAAACCAAACCTACCAAGTATATACATGTATGTACGACACATACACAAAACCATACAAGATATTTACACAGACGTGTATATACATGTATATATATATGCATGTACATGTAAATGTCCATGTGCAAACAGTGATAATGAAAGCTCTGATGTGGGCATGTATATTGGAAGTTAACATTGTACAGTATATGTATGTACGTACATGTAACTGCCATGTATAGATGCATCTATGTACATGAAAATGCATGTGTGTAGCACACTAGCAGATAGCATGTACACACATTGTTTGGTTTGTTAGGGTAGGTCTTCTGGGTTCCTTTTTTCTTCTTTCTATGATTTCTTGGCTTTTGTGAGATGTTTTGATTGCTTTCCTTGATTTGATTCATCCCAGTTTCCTCAGTAGCTTAGTTAGTATGAGCATCACTGGGAGTCTTGTGGGTTCAAATCCAGCAACCATTCTCTTTTTGAAAAATGACTGCTTTGGGCAAGTTGTATTGTTTCTTTGTCTTTTGGTTGTGTTGTGTTACCTTGCCTTTCTGGAGTGATTTGTTCACGCATATTACTTATGATTTTACGTTTGATGTTAGGTGTCTTTGCTGGTTGCAGCCTTGCCCCAAGTTTGAGTTCACCTGTTGAGATGTTTTGCCTTGATTTATATGTACATGTAGGTACAATTCAGCCCAGACAGCTGAGCTCCCTCTTAGTTGAGCATTGCTTAGAGTGTGTTGTGGGTTCAAATCCCACCGAGTCAGCCAATGTTTGTTTGAGAAGTGACTGCTTTGGGCCAGTTGTGTCGTGTTTGTCTTTCTACTGTGTCGTGTTGCCTTGTGTTGCCTTGCCTTTCTCAGCATCTCTTGGATCGCTTTGTTCATGTATTAATGATTCCTATTGATTAGTTCATATACATGTATTAATGAAGTAATCACTTCTCTAGTCTGCTGCTTTATGTGTGTACATGTACATATAAATACACAGTTGATTTGCCTGGAGTATATACATGTATGTATACATGCATGGATTTACAACTTGCCATCTGTAGCTGCTTACATGTACAGTATTTATACATATACATGTTCACATACGTACATGTAGGTAGGTACACATACGTAGATAGCCAGGTGATCTTCTTTTGTTGCAGTTTTAGTAGTGGTTTGTGCTCACTACCCTCTTCAAAAGAGCCACAGTGGCATGAAAAACTGAGACCACAGGACAATCTATCACCTCAGCTGCTCTTGGCTCATAAAAGCCATGTTACATTGAGGAAGACAGGTAAAATACATGTATGTATGTACAGCCAAGCAGAATGTGTGACTTTGGCTCTGTTCTTGTTGCTGAACTACATGTACATGCGCCTTGTGCATAGGCTTACATGTAAACAATGTATAAACACCCTAAATAATAAACACTATCTCATGTGGTACTCTGAATATAGCCTGTGCACTACATAATTGGACGGCTCAATTATTGGAGTTATTGGGCAAAAAAGAGTGGGAGCAATAGGTTACATGTAGGAAATTTCGTATCATACATGTATGTACATCTGTAAGCATTGTTTTTTTTCAAGTGCCGAATATCTATTTGTGAAAACAAACTGTACAGTTACACATGGAAAACCATGTGTATAGCACACTAGCCAAGAAGCAATAAAAAGAAAAGCCAGAAACCTCACCCCAACAAATGAAACAATACGCATAATGCATACAACATACATGGACTGGAGCAGGACACCGGATGCCCAGCCTTGAGAACTGGGGCAGTGTGTACATGACTTTAATCATCCCCTCGGGTGGGATTTGAACCCACAACTGTCCGCTTTCTAGGCGTCGCTCTTACCAACTGAGCTGAACATGTACAGGTTCTTTATGTAAGCATTGGAGTAGATAGAGTCCTTTCTCCAGCTCCAGATAGGCATAATCTTAGATTCGAATAGAGCCCCAAACATAGAAACTTGTTGAAGAGTGATGAAATCTCAAGTCAGAACAAGTCGGTCTGTAAGCTCATCCTTCTCTAACATGAAACCATGCATGTCAACTGCAGTACCCATGTGTCAGCATTCACATGCAGTTACACTTTATTTTGTCATCATATACATGTGGACAGTATTTATTTTCCAGCTGTGTGACTAGATGGGTTCGCTCTAGCTCACCCACAATGCTTTGTATTCATCTAAGTAGTATCTTATCAGAAGAGTCAGGATATTATGCAGGAATATGCATCTATTCTAACATCTGCATTAGCATTAGCATAGAACAAGTTGAAACTTGTGTGAATGCTGCAGTTATATCAATAACTGATCTGTTTGAACAGTGTAAGGGAAAGAGCAAGAGAGGGAGAGGGAGGGATTGCATGGATGCATGTAGATACATTAATGAATTTTAAACGTAACGTTTACACGTATGTCTAACATCCCATACTACAGCTCAGATAGCTCTAGATGTGTCTCAACTGACAGAACTCAAGCGTGCTCAGAAATGCCAGCTAGAAGTATCAATGTCCAAAGGCAGATACAATGAAGATGGCAGGACTTATGAAGTTCCTAGGGTAAAGGTTAGAAGTTTGTACATGTGCAGGACTGTCTTCAATGCTATTCATACACAATGACAGTAGCTTGGAGACAAAGCTTGAGTGGATGCAGTAGGCAGTAGTACCTAACATGTACTAATTATATAAGTTAACTTGACTACTTGAAAAATCGAGTGTGAGATTTTGTTTTTGTTTACCTTCCAGAATGTAGTGTTCCCTGATTTGAAGAGGCCTGTTAATAAACCAGGTATTTTGTGTGTATATATCCACATATACGAGACACATGTAAAGTTATCAAATAGCCTAATGATGGAAACACTATCAACGCCAAGTCATTATTAAAGATCTCAGGATCCAGCTGGGATTCGAACCCAGGACCTTTTGATTACTAGTCAGACACTCTTACCGGATCCCTTGTGGCAGAGGAGCATAGGCTTGATGTTAATCACATAGTTCCCTCACAAACTACATGAATCCCCTCACAAATCACATATATTCTTTATGTAGAAGTGCCCCTGGAGGGTGGATTAATCCACCAGGACTAAAATGCTGTACTCTAAAAATGTATGTACTAAACACCTAATACTTAACTGTTGCAGATTCCTGCAAACACTCCACATGCAAGAAGGTAATCAAACATTTTACATGATGTACATACAATGCACTACACATCACCAACACATGCATACATATGGAGCAGTACTCAAAAATACCCTCCTTCAGGTGACAAAAGCTAAATCATCTAAGCGATTGCTCCCAAGAAGAGCAGAGGGGTCTCCATGCCACACCGCAATTTACATTAACAATTGTACCAGGTAAAGAGTAACAATAGCAGGAAGCAGGCTGTAGTAATTATCAGTTCTGACAATGTACGCATACATATGTATATAATTATTATACAGATCAGTGCAACTTCCTTCTAGTAGAACTATGTGTTCCAAGTTGTCACTGCCACCAACATGATGTGCACCTTGTTACAATGTATGAAGATAAAAAGTAAACATGAATGCAGAACTTTGTGAACATGACTGGCACTTCATAGAACATTACAGCTTGTAAAATGGTCCACATACATGTATGTACGTTTACATAATCCACTCATGTCTCTCTTGATAAATCTGTATTGTGACTGTGGAGAAAATGAAATAAAGTATATACATTGTATTAATCATTTTAGTGTGTTATATTCTGGTATTATGCATGGATATATAGCCAGGCCATTTCTGGGGGATAAGAAATGGCCTGGGCACCACTGCTGGAACATGCACGCTAATTATTCCATAAAATAATCCATTTTATTGTTCCTATAATATATATGTACAAGGCCACTTATGCAAGTGCTATAATATTATAGTATTTTTGTGTAGTACATACAGCAAGGAGTAGAGCTGAGGTCACCTGAGCATCTGCGCATGCAACCTATTGATGATTTGCTACATCCACCATTCGTGTGGGTAGAGAGTAGGGGCATTGCAGAAGTTGGCATATAATTGGTTTTTCTGCCTAGAGTTATTTTAGTGACTTGAGCCTAAACTCACTCTAGGCTCTAGGGAAAATTTTACACTCTTGAGGAGTGCATTTGCTCATGTACTGGGAAAACTTTATGCCACTTGATAATAATATTGCAGGACCTACACACAAAATCTTCCCATAGTAGTATACCTACATAAGGCATAAGTTGATAATAATTGCAGGGATTAGGAATCAGGATCAAGTTACATAAAATCTTCCCAAGTAAAGAGCTTATGATATGTAAGGCATAGTTTTACAGGACTCCAGTGTCACTGCAAGTGGCATAAAATTTTCTGTCAGTAGTCTACTTGAGTAAGGACTTTACTACTTACTAGCAACCTCATACAATAACCATGCACTCAGCAACCTTTGAAATTTAGTGCTGTGGGGATGGGGCCAGTTCTATATCTTCCTGTGCAGGTAGCCTAACAAGCCGAAGGAATTTGGGATAAAAGTCACGTATGGAAAAGTGCTACAAGGCCTCACTGTAGGGCAAATGTACTTTCCCTGGCACACCACACACACACACACACAGCCTACACCACTGACATGGTGTCTAAATTATTAACACTAAACTCTTCTGTAGGATGTGACTTGACTTCTGTAGGCTTTGTCATGTGGAGTGGTGGAGAATGTCTTGAGCTGGGCCAAGGTCAAATCTCAGGACAAGTTAGCACAGAAGCAGAAAGGCTGAACAAGCTTGGAGTAGGCCAATGTCCTTTCGTTTGTACATTTGTGCCTTGGGTCAGAGTTCAAACCCATAATGCTAGATAGATGCTCTACCAACTGAACTGCTCAGGCAGTGTGTGTGTGTGTGTGTGTGTGTGTGTGTGCGTGTGTGTGTGTGTGTGTGACTGTATATGTTAGTAGAGATTGAGCTTTGGGCTAGACAACTAGTTTGTATCTTGCACGGTAACCAAGCAACCAACTATTCACCATGTCCATTCTCCAACTGCCCTTTAAACACTTCAACTAAGCCTCGATTGAAACTCTATCTCTGACTAAACCATCCTTCCTGAGTGGTGTAGCAATGACATTTAGGCCATCCAACCATTGCACATTAATTTGCTTACCAATTGCTGTTAGTTACAGGGGCATAAGCAGATGCTTTTGGATGGGGGGAGGGGGGAGGGTACCATTACTAGAACATCATGTAATCTACATGTACCTACAGGCTGGGAGGTCTGGGGAGCCTTGTCCCCCAGGACATTTTTGCTCTTTGTATGCTCTGAAATCAATTCTGGTGTATTCCGTGACAATTATACTTAAAATGCACCAATTATTAGAGCAAAGTAGACAGCTATCAGTAACTGGGATTTGTGTGGTCTTTTCCACTAACCCCCCCCCAGCCCCCTGCCTCTTATGCCATTATGGGGCAGTAGCTATTTCTGATGAGCAGTGAAGGCTGTATGTAGCTTGTCCAACCCCACTATGCACCACCAGCAGAAACAAACATTTAAGCTACTGATCTTCCTTACATCATAAGCTGACTGAGACTCAATGGGATAATGCACATATATGTACATAAGATCAGCTGATAGTCTCTCTCTTCATCATCGTAACTACATTCATTTATCTCTCTTACCATGTAACAACACAGATCATCCATTGATCTTTAGGAGAAACTTCATCACCATAAAACTACACACTACATTACCACGGATGGACTCAATGGGATAATGTACGTAAGATCAGCTGATAGTCTCTCTCTTCATCATTGTAACTACATTCATTTATCTCTCTTACTATGTAACAACATAGATCATCCATTGATCTGAGAAACTTCATCACCATAAAACTACACACTACATTACCATGAATGACAGCCAACCTTTCCTGTGTAAACACGAGCTTTGTTGAGTATCAAGCATCCTGCCATCTCTCTATGTATTCTGGGCATCACTGCACAATTCAATGTCTCAGTGCAATGTGACAATGTAATCTACTCTTCCTGAGTCCAATGATCATAAGGCATAGAAACTGAGTCCTTCGGCATAGCACACTACACCACACCATGACGAATGCACCCAGCTGCAACCACGAGTGCACATTGCTATCTAATAAGCAGGAGTGCCTATTAATGCACCATGTAGTAGAAATCTTGCAAACAAACCATGTAAGACTTAACAACTACAGAAGTCTGATTTTGCTCTTCCTCTGAACAAGTTGAAATATTTGCTCATTCATACATACACACAACAGAGGATTTCCATGTCACACTGGTCATATACTCTTTCTTTAGGAGGTCTTATGCCTGCCTCTTTCAATCTGCAGACAATGGCAGTGGTTCGAAATCTTGTGAGGGCTATATGGTGTTTTGCTGCATTAATTTGTGTATGGTACTTCTCTAGGAAAGGTTTGGCTTGATTATTTTCACCTTCGGTCTCCTCTCTTGCTTGTTGTCTGCAATCATTCCACCACAGTCATCTTAATAATTATTGATTGCCCAATTTATTTAACATGATATTGGTGCTGCTCAAGCTGTAACTTTGCAAGTTGATAATGGCTTCACCCTTGTATACATAGATCCTGTATTGTGTCCACCACCTTATGTATGTTTTTATTGTGTCCACCACTTTATGTATGTTTACACGTGATAGTGAACATTGCACAGCATCTCTCAAAATCACAAAAACATTTCTTGAGACACTTGTTGAATTCCTACCGCCACAGAAGGCATATAGCTCTGCATGCACCACTTGCAGCCAAGGATGGCTGTGATGTGGACTGGCCTTGGAAGGAAGTTTGTTTGTAACAATAGTTTTAAGGCCATCCATATGGCTTTGAAACGGGCTAGACGGCTTTAAGCTTCTCTGCACAGTTTCACAGAATCACAACAGGCTGCCAATTTTTAATTAGTCCCTAGCATATATCCATGCTAGCTATAAACATGTCCAATGTTGTCTTCATTGCACTACGTACTACTACTATTGCAGTATAGGACTCAAGTAAGTTTGCAGGGAACTCTGGATATGCAGCTCATGGGAACCTTCATGTAACTATTGTGTACAAGCAATCTGGCTCACTTATAAAAATATATGAAGCTGTAAGTGTCATCAAGATAGAAGGTCATTCATGTATGAACAAGCAACGTTCTCATGAATAGCTAGTAAATAAATATACAAAGAGCTACATGTGTAGGCAGAGTACATATGTACACACACAATGAATACTGGTGACTACTACACAACAATTGGGTAGACTCCAGCTCCTTCTGATCCTAAATATGGTCGTAGCTATGTGTAAATATGCAAGTGAATGATATACAATTAAAGCAATCAAATGAACAAGCACAATACATATATGTTAAGATGCAGGTGAACTATAGAAGTGTTAAATATGGGCAAGCAATCCGAGTGATATATAGTGTGATATCCAAAAAGGCAGGGAAGTGTTAATATGGGCAACCCATCTGAGTGATATAGTGTGAAAAAGGCTATTAGCTAAGAGTGGAAATAGGAGTCCATTTGCTGTCACCCGCATCTTGTCACATGTGTATACATGATGTTCTAATAACATCATATATACACACTATAATTTCATGTACACTGTACAGTGTATATACATGTTTACTTTTCACTACCAATATATAGTGTATCATACATAATTAGAGATTTGGTAAGCTCTCTAAGTAGGGATAGTGCTATATATCCATTAGCTTAAACATTGATTGGCTCAGAGCTCCTGAATTTTGGGTATCTTATGCAGTGCAGAAACTCTTGTAGACTATGTTATGTGTCTAAAGAGGCATAGAACACATGTATTCATTGCTACAATGACATACGGAAACAGGAAACCCACTGATGGTCCAATTTTCTTCACTTCAAATGACCTACTGTAAAATTGGGGTAGCTACATATTTGCTACAGTTCTTTCACAAAACTGCTTCATCACACAGGTACTGCATATCATTCTTATATTTAATTGCAGGTGCGTAATAATTATGGTAGCTGGCTGATTTAGTGTATGATGAAAGGAGTCAACCACCAATAGCTGCATGCATATAATAGAACCAACACTGTCCCTATTAATGTGACTCAGTAAAGATACAATGTATCACTACGTGTCTGTACTCATGCTCAACCAATGATTTCTTATATGTGCCCTGTATGCACACAAGTAAAGCACTCCAAATAATGGATTGGAACACTTTGAGAAAGACATGTGTAGGAAGACAGAACTGGAACTTCTGGAAGAACTGGGACCCTATTGTGTACCTTCTCTTGATACTGTACATGCATGTCTGCCCACACACCCATATACATGTAGTATGACAACAACCATAGTGTTATTGCCTATTCCACAATATACGGCACTGGACCTCCAGTTATTAGAAGTTCGTGGTTGATACCTTATCAACTGCAAAATTTTCCGTATATAGGAATAGACCTAGAAACTATGGTTATGTATGCAGGGAAAGCTGTAGAGAAGGGTTATTCTTGTAGCCTGGCTTGCATATTGGATGATTTTTGCTGTGGTTGTCTTTAATTGGTGGTCTTGACCACTGGACTGGACTACTGTAATGAACAGTGTTCCACATGCACCACATCGAAGTATAAGTGTGTCCATGTGTGCATCAGGATGCTGTTAAGACAGAGATCTGCCTCTCGTTTTGTCTTGCATCCCTGTGTTGAGGTCCACAGTTCTGTCTCTAGTCTCTATGTTACGCAAATGCACTTAGGAGCTGTCATTCAGTGCATGGACAGGGTTCATTTTCCAGAAGTCCAGTCCAACGAAAACTACTAGTATAACATATGTATGGACACTGTACATATAGTACCTTCTTACTCCCCTTTGCGTTCTTATTTTGTTATAGAGATAGTGAATCTCTCCAATCAGAAGTCTTGTGAGTGACTATACAGAGAAATACATACAATTACTACAATATATATACATAAACACATATTATAATGGATCTTAAAACTTTTCTGAGACTACTTTTACAAGCACATGTAAATAAAAAATTTAGGAAATTTGAAAGGAAATGTATGGATTGCACCAAAGGAACGGAGACAAGATTGGGACATAGACATGTTATGAAATGGTAAGAAATAAGAGTGACAAACAATAGCTATAGGAATGTACAGACATGATGGCGACAAACAATAGCTAAAAGAATGTACAAGAAAACAGTCTCATTCAATGTATGGTAGCCACACTCTGTTTAATGTAAGACCACAATCCAGGCTAGAGTTGTTCTGGATTGTGGTCTTACATTAAACAGAGGAGGGATAGCAATCCCTATATACAACAGTACTACCGTACTGTGTGATATACTTATGGCTCCTACCAAGTCATATGCAGACAGGTCCCCTACAAAGTAACGAACATGTACATGTACATGTCATGGTTTGAGTTCCACCTGAGGCAGCCAATTTTTCTTTGAAAAATGACTGTTTCAGGCGAGTTGTGTGGTGTTGCTTTGCCTTTTTGTTGTGTTGTTGTTGCCTTGCCTTACTCAGCATCTCTTGGAGTGATTGTTCATGTATTGATGTTTTGTTGGAACCCTTATAATATTTTGAGTACAGGCTAGAGAATATCACATATTCCTAACCTCTATAACAGTACAAGAACATATATATATGTGGGACCTCACAAAAACTGCAGGCTGTGGTAGTCTTCCTTTGGTTTTCTCTAGAGCAAAGCTATATGCACGTACATGTCGCTAGCTGCAAAGTTGCTTGTTCTCTGGTTTAGGCTTGTTCCTGGGCCATTTCTGGGGGGGAGAAACAGCCTGGGCACCACTGTTGGCACATACGCATTGTAAAATCGCAGTAAAATACTCCATGTCACATTCTTAACAAATACGTGGAATAAATATTCAGAGTAGTAAACAAGGTCCACATGAACAGTATTGTTTACTGGTGAATTCAAAGCAAGTTTTCAGCACTCTCTCATCACTGTAAAGGGAGAGCTGAGCATATCTGCTACTTAAAGTCTCAGTTTGTATCATGCCCGGTAGAAACTACAGTCTGTAAAGCAAGTTGCTGTAGCTTCCCCATGCCTGACAAGTTTATACATATAGCCTATTACAAATGGCTGTAGCTCATAACAGATTGATTTGCAAAATCTAGTGGGGTAAGTGGAGGAACACACCTTTCCCATGGTGATTTGCTGGAATTTAAAAGAGTAAGATCAGGATTTCCCTAGATCAGGCTCAGAAGACTATACTCAACGGCAAAATTACAACATGTCTCACACAATGTCATACTGTCAATCATCTAAACATGCTGTTCTACTTCCCAATATCTTGCCAAAGCTAGTGCTCATGGAGTCACATATATTGCTGGATAAAGTGACAGAGCTGGTGGAGGAAAGCTACCACATGAGTCAGGGGAAGAAGGAGCAGCAGGTGAAGCCCAAGCCAGGGGAGTGGAAGAAGTTTCGTGACTATAGCACTTGTGAGTATTATGACCATATACAGACACACAGAACTAAAGGAAAGTATGCAGGGATTTTTGTAGAAAAATATTTCAGTGCAGGACTTCATAAATTTAGGGGGGCTAGCCTTGTATTCAGACTGTCCTGTGTTTTCGTGTATGTAGAGGATGAATTGGTCATAGACCATCTCAGGGGGGCAAAGTCACTTTCAGGGGAGGGGGGCGAATTGCCCCCCTTCCCCCCACCCCCTTAAAAAAACCCTGGTATGCAAACATGTACCATCTCCCAGGATTTTATGCATGTGCTGCGGTGGTGCCCAAACTGTTTGTCCTCCTGAAAACAGCCTGGAAATGAAGCTAGTTCTCTGGTTTGTTGAACCAGAAATCCAAACTCTCACACATGTGCTTTGTTATTGCAAAATAGAGAGAAACCACATGGGTTCCTTTGACATCCAGCTCACATTGTAGCCGCGATAGCATCTGGTGTTCCGTTTTGTTCTCTTTTCGCCATTTTCAAATGTGCTCTTTGTGAATTGTTGTCTAGCATTCTTTGTGGAGCCCTCATATCTAACATGCTTGTAAATGGCTATTTCTGTTCACTGACATGTGGAATTGGTGGTCAGTGTTACCAGCAGTGACCACCTGTTATAATTAGCTAGCTGTGTCATGCATGATCACAATAGCATATAAGAATAACTATGTACGACCTCTCCTTCATTTTAGAAATGAGCTGTAGATTTTATCTTGAACAACAAGTGGGGGTAGGGGAAATGGGCTGTTCACACATTGTAAATTACCTTTAGTATGTGCTGCACATGCTTAAATTGTGTTGTACTAAATTTATGCAGATTCTTGCATAACTAAAACCACTTAAATAAGTGAAGGGAAACACTGTTTCAAACTCTGCACCTACTATTATACATACATTTTAAGGTTATATCAGGAGCATACGTACCAGTGATGCTAGAAAGCAACTTGCCATGAGTATATAGAATGCTTGATTCCAGCCCTGAAAGTCCAAAGTTCATGATTTCATACATATATGCATAATATACGTATGTACACATGTATCCCTATGTAGGGATGGCACCAACATGCTAATTAGCTTTAGTATTGGCTCAGAACTCCCTAACACCAGTTATAAGCTTTTAAGACATAACCTGCTCTACAAGTGTAAGACTCTCAAAAGTAGGATATACAGCAAATTCCTAAACTGCTGATTTCTTCATCATCATCTTTTTCTTCTTCTTCGAATGGTCTACCTCAAAATTGACACACGTGCTCACCAACAGAATCATTGTTCTGTTGTGGCTTGTGTGGTGTTGATTTGTCTGTAGAGTCTCTAGGTCTTTCTGTGATGGTTAATAGTAAGATCAAAATATACTGCACGGATTCTATATGTGGTAGAGCATGGAAGTACATACGTATAGTGTCTACGGCACTTGTGCTGTATGTACATGTAGTACATGTGTATGTACGTAGTCGCTATCATGACTTCAAATTACAGTGCTTCTATTGTATATTCAACTTGCCACACTAAGCTTGCAGATGGCTTACTAAGTAAGCTAACTGGACAAAACACATGCAACATACACGGAGAAATTAATAATTCCATGTGTCTATACATGTACATATATTACATTAATTACTGCTTACATATTCATCTGATACCCATCCTGTGATGAGTGGACCAAAGGCAGCACCTGAATAAATACGAAATGGTACATATTTGCCCAGCTGCTATGTATACAAATTCCAAAGGCAATGCAACACAACACTAAAACTTCTAATGTACACACAATTGATAGGTAACTTACCTAAAGAACCCATTCCATCAATAATTCCTCCAACAGTTGCTTTTGCTTTGGTATTGTCTTTGAGAGATTTGTATGTTCCCTGCATACATGTGGGAAGGTAGGTACATAGAGGGGCAGTAATTCATTATATGTGTGTGAATATATACATGCAATTACAGACAAGCTAGCGCCATGGCCATGGACAGTGAAGTGTCCAGTGTTGATTGTCCTTACCAAGTCATTAGACACTGCAGTAGTTATGACAGCATATGGGCCATTGATGAATACTCCACACAACACAACTAAACCTGCAAAATCATATCCCTCAGATGTATCAGGCTTACAACTTACAACTTACCGACTGTAAGGGCGTAAGAGTCATGACCAAATGAACGATACACAAATAGCTGCAGAAATGAAGGTGAACCGATACCCACATGTATATATATGTACAAGAGTAAAAACATTTTCAGTGAAATGTTGAAGGATATAGGGATGGACGTGCCAAAAGGCATAGAAATAAATTGCAGCATGCAGGCAAAGGCAGGGGATGACAGCATGCAACAATAACAACATGCATAACCCCCTTTTAGTATTTACGGATGTAGGGATATGGGGTTACACATATTGCTATTGTTGCATGCTGCACCTTGCTTTTTGGCACTTCCCTCCCTACATCCTTCAACATTTTGTTTTTAGTCCTGTTTCATGACGAACACTGCACCAAATGAGGCACAAAACTAACTTCATGTGTCTGACACATGAGCAACGGAGAAGATATGAAGATTTTGTTAATCAAGGATCATGTACGCTCTGGTATAAATGATTTCCAAGAAGAAGAAGAAGAAGGAAGAAGAAGGAAGAAGGAGGAGGAGGAAGAAGAAGGAGGAAGAAGAAGGAGGAAGAAGGAGGACGAAGACGAACGAAGACGACGACGATGAAGAAGACGACGAAGAAAAAGATGACGAAGATGAAGACAAAGACAAAGATGACGACGACCGACAAAGACAAAGACGACGAAGAAGAAAAAGATGATGATGATGATGATGATGAAGACGAACAATCTGTGGTTTTACAACTTTCACTGTAGCTGTATATTTTACGTACTTTGAGATTATTATAATGTATAGAAGCACTTGCAGAGCAGGTTGTTTGTCTAAAAGCCTAAAACATACACATTCATGAGTCCTGAGCCATTACATTTGTTAAGGCTAATGGGTGTGTCTGTACCATCTCTACATAGAGAGTCTACCAACTCTCTGATATTACAGATCAAAGCATGAACTGTCAAGTTTTATTGCTCAGTTCATGGGTGTATAAAAGGTAGCAGTATAGGTAATGTAAACCAGTAACACAACCTATGGCGCACATGCATGCCTCAGTTTGGTGGTACATATGCATGTCCTACAATAATAGGCCAGGTGCTGCTTAACTAGTGGGGCCAGCTTGGATTCCGACCCACTATTGTGGGAAGGTTTCAAGTTGGACTGGGCTTTCATAGTTGGGATGGTTTGCCTTCTCCCCCTTACTTATACTTCTGTCTCTTTTTCTATCTACAGTAAACTCCCGCTATTCCGGTCACCCTTGGGGAAAGGTGAAGTGGCTGGATTAGCGGGGTGGCTGCATTTCAGAGTACGACAATTTTACCTCAACAAAAGCCGCGGTTAGCCTCGATTATGACATGCACACTGTTTTTTCATTCGTTTCTACACAATATATCGTCTTTAGGGATAAGTCATTCCTCTTCTTCACAGAGCTGGACCCCTATTCAGCCATCGTATTCGCGCGCGCGCGCAGTCTGCTAGCGAACTATTAAATGCGCAAATCGTATACGTATATTGCGCGATATAGAAGAGCTTTAGAGCGAGGGGGGTGCTCAAGCCCCCTAAACCTTGCCCCCTAGAGCCGCTACTGGCAGATTCTCAGTATCCTGTAGTGAAGTTTGTCTAGGTTTGCAGCTAGTTGCGCGGTCAAGTAATGATACGTGTACCGCACAAATTGTGGTGGGTGTGGTATGGGCACGGATCCTGAGCTACAGGGTAAGCGCTGAGCAGTCGGTCACGCAAAATTGAGTCATTTCAAGGTTTTTTGGCTGGATTATCAGTATAAAAAGCGAGGTTGGGCCAAAAACAGCGGCCGGAAAACGGAATATCGAGGTGACCGCATTTCAGAGGCTTGATTTACACTGTGCTGATGTAGTTTTCAATCCGTGCCTGAGCCAGTGGCTGCAATAGCGAGGTGACCGCATTTCAGAGGCCCGGAATAGCGGGAGTTCACTGTATACTTCTGTCCTTTTTACTTACATGCCCCTTTTTTATTTTTTATCTCTAATATTTTTTACTCCCCCATTTTTCTAGGTGTGTTGGTTTACATTTAGGTGGTTTGTGTGTTATTTGTCTGTTGTTTGTGTGTAGCCTTATTCTGTTGTTAGGTGTTT
Organism: Theonella swinhoei; assembly: GCA_963970385.1. Classification (NCBI taxonomy): domain Eukaryota; kingdom Metazoa; phylum Porifera; class Demospongiae; order Tetractinellida; family Theonellidae; genus Theonella; species Theonella swinhoei. Next base: position 6,067,054 of record OZ019946.1, read on the forward strand.
GTGTGTAGCCCTATTCTGTAGTGCATGCAATATGAGTTTTCATACTTATGCAGTGACACACCACATACGTATTTAGTGCTTGATTAACATGGCAACTTGTTTGTATATGCACATGTACATGCACATGCACATAACAAACCTAAGCATGAACGTACCGTGGGAACAGCCATATACATCATTAGTACACAGGATATGGATCTGGAGTCTAGGAAGTCAGAGATAGCTCCAGTAGCTATGCCTCCTATACAGAGAAGTTGTTAAGGCACATACAATGTAACTTCCAATATATTGTGCATGACATGCTGAAGTATATGTATGCTGAAGTATATGCATTTTGTGGACTGATTCAAAACTCCCATTCTGTTTTAAATTCATCCAGAGGATCCATTTTAGAGCTGTATGAACAGTTTCAAAGCTGTTGTTACCAACAAAATCAATGCAGTTTTAATGCCATCTAGGAAGCCAGCATTAACCAATCCCATCTGGATCACAGCAATGCTTTGAGGGAGCTGCAACAGGGCTACAATGTATATGCCTTCTGCAGCAGATGGAATTCAACAAGTATTTTGAAGGGGTACACTGTGAAATGGAGTACTAGTAGCATCACATGAGCACTAATGTCATCCAAAACGCAGTAGATCATTATAATTATAGCATGCACCCACTCGATAGCACATGCACTCACACCAGAAAAAAAACAAAATATATAAGACATACATGTATGCACCCACAGCCAACAGCTTCAAAACTGTCCAACCTATTCGCATACATGGTAGTGCACTAGTAGCTATGCAAGCAGCCTAGCATCCTGGTCTTGGTACTGCATGGATGTGTTTGCTTTGTGCACTCTGCACACTGCAGAGTACAAAGTGCGTTTTGTCTGCTGAAACATTGAGAAGTTTCTAAGCTGCTGGGCTGTCCTACATATAACATTGAAATATGATGCTCTTTCATAAACTCACCAAATATTCCTCCGAAGTCATAGAAGGTTGCCAGAAAATCTGCCTTTTGTTCTCCTACTCTCTTCCCATTAATGGCTATTGAAAACAAAAGTCTGTAGTGAAATGCATACCAAGAAGACATGCTTGTGTGTCACATAGACATACTTAGGGCTGAAATAGTGTAGGAATGGATGTGCCAAAAATGTAGAAATGAAAGTGCAGAGCCCTCGGCGCCATGAGTTCATGCAATTGTGTACAGACCCTGCTTGTAGGCATGACCAATAGCAATTTACGAAACTCAACTCACGACCAACTATCTTCTCTGCACCACCACACAGGAAGAAAGGGTGACTGCCCAGGTTCACTACCACGTGGTAAATACTAGAGGCACATGCGCCCATTCTGCAGGAAAATGGCTAACTCTAAGCATGGCTTTCAATGGAGGGAGTGCCAGATCTTGCAACGGAGCTGCTTCAGAGAAAACCCCACAAATTTTTGGCCTCTGTTGCCTGCTGAGTATGTGACAGTATTTTCAGGACAAACAGACGCTCCAGAGGTGAGATGTGACTTAGCAGGTACACACACACACACACACAGACAACTACTGTAACCCTCCTGCGCATGCGTGCCGAGGGTTAACAAAGTAGCATCTATACAGCCAAAGCATGGGATGATAGTAAGCAAAAACATGTTAAGCCAGGAACCCCCCTCCCTACATCTTTTAAACATGTACGAACATTATGATAGAAGTGCCAAAATGTGTGGAAACAAGGAAGCATGTACACAGCAGTGAAGGGGGATGATGGCATGCAACAATAATGTGTAAGGTAGAGAGTGGGTTACACATGTTATTATTGTTACCTGCCATCATCCTTTGCTTTGCTGCATAGATGCTTCTTTGTTTCCGTACATTTTGTATGTACTTTTTGGCACTTCCAATACCCTTCATGTCTTTATGCTTGTTTCACTGTTTTTTTTCATTGTTCAAACAATTAATTTTGTAGACGCACAAGTCCCACCACTTTCTACTCCAGTGTATATATATACTTGAGACTCACTCCCATAAAAATCAAAGTGATTACTTCTGCCAAATTTGTGGTAGGCTGTTTGAACTGAATTAGAAGAACAAATCAAACGTTTAGCCAATTTATAAAGAAAAAAAAACATTTGTTAAAGGCTGTAGGGATGACAATGCTAATATGCAGGAAAAAACCTGTGATGATGGCATGAGAAATAAGGAGCAGCATACAACAATCATAACATGTGTAACCCCATAGTAGATGTAGAGAGGGGTTACACATGTTTGATTGTTGCATGCCCATCCCTTGCCTTTGCCTTCATGCTGCTCCTTATTTCTCATGGTATCGTCACTGGTTCTTTCCTGCATACACTTCATCTTGCTCCAGTACTTTTAGCATTGTCATCCCTACATCCTTTAACGTTTTTAATGAAGTGTTTTTTTATACTCGTTTCACTTGTTTTTCATTGCTGCAGTAGTATTTTGTTGTGCGAGCCCCACCCCTCTGCTCCTTGTTGTCACATGAAATTACATGTGCATAATGATGAGGAAATGGCGTTCATGTATACGGAAGTACATGTATTCCTAGCTCTACTCATGCACGAAAGGTCCTACGAAAATTCCGTTGTGGAAAAGACACTCTGCAGGGGAATACGACGCTGTTTCATACAAAAATGAAGGTAAATACTTGTACCGTTTGTGAAATAGGCTTGTTTACTGAAGGAGAAGATGATGATGGAGAAATTGGGGGTTGGAAATTTTACGTATGTCATTGTAGCGGTGCATTTTGCCTACTTTGAGAGTTTCATCGTGTATAGAATCACCCATAGGCCACATTATGAAGGCTTATAACTGTAGCATTCGGGAGTTGTGAGCGGTTTCATAATGTTAGGGCTTGATGGGCATGTCGGCGCCATCCCTACATAGAGGGTCTACCGACTCTGTGATACGTCACTGTAACTTTCCATACGTCGTACTTTGAGAGGTCTTAGCTGGTACAGACATAAACACTTGCACATTACATGTACGTATAACAACCACATTAGGAGTTCTTAGCCATTTTATATGCTAACATGCGTGTTGGCACCATCCCTATGACTTACTGAACATATGGGGTTAGGCAGGTTGCCTTGCTGCATAGTCATTTCCATGTTTCTACATTTTTGGGATATTATTTAACTGGACTGTTGCAATCCCACCTAGTTGTACAGCTGGAAAAATTTAGGTATCCAGTACACATGCAGAGGATAATAAAACATACTCTAACAACAAAAACTCGGTATATATTTTGCAGTGGTACGAATTAGAAAAGGAATTTCCACGTGCACTGTCAATTGAGCCTACTGTGTATCCCCAAACCCTGGCACCACTAAGGGTAAAGTGTGTTCACCATTCTCTTAGCACTAACAAAGCTTCACAGACTATAAGCGATCAGGATGGTTAGTGCATTTTTATATATATAGTACATACATGTATCTCACTTACGGTGGTAGAAGATATAGTAGGGAAGCCAGAAGAGAAAGGTGTAAGCAACAAGTTTGTTAAAGAAAAGTGCCAATGAATACTCAATAACCCCCTGTGGCAAAGAACATTAATAATCACTACTGAGCTGACATTAGACATTTCACACCACACACACAGATATAATATATATATATATATAAATATAAGTCAGCAATACTCATGAATGTCCTGTAGGTGAAAGGTTTTGGACTCATAATTACAGTAGATCTACATGTATGTGAAACAAATCTTGTATCTCAGTGTAGTAATCCAAACCATGTGTGTGGGCATGGGCATGGGCCACATGGCATACTACACTACAGAGGTTATGAGCACACTCAAGAATCTCACATCTGGACAACATCCACAGTTTACATACATGTACACAGGTATACAAATGGAAGTATATTAAATATACTTACAGGAATCATGAAAGCTCTCAGTGGTCCAATTGCTTTTTTATCATTTCCCTGCACAAAAAGTACATTCCTGCAACAAAGGTATATGCCAAACATCCACATTCAACTAACATATTCTTGGGAAGTGTCATCCACAGAAGGGATTAGTGAAGTAGTATCCGTGTATGAAAAAGATGTTTCAGAATACCCTTGTCGGTGATCGGTCTCATTCTTTTTATTTCTGTATATCGGTGAAGTTTCAGGAGCCACAGTACCATTTTCTAAGTGACCATTACTGATGACTTCATTGTGGTGGCCACTCAAAATGATACTTCCATCGGGAAGAGTTTCAGATTTACCTTGATTAGTAGCATCACTAGTACCTACAGTACCATGCTCACCATTATTGGTATCCTAAATGAGGTGTTTTTAACCAGAATTACAAGTTAATAAACGTGTACACATGTATAATATCAGCTATGATTTGCTTTTTACAGGTACAGTGAATGGACGGTAATGGGTATATAGTATCTTCAGATGGTTAAGGCAAAAGACACATCCCAAAGCAATGCAGAGCATCTCATTGAAGATACTATAAGAGAGCAGGTTTGCTCTCTACGTAGGGATGGCTCCAACACACCCATTAAGCCTTATCGAATTCTGAAACATGCCGGTTTTAAGTATATATAATTATATAGGGCTTGTGTGGCTAGGAGCTTGTTCAGTATATTAAGTATTTCGCTTGTCTCAATTCTTCTAGCACTCATGTTTCATGTGTCATCATATTTTCTGCTGAACTCCAGTGGACAATACAAGGATATGTAAGATATGGTAATGCTAGAAACTAACAACATTGATCTATCAATGTAGGTCCACTTAGCTCAGGTTTATTGTCCTGGCTTAGCTTCCTTCCTCTACCCTGTGTCCTCACATAAACAGCATTACAATATCTTACATATCCTTGTATTGTCCACTGGAGTTCAGCAGAAAATATGATGACACATGAAACATGAGTGCTAGAAGAATTGAGACAAGCACAAGATATACTAATATTTCCGCCAGACAAAGGACGTTCCACTGTAGTGATGAACTGCGATGAATACGAACAAAAACTCCAGAATTTGTTAAGCGATACTAACACATACTGAGATTGAAGAGAGATCCTTTGCCGGCTCTAGAACACAAGATGAACTCTTTTGGAGTTGAAGAAGAAGAAAGAGCTATCCTATCAGAGGCAATATACAAAAAAGTTCATAGTGCAGCAGGAAAGACCCCACCACTCTATGGATTGCCCAAAATTCACAAACCAGGTGTTCAACTGAGACCGATCGTGCCGCCTATTAACTCCCCAACGTATAGACTCTCCAAACATATATCTGGTCTATTGTCACCATTAGTGGGAAAGTCCCCTTCATCTGTGAGAAACTCTAAGGATTTTGCAGAGTTCATTACCAACCAGACTTTGGAAGAAGGAAAGATACTTGTGTTGTTTGATGTAGTATCATTGTTCACTAATATCCCCACCTACATGGCAGTTGACAGTGCACAACGACGGTTAAATGTTGATGACACTTTGTCTGACAGGACCAACCTCAGTGTTCAGAGCATTATTAGTCTTCTTCATCTTTGTCTGGATGTCCCTTTCTTCTTATTTCGAGGTCAATACTACCAGCAACTTTTCGGTACAGCCATGGGATCACCTGTGTCATTGACAGTTACAAATTTAGTGATGAAAGAGATTGAAGGTAAGAGCACTAGCTACTTTTGATCTGCCACCTCGATTCTGGAAGAAGTAGGTTGATGACACATGTACAGCCCTTCCAACAGACTCCTTTCATTGTCAACTTAACTCAATCAATTCACACATACAATTCACGGTTGAGAAGGAGTCAGACCATTCGATTCCATTCCTGGATATTCTTCTGACCTATCATGAGGATGGTACAATTTCAACATTTGCATATCGGAAACCATCAAGATTTCAGCTCACACCACCCAAAGGCTCACAAGGTATTGGTTGTTAGAACTCTCTGTGAATGAGCCAGGACACTATCATCTACATCATTGCAACGATTGAAGGAGGAGAACATGTGATTCAAGCTTTGAAGAGAAATTCGTATCCAACATGTTTGATACAGAGACCAAGAAAACAAGTTTCACCACGTCATCTGGGTAGACAACAGGTCCAGGAGAGTCAAGAACCAGTGACTAGAATCACACTACCATACATACAACATTTATCTGAGGCAATAAATCGTGTGCTACGAAAATTGGATATCCACACAACTTTCCACCCACATTTACTAGGACATGCTCTGCTAATACAGATTTCTCACTGTCCCCTGTGAAAACAGCTTTTGGTGTTCTTTCAGCCTCACTACTAATAACCTCTTTGTTTGTCCTATATATACACCATTACTATCCTTGCATGGACACCACATTGCTGAGAGATTCCTTTGTAGCAATGTCCTTTTGTCTTACTAACAACTTCTGTAGAAAGACTGGACATGCAATAGACTGGAGTAATGCCACCGTACTGACATGTTGCCAGTTTCTAGACCAACGCCTGCTTTTGGAGTCGTGGTACGTACAAAACCAACTATAAGTGGCCTCAACAGATAGCAGGGACCACTGCCACCTCTGTACCGGACTCCGATGGGCAGACATTGAGAATATAATGTCACATTCCATCTTTACTGTGTCTTTAGTCATACATTCTTCATTCACTATATATACTGTACACTTCATTCCCTGAAGATGACACCTGAATAGGTGTTGACACGTATTTCAGGCTAGAGATATGAGTGAAATACTAAATACTGGTTCTAAGTATGTGTTATACTATGGCGGCAAGTGGTCTACTGGTTATACATGAATGGTCAGTTTTGATAGTCCATGAGGGCGTAGCCCGAGTAACTGACCAAGAGTGTTAACCGAGTAGACCACAAGCGGAGTGCCATAGTATGACTGATGTGTCGACCAACTTATGAAAAGGAAGTACTGCCCTCGATCTCTCTTGCACTAATCAGGCTATCCCAGCCTGATTAGCACATGCGCTACTCTCCTAAGAACAAAGAAAGTTACAACAACTTTATATCGTGGCTGTACTCCCACAATCAGAAGAATCCCGACAATCAGTGCCCGGTTGTCCTACTATAATAGTCTATAAAATATAAAACCACAGTTGCAGCCTTACATACAGCTATAGTACGTGCGGCTTGTTATGTTCTATATATTATAGACAGGCAGGAAGTGCCCACTTACTATGCGCTACATACTCGCCAGAATTCCTTTGATCTTACTACTAGTCATAGTACAAGTGGTTTTAGACACATAAAGGGAGTAAAACATTTCCATTAAATGTTGAAAGGAAGTAGGCCAAAAAGTAGAGAAACAAGTGCGGTATATATGCAGCAAGACAGGGGATGATGGCACGCCGCAGTATATATGCAGCAAGACAGGGGACGAGGGCAGTATATTATAAGAATGTTATCATGTCTAGAAACACTTGTAGGCCATGTTATATTTCTAAAAGGGCTTATAGCTGCCGCATTCGAGAGTTATGAGCCGTTACTTTTGTTAAGGCTTAATGGGCGTGTTGGTGCCATACCTACATAGAGAGTCTGCCGACTCTCTGATAACCAGCTCTACAAGTTTTTCTTGTGGTATCTTGGACTCTAATTGTGCCATTTATAGTGCATGCACAATTGCTTTTAGCTTCCATTTTGTGTGTGCATAAATGTGTGGTAGTCATTGCATTGGTTCTCCCTACATGCGACAGTCTCTGAGTTGAGTCTCCCTACATGAGACAGTCTCTGAGTTAAGCTGCCATGGCAGTCAGTTGGACTGCGGTACTTTGTCACATTGGACTCAGCTGTATCTGCCTTGGCCAGCTCTTAGATCTAGCACAAAACAGTTCTATACCCATTAAAGTAGGTATAATAATATCGTTTTAATGACCTACTGAAAATTGCTAAAAGACAAATATCTCCATCTTCTTCTTCTTTAGTTAGATAGACCTACCACAAAAATTGAAACAGGTTCTCACTATCATTTCTATACAGAACAACTCCTTTCTGGTCCATTTAAGATCAAAAGATGTGCAAAACTAGGAAATAATGTACTATTTCCTGTGCATGTGTTTCATGTGACACATACACACCAATGGTGTAGGGTCATGCAAGAGATGCAGATAATGATGAAATGGCACAGAACCCGAACACAAACTAATGAAAACTAGAGAGTAAAAACATTTTATTAAAATGAGGAAAGATGTAGGAATGGAAGTGCCAAACGGTGTAGGAACAAGATGAAGTATACAGTATATGCAAGACAGAGGATAATGGAATGCAACAATAACAAAATGCGTAACCACCTCCTTAATTATGTGATTGCGTATGATTTTCATTAGTCCATATCTTGCATACCTACTTCACTTTGTTCACTTTTGACACTTGGATTCCTATCTCCTTCATCATCTTTTTTACCCATTTTTAGGAGCATGCCATATTTTAAAGCAAAGAAGGTGAGCAATACACATGTGAATCACGGCATTCAGGAGGACACATATGTACATGTACATGAAGGACATTGTTATACGTAACATATTTTGCTGTAACATGTTGATCTCAGCATGTACATCAACAATAGTTGTTTTAATATATACTTGTACATCACAGTAGTTCACACGTGCACAAATACATACATGTACATAGAATGCATATTTACGTACACTATCCAGGTGATGGACAGGTGGAGGGAGACCAACATGAGCTGGGTCTATAAAATGAAAGCAAACACACCAATTATCTTCGTACCTAAGCTACCAATGTACTTGTACAGTGATGTTTACACAGTGAGAAACACCAACAGTAATAATATGTTCCTGGTACATGATTCTATGCATCTTGTGTGAAAGGTGTGCACACTATGTTGTAGGATTATTCATATTACCAGGGATGAGAAAAAAGAACACCAGGATACCAACTGCAATCATTACAAATGCTGGCACAAGGAATGACCAACTCCTATAGAAAAGTAACATTCCTATTGATGTATATACACACATGTATAAAAAGTATTATGCTATTGTAAGGCCCGTACCCAGGGTGGTTAGGGTCAATCTCTGAACCCACATGTAGCATCACACATGACCTTGCTGTACTGGTTAGATGTCTATTCCATGTGCTGCATGGTTTTGTGACTTTGTTAGCCTGAGAATGAGGCAAGGACCTTGGCCGATTAGGATTGTCCAAAGGACAACTTGGATGTGTGAACCCCAAATCCTCTAATTTTATGGGCTGTGTGTGGGCCTGTACATTTTACATGATAATAACCCTTTTGTTTGAGTTCCAAGTTGAAGGTGACATTGAGTGCCATATATCTTAGTTCATGTCCTCCTCACCTGCCGTTGCTACTGGAAACTGTTGACCACACACCTCCATTCGAAAATTTCTGCTTTCCCCAGATGCTAGCCAATTTATTTGGCTGGTTTGTAATTAACAGCCACTGCATGACGCTTTACCTCCTATTGCCTTGGCAGTTATCACACTGATACTAGTATTTTCGGCTTTTTTCAAAGTACTGGAAGTGTACATGAAGATAAAAGTTCGGACCACCACTTCCAAGTCTCAACCAAAGACATGTGAGGGTGTGTGCAAATTCTTTTTCAGGTAATGCTGACATGGATGATGCTAACAATAGCTTAGCATTCTAGACCATGTTGGATTCATATCACCAATAGCAGGGAACTGTACACATCAAAAGCTCAAAGATAGGAGAGCACAGGAACTGAGTTACAGTAGATTCATCTGACTCTACATACATGAACATGTTCTTTATATACATACATGTGTACATGTATGTACTATGCATACAAATATTACCATGGCTTGCCAGGAACAGCCCATATAGCAGGAACAACAGTGCCAAGTATGTTCCCAACTGAGGCGTGAGAATTCCATACACCAAGCAGAAGTCCTCTTCTCTTCTTACCAAACCAGTTTCCCATTACTGCTACTACACCAGGCCACCCTGTGGACTGCACAATACAAAGTACACATCAGATGCTGAACACCAGAAGAGAGGGCGTACATCACCAATACCTATACATGTACTTCTAGCAAAAAGCTCACTCAGGTACACACATACGTAATTGAGTGTGGAGCAACTCTAGCAATAGCTCACTCCAAGCAATAGCTCACTCCAACTCAAGCATACACATACAAAGACATACAACACATACATATAGATGTATGTGTTGCATCTTTTGTATGTGTGTGCCTGAGTGAGCTGTTGCTCAACGCTCATGCAGGTATTGTGTGGACCTGAGTGAGTTATTGTGTGGACCCGAGTGTGGACCTAAAAAATCCTGTATGAAACCTTTCCATTCTTGTCATGTGACTGCCTTGGTGAGTTGTATTACGATGCAATATCACAATAGTTACACTGCATTTTGTCTTCAAACTTTGCAATCTAAGGTCTTACCTCAAACATACCTACTCCAATCTGCACCAAGATGAAGTATGTGATGTTGTGAATCTTGGCATAATATGCTACACCCAACAGTCCCACAAACACACCACTACCTGTAGCAAATGAATGCACTAAAGTGCAGAACCCTCGGCGCCACGCGTGCGCGAACCTTGAAAACGCACACGCTATATAATGCGCATGCACGCTTTCCACAGGAAAATGGCGGACCGTATGTATCCTTTAAATGGAGGATGCTGGATCACTGTAACAGAGCGGTTTCAGAGGAAAACCCACAAATATTTTGACCTTCCTTGACTGCTGAGTACGTGACAGTATTTTCAGGACAAACAGGCGCTCCAGAAGTGAGGGGTGACTTAACAGACAGACAGACAGACAGACAGACAGACAGACAGACAGACAGACAGACAGACAGACACACACACACACACACACACACACACACACACACACACACACACACACACACACAGACGATTACCGTAACCCTCGCTGCGCATGCGTGCCGAGGGTTAACAAGATACACAAACACAGCTGCATATACATGATAATTCTTGTGTGCAAATATCTTATTCAGACAATCACATGAACTAAAACTCAGAATGTGTGTGTGGCAGATACTGAACTCTAGCTATACTATACACGTATGCCTGTGATTTTGGAAAATTTGCCCTGAAAACTACATCACATACAGCGACCAAAATACCGTAACATAATCCATTTTCAACAAGAGTAAAATTAAAGGGGGCAAGGACTGTGCAAAATACAGAGAAACAAAACACAATATATATGTATATACTCAGCAAGACTGTAGATGACGACATGCAACAACTATAACATGCATAATCAAGCATCTACTCTCTTGATGCCTATACCCATACTGCTCTTGTTTTTTTCGGTTTCTTTCGCATACATTCACATACACATATCTGAGATGCACATACATGGAAAAAGCCGAGAAGCATTAGAAGGACACCTAGAACCCTAACCTCAACAAACCATACAATAGCTACACACATGTATATGTACATTGTTAATTCACAGGTCAACTGACCTATCATTCCAGTGGTTAAAAAGTAGCGTAGACTGATGCGATCGGCAACTAGGCCACTGCAATGGATAAAATACATGCATCTAAACAGGCCATGCATGTACAGGGTCTCTGAAAAACATCGACTCTGGACTGGACCGTGGACTGGACTATGGACTGGATTATAGTATGTCAGTGTCTTTGTAAACCCTCACATATCGCCTTCAGTGTAGCATAGTGCATTGTGGTTTTGCAAGACTGGGAAGATGGCAGAGAATCCAAAATGACATCGCTCTGACAGTCATCACTAAATAATGGAGTGACAGATCACTAGCTACGTGCACGTGACATATTTCATGTGTCTACATGCAAGACTACATCCTTTCATCATGAAACTGGACAGGAGATGGGGGCCACTTAGTGGGGAAGTAGCTACTAAGCTCCCAGTTAAACCCAACTTACTGTCACTTGAGAGTATGATATCTTCCTCATCCATAATGAGTGGCTTCACTCAAAAGATGGGCTCTACCAGCACAGTAAGACTGTGAACTACATGTACTTAGTCTGCTAGACGCTTGCTTCACTGTCTACACGTGTTAGTCCATCAGGAGGGAAAAAGAGAGGGAGAACTACACCAACCAACCAGCATAGCTATTGACTCTCACAATGCAGTGTATGTCACTGAATATGGGAACCATGATATTCATTATTAAGGCATTTGGATGCAAGGGAAATGGTTGTAGGGACTGTATACATATCTGTGATACTTTCAACAATCATATTATATTGTACATGTATATGCAGGGCTGCTGGAAGAGGTTGATACATGGGGAGGGCATTTAAGTTAGGTGTATATACTTGTAAGTATATCATGGAGATATATAACTAGGTGCATTTTTGGTGAGCGGAGTGAGCCCAACAGTGACCTTGTCACCAATTTGTCAGTGCACGTAAAATTAGAATCATGTATAGCTCTAACAGTACGGTAGATTTTGTGTACAATATATAAAAAATCGGAGACCAGGTCCACTCTCCAATGCTATTACTGTGTGACAAACGGGATTCCAGAACAACAGCAACAACACACAGAGACGTTACAGTACATGCTGCTAAAATCGTTATACATAGAGTGACTCGTATCTGGCTATTTACATGGCAGCAAAGACGTGTGCGGAGGCTCGTTGTTGCCCATTTAATTCATTTTTGGTGGAGACGTGGTTCACAAATAGTGGGGGGCTTTAGCCACCCCAGCTCCCTTGGCTCCGGCGGCCCTGATATGGACTGATTTTCATGCATTTAAAGTCAGTTCGCATGTGGATCAGTCCAGTCCATAGTCCAGAGTCCACATTTTACAGTCACCCTGGACGTATATACATGTAAATGGTACAGACTACTATTTTAGCATTTAGTAGTGCAAGACTTTAAATGCATGGATTATCATCACCTGTAGACCTTTCTAATCACAGTGTATTCATCATCAATACATGTAGCTAGTGACAGTTACAAAATTTTGAAGAATATTTTGTTAGCACATACACCTCTGTATAGGCCTACAAACCCATTTTATACTACTTGAGATGTGTGATTAGGGGAACATTTTACCTGAAGATGTGTACATATACACATTTAGACTAGATAACCATAGCTAGAGGATGGACTGTATTCTCCACATTGAAGCCATATATGGAAGTGTCCATTCATTTCTGCCAACACATTACACCCCTACATATATATATACCTGTCTACAGTGCACTACGACCTTGAATAGCTAGACAGTCTTACTCAACAATAACACAGCATGTACAGTAACAATACACAGCAAAGTGTCTAGCATATGTACTCACAAATACACCTACATTGTAAGTCATGCACAGTTATTATGCTGGAATACCTGACAAAAAGAAAAATGGCATAGGTGAATAACCATGAGTAGTCCACTGCTCCAATAAGAGTTTTGCAGTGACGACCATCTGTGAATACATGTGAGGTGAAACTTGGTGAATGCAGCACATTTTTGGCGAGTGGAGCGAGCTCAACTGGATGTGATAACGAGCGATTTGAAATTTCAGTATGTCCATTAAATTAGAACTCACATATAACCTTACAGTAAGTCACAAACATATATATGTACATGTAAATCAGCCCACTGTCACAACTAGGTGAGCTCGCTCTGCTTGCTAATAAATTCCTTTTGCTAGGTGACAAAAGGAAACTCACTGAATGGTGGCCAGCCGGGAGCATCAGAAGACAAGTTTGAAAAATTACTACTGTATGACGAATTTCCCTCATCATCACCCAAAGATTTACAGTCAGGTGCAAGTACATTCTAGGTTGTATAAATACATGGTTCATGAAAAAAAAGGACATGGAATATGCTAAATAAGGCTACATATAATACAAGTGTACATTGCCTAGGGTTGTGTGGTTTGTGGTGGATTAATATTATAGTTCTGAAACTACAGCTGCTCATGCAGGCCTGCTTAATCACTTCATAGATGCTCAGAAAGGCAAGGCAAACACAAAAACAACACAACAGAAAGGCAAAGCAATGCACCTGAAACAGTCATTTTTCAAAGAAAAATTGGCTGCCTCAGGTGGAATTTGAACCCACAACACTCGGCTTTCTAGACGACGCTCTTACCAACTAAGCTACTGAGCTGGCTGGGTCAAATCTTGTATACAAATCAGCATGGCATCTCAACCTGATAAACAGGTGAACTCAAACTTAGTATTTAGGAGAATATATATATGTCTAGGCCCTAGCAGAGCAGCTAGGCATACACAGAGCTGAGGAGGAGCCAATCACCCCGAAACAGCTGTCTGTTTCTAGGCAAAAGCTTAGCATTGAGAGAAAAATAACTAACTGCCTCACGTTGATCAGTACTCCAGGCAGTGTTGAAACTACCATCAGCCTTTTGAAGGATGTCAAAAAATCATGCATTTGTGCGGTAGGAGGTTACTGTAACCAAATGACGCTATGACCTTTGAACAAAGTATTTTAACTGGCATTTTAAAAATCTTCGTATGCCTCACTAAAGCCATTGGTACCTATCTTCAGGTGCTCTGTTGCTTGCAGTGGCAGTAAAAGTGGTGACAGAAACACTAACACACACACACCACACAGCAAGTTAAATAGCCTCAGGCCATCATGTAAATATATTATCGTGTTAATATGTTATAGGATGTACTTGCCAGAGCGTATGCAACAAGGCAGTGGATAGCATGCAACAATAATCATATGATAAAGGTCATTACTGTTGCCATTACATCATCTCCCTGCATAGATGCATCCTTGTATAATATTTTACACTTGTTTCACTGTTTTTTATGCTTGAGCCCCACCCCTCCTACTGGTCCCCACTTATAATTGTGGTGATCAAATTCAAACTTTTCTTGGCAGGGTGTGAAGGTCTTGGTGCCATTCACACATGTGCTAGTAGTCTAACTTTGGATAGATCATGGCAATTACAGTAATTACCTAATGCACTTGCTAAGAACAAGAGGAATAGCTCAACCTAATGAAATTACATAAAAAGGAACATAGACAAGCAAAAAGCTTGCAATTGGGACATAGATATGTTATGATATACCAACACAAATACAATATTATGATGATATACATGTACCTAAACATATGTGCCTCTCAATCTTGCACCTTTACCTCTTCATGCAATCCTATATTTCTTGGATATATCATCATCATGCCAGCTGGTATCTCTCCTTTTGCCACTAAAGAGCCCGGAGCTACCGAAACTTATTACTAGTTGACTGCTATGCATTGATGGTGAGCGCTTGAGCAGAAGAGGCAAGGCTGGTTACGTTTGCACGGGCAGCCCCAGGGCCAAAATGCAGGATACATATATATATCATAGAGTCGGTAGACTCTATATGTAGGGATGGCGCCGACATGCCCATTAAGCCCTAACAAATGTAACGGCTCAGAACTGTCGAACGCAGCAGCTATGTGCCCTTTTACACACATAACATGGACTACGAGTGTTTCTATACACGATAAGACTCTCAAAGGTGGTAAAATACACCGCTACAATGGTATACGTGAAATTGCTAAAACCCCGATTTCTCCATCTTCTTCTTCTTCTTCTTCTTCTTCTTCTTCTTCAAACAGCCTAGCACAAAATATGTACACGTATTTACCTTGATTTTTGTACCAAAAGGCTTCTTATTCCCGTGGGCAGTGCCTTTTACCAACGGAATCTTTGTAGGACCCCTCTTCGACGAGTAAAGCTACGATATACTAGCTACTTCCGTGTAGTTGAACGCCATTTCCTCGTTATTACTCACGTGCGTTTCACATGACCACGATTAGCAAAATGGGTGGGGCTCGCACACACGCAAAGAGCATTGTATTTGCAAGCGAGTCTACAACGAAAAAGCAGTGAGACAAGGGAGTAAAAACATTTCCATTAAATGTTGAAGGATGTAGGGATGGCAGTACCAAAAAGTAGGAAAACAAGTGCAGTATATATGCAGCAAGACAGGGGATGAGGGCAGTATATATGCAGCAAGACAGGGGATGAGGGCAGTATATATGCAGCAAGACAGGGGATGAGGGCATGCAACAATACTAACATGCGTAACCCCCCTACATCTTTATTATGGGGTTACGCATGTTACTATTGTTGCATGCCCTCATCCCCTGTCTTGCTGCATATATACTGCCCTCATCCCCTGTCTTGCTGCATATATACTGCCCTCATCCCCTGTCTTGCTGCATATATACTGCACTTGTTTTCCTACTTTTTGGTACTGCCATCCCTACATCCTTCAACATTTAATGGAAATGTTTTTACTCCCTTATATATATATATATAAAGCCCGCGCCAGTTGTATGACTAGGTGAGCTCACTTTGCTCGCCAATTATGAGACAAGAGCTGGCACAAGCCTGAATTGAACTGGATGGCTCTGCACAAGTTGGTTAGTCAGTCAGCTGGTCAGTTGGTCAGTCAGTGAAGTCAAAAGGTTTTCCTATGTGTGAGTTTCATCTAAGCAGGTCTTTCTTGGCCATTTTATCCAAAGGTTGAACTAAGTGTTCTTTCATTCTACCTACCACAATAGCAATTGTGTGCATACACAGACACAAGGATCTAACTTGCAGACAGAATACGTGTACATGTACAAATGCTCTGACTACCATGCTTGAAAAGCTGTAATTCTTGTGAACACATGTACTGCTATTCACTTACACGAGTATATATATATATATATATATATGGTAATGGCAGGTTTATATACTGCATATGCACCTCATCAATATTCAACATAGTGCTATGTTTGGAAGTTTATTGGTGATATATATGACATATACACCTCTTGGCCATATTGACAAGTGTAATTGATGATGTCAATGGCTATCGTGTCAGTCCTACTGGTCTGACCATGTACGTCCTCCTGTTTGCGCGAAATCAAGTGACTTGTGTTTTATTGGTGTGTAAGATTATGTAACAATTATACAATTTTGCTGAGGCAGCAATCTATTCCTGAGAGTGTATGGCTGTTTTGTGCTGCCTGTTAAACCGAAGATGAGGGAGGATCGAAGAAGGTTAGTTGCTAGCTATACTAACCTTAGACGATATATCCATAAAATGCTCCAACCCCTATCCTTGCCCTGTTTTTAGGGAGTTATGGCGTAGTGTATTAGAAGCGCTCTAGCTCTCTGTATTTACCAGTTTTCACAAGGTTGAGAGGAATCTTTGTCATGTGCTTGAATTCTAACCTCCTCTGCGAACGAGGAACAAGAAACATGTTCCAAAATAAATAGGAAAGACTATTGGAAATCTTAAATCACAGACTACTTTGATGAAAAATTAACCCTTCACTCCAAAAGTGTAGGATACATGGTTCCTACACTTTGTTGTAATTTTGAAGAAAAGTGCAGGAAATTTCCTACACATCCAAATGCAGCCATAAAAGTGAAGGTGAAATTTAAGGAATTGATAGGAACTTTAGCCAAAGTGCAGGGCGTATTTTAACTCAAAAATGTTGCTTTATTTGTATATTTGGTGGTCACACCACTTGCCTATTTGAATGGAACATGTTAAGATAAACATGCCAGAGAAACACTTGGAGAGAGACAGAAGATAGACCTACGAAGCTATACCTAGAGCACTTCTACATTCAGATGCATATTGAGCAATACTGAAATTCGTATAAACTCTTTCTGCTCGTGTATTGTTTCCGAATGTGCATAATTTCAGTGCATTTCAGTAGTGCATAGCTAACTGACAAATTTCTCACTCACGCTCGCCCCACAATGCCATGCATTATCACTAGTATATATTATTCACATTATGCATATGGCACAAGGATGTCTGCATGATTATTCCTATTGCACGTGGTACATATAATCATGTACGTAGTTGTTGTCTTTCTAGTGTGCTGCTCTTCATATACAATGTACATGTATACGCAGTGTAATCATATGACTTGGGGACAAAGCTTCTTCAGGCCATTCATTCACGGAAACGATGAATCCTAGTTACAGGATGCGCCGTTACCTAACATCTGGACTGTACGCAGAGATATTAATGTTAACTTACTGCCACAACACTGAAGGGTTTTCTGGACATGTGATAAGCAGCATAGATGACGTATGTCAGCACCAGCGTGTATACCCGATAGCTACAGGGAGGTACAGCAGATAATATATTACGATTATGTATTATACATGGTAGTAAACAAAGGCACATGCACACCTCGTGACGTTCAAACCTGATTCTTGGCATTGGGAAAACTCCCGCAGTAGTTAACAATCGTGCACCTAGCCCAAGTTTTCTTGGTTTCAACGAAAGGCCATCACCACCCTCGCTACCAGTTCTTTCCATTTTCCTGGAGTACTGCACTGGTGGATCTACGCGATGGTGCTTCGGCTGCGGATTCTAGATTCTAACTCTCTGCGCATGCGCCGGCACTGAGAGTCTATATGAGCCTTTAACTCGATTGAATATCCTATGTATGGTGGACCACATGGCAGTGTACCTTGACAGCCAGCATACAGAGTTTTCTTTATAGCAGGAGGCTCCCCTCCTTCCCTCCCTCCCTCCCTCCCTCCCTCCCTCCCTCCCTCCCTCCCTCCCTCCCTCCCTCCCTCCCTCCCTCCCTCCCTCTCTCTCTCTCTCTCTCTCTCTCTCTATCTCTCTCTCTCTCTAGCCATGAAAAGAACGACACTTGCCCAACCACTTAGTCTCTAGTTCCTAATTCCAGTCAAGATGCTCCAAAGTCAAGATGCTGTCCAAGTCACGCAATGGGGAAAAACTTTATTGGGGAAGCCTTGATAATGGCCATACAGTGATGACACCATGTTATTCTCTATATACGTAATACTACTACACAATAAGTGATTATCATTTCTCTGTCAATGTAGTAATGATACACACTGCTTCCATCAACCCTGCAGTCACAATCATGGGCAGAGTTACACATACCATCTTAGGGAATACATTGTAGTGTGTGCATAAACAAAAAGTGTATATGGTGATGACTCATCTGCAGCTGAATGGAGTTGATGGGCAAACTGATAGTAAGTTACATGCATGTTCCTCGAGTTCACTTCCTATAGTATATATAAATAGGCACATGCTGTTTTCTCCATACCATTATGATGTTAGTTAAAATTTACATATCCATGATCTTCTCTACAACAAAAATGACTACAAGACATGAAATACACTGACTTTCACACTAAGCATAACACAACACAAACTCAAATTTACCTTCTCCACCTCTATGCCTACCTCAGTCAAGCAGTTTTCCTGACTTAAAACAGAAGTAGTTCCTGCAAATACTTTTCTTCACCAGATCGCGAAAAGCAAAAGGGGTGGGGCTCGCGTGTATGACTTTTGATCGTGCGCGCGCCGCCTATGCGATATGCGATCCCGAGTATATTAAGGCAACCCACTGGCCTCACGCTAATCAGGTGAAAAGAGAGATGGTGAGGCGTTGTGTTGTGTTCGTTTGGATACTGCAGAGTTTCACCATCATGAGACTCGCAGCAATAGTAAACAGTCAGTGCGAACAAGGTGAGACTGCTACTGGCGTCATATTGGTAGCTGGCAAGGATTGCAGTATTGTAGACGGGTTTCTTTGCATGTGATTCAACGCTCCTGTCTGTATAGCTTTAGATGTTGACGAATCGGCAAATGATGATGTTAGCCTAACTTGTAATACAACTCATCTTCTGGTTAATGGCTGCTTTGATGGAGGGTTGTACCGTCTGTATTACCTTGGAATAGACTGTTTTCATGACAATGGATCAGAGGTTAATATTTATATGAAATTCCAGTGACAATATATATTATCTGTCAGTATACTTTCTTGGTTTAGAGCGTTGCACATCAATTTTTTAATGGTATGGGTACACATCTTCAAGATTGTATGGACTTCGAATTATCACATTTGCCACTCACACCTGGGTCTGAGTGCACATTATATGGCTGTTATGAAGATTTTTTAAAGTCTTCCTTCTTCAAAATACGCTCAGCCCATTGTACAGTTGGTGAGGGAGTTCATTGTATTTGCATACAGTACATTCATTGAGAATGACGTTCTAATATCACGGTTTGCAGATAAGGATGAATGCTTGCTACAAACTCACAGTTGCAGTGGATTGGCTTTCTGTAATAACACAGCTGGTAGCTACAACTGCTCTTGTTTTCCTGGTTATGGTGGAGATGGATTCAACTGCACAGGTGAATTGTCACACAAGGTTGGACTTATAAAGCAAAGTACTTCGTCATAAATAGTAGATTATATGCTGCACCTCCCTGGACAATAGATTGCACTGTTATTACATACAAGACCGTTCTTGTGTGAAATAAGACTGTGTATGCATCTGCATCTCCGTGAACCTGTGCAAACTCAATTAGGATGAAAATGGGAAATTTTCATATTGAGCACCATCCTTCACAGTGTACTTGATGGCTTATTGATAGGGAGCTACTACCATATTTATGTGGTCTTCCTATTCCCCTATTCCTTCCCTGGAGCTTATGTTTCCAGTAAATGCCATACCAATCAACATGAATGACCTTGCCAGCAGATCTATTTTTGTTCACAGTTCTTGGCTGTGGTGTATTTTATAGACCATACGTACTTACATACTCTGTGAAGTCTCTATTATAGCTGAAGTTGAATATTTATTGTTGACAATGTACATGCATGTTGTAGATATTGACGAGTGTGCCGATAGTAATCAGAGATGTAATGAGTTTGCTGTCTGTCTTAACACTCCTGGAAGCTACAATTGCTCATGTCTGGATGGCTATGAAGGCAATGGATTCAACTGTACAGGTACTAAGTGTTACTGGCTGGCCTGTTGAAAAATTGGTATTGTGTATGCAAATGTTGGCAGAGAAAGACATAGTAGTCAGTGAAATATTGACCAATGCATGTGTGTGTTTGTGTGCATAGTCTTTTTGGTCAGTTTCCTTGCGTCCACACTACAATAGATATATCATACATAATTGTGTACGATGTACTACTCTCTAAATATGAAATTGCATGTCTGTTTTACGAGTATTCATACTTTTGCACAGCAACTATCTTTTAATGACTGTACACTCTATAAGTACTACTATCTGTATTACATGTTGCAAAGGTGTTGTAA
Organism: Theonella swinhoei; assembly: GCA_963970385.1. Taxonomy (NCBI): domain Eukaryota; kingdom Metazoa; phylum Porifera; class Demospongiae; order Tetractinellida; family Theonellidae; genus Theonella; species Theonella swinhoei. The sequence goes on from OZ019946.1 coordinate 6,088,059, forward strand.
GACAGTGGTATAGTCCTAGACATAGTTTATATGCTTTACACGTAGATATTGATGAGTGTGCTAATAATAATCAAAGCTGCAGTAAGTTTGCTGTCTGCACTAACACTCCTGGAAGCTACAATTGTTCATGTCTAGATGGCTATGATGGCAATGGATTCAACTGTACAGGTACTGGATATCCTGCTGGTCTTTTTGTAAATGCAAATTTAGGCAAGAAAGATGTGTATTCATCAATATCTGCTTCTTGGTTAGCTAATCAGTTGTAATACTAGGACCAATGGATGTTAAAAGGCACACAAACATAAAAGGGCATCCTGTTTATTGGATCCTTTCTACATAGGTGTCTTGATTAGAAGGGTTCTACTGTGTTCACAAAAAACTTCCTGAATGAATACGGGAAACAGCCAGCATCGAGATGTCCGTGTTTACACTGTCAGAATTCCTCACGCACACCGTGTAAACCCGTTGTGGTATCAATTCTAAAGCGAGAGAGTCCATTCTAGAATAGGTCCGACCACGGACTTATATGGTGTGAACACGGCGTGCACACGGAGTTTTGACAGTGCAAACATGGACATCTCGATCCTGGCTATTTCTCATATTCATGCATGAAGGTTCCTGTGGTTTCAGCAGCCTCTGTGATTCATGACACTTACAGGCTTCACACACCATTCTTGCCCAGGATTAGGGCCAAAGCAGTGCACTAACATAGAAACCTATATATAATTTGGCTTGTCCACCAGAGAGGAAATGGTTTACGGTGTGTTTGTTTTAATGTTTTTACTCTGACTGTTTAGATGTAAATGAGTGCTCTGTTAATGCCAGTGTCTGTGGAATTAATGGTACCTGTGTCAATACTGCTGGCAGCTATGAATGCTGGTGTGATAAAGGCTATGCAGTTTCTCAGAATGTATGCATGGGTAAGTATTTCCAAATGTAGTTGTAGAGTTAATGAAAGTTAACCAATGCTGTGGTAGTCAGTTCTTGGAATTCATTGAATGGTACAAATAAATTGTTATTGCAGTGCAACCACTGCCTGATGTGTTGTTTCACACACTTGTGGATCCAATTGCTTTTTTGTTATGACTAGACCAATTTGAAACATAATATCAGCTTACCAAACCTGTACATGAATTAAGCTAGAGGCCATCACCACAGTAGGCATGTGTGCACTCTGATTCTGTAGATATAGATGAGTGCTCTATTAGTACCAGTGTCTGTGGAAAGAATGGTACCTGTGTCAATGATATTGGAAGCTACAGCTGCTTGTGTGATGAAGGCTATGCAGTTTATCAGAGTATATGTGTAGGTGAGTTCTCTTAACTACTTGTGTGTACTTAGAGAGATGTCATTACAACCATGTTTCAACCACGGACTTATATGATGTGAGCACAGCGTGCACACAGGGTTTTGACAGTGCAAACATGGACATCTCGATCCCAGCTATTTCTCATATTCATTTCCTGTGGTTTCAGCAGCCTCTGTGATTTATGACACTTACAGGCTTCACACACCATTCTTGCCCAGGATTATAGGCCCAAAGCAGTGCACTAACATAGAAAACCTATATATGTTTAATTTGGCTTGTCCAGCAGAGAGGAAATGGTTTACAGTGTGTTTGTTTTAATGTTTTTACTCTGACTGTTTAGATGTAAATGAGTGCTCTGTTAATGCCAGTGTCTGTGGAATTAATGGTACCTGTGTCAATACTGCTGGCAGCTATGAATGCTGGTGTGATAAAGGCTATGCAGTTTCTCAGAATGTATGCATGGGTAAGTATTTCCATATGTAGTTTTAGAGTTAATGAAAGTTAACCAATGATGTGGTAATCAGTGGTGTAGCCAGAGGGGGTTCTAAAGGTGCTCGAGCACCCCCTTCGTGCTTCATGAAACATATCGAGGGAGTTTGCCAGAAGACATCCGAGGCTAGCTGATCTACTTCAAGACTAGCCCCAAACACTAATCTTTTGCGTTCAATCGTCAATGTAGACACACGATTTAATTAATGGGTGTGGCTTCTGGTAAAATATTTTCCTGTGCTTTGCGCCTGATCAAGCACCCCCTACTTTGAAATCCTAGCTATGCCACTGGTAGTCAGCTCTTGGAATTCATTGAATGAAATTGTTATTACAGTGCAACCACTGCCTGATTGTTGTTTCAGACATTTGTGGATCCAATTGCTTTATGGTTATGACTAGACCAATTTGAAACTCAATATCAGCATACCAAACCTGTACATGAATTAAGCTAGAGGCCATCACCACAGTAGGCATGTGTGCACTCTGATTCTGTAGATATAGATGAGTGCTCTATTAGTACCAGTGTCTGTGGAAAGAATGGTACCTGTGTCAATGATATTGGAAGCTACAGCTGCTTGTGTGATGAAGGCTACGCAGTTTATCAGAATGTATGTGTAGGTGAGTTCTCTTAACTACTTGTGTGTGCTTAGAGAGTGTCATGTTTCCCATGTTGTCTCCCCATTCACACGTATACATCCACATCATCTCATCTCACGTTTCTCCAACCAGTAATGCATGTAAAATTAATAGTGACTTTCAAATTCCACAATGTGCTTTTAGGGATGGAGAACATACCACTCCTCAGCTCACTGATTTAGTATAGTTTATCAGTCACAAGATTGTCATACTCCCATTACCACTCCCTCTTGTGGAGGACATGGTTCATTAGTCAATGTCAGACTCCCCAAATTCTTTGCTGCAGATGTAATTCTAAGTATGTTCGTCCATTGTAATTCCTCCACCCCATGCTGATTGCATGGTCTGTACTTGAAAATGTACCTGCATGTTTACTCTGAACTTCCCCTAACCTGCCTAATTTACTCACCACATAAAATCATGCATTGTGACACTAATTTTTACTCTAGCCTACTCACCAGGGTGGTCTCTGCATCAACATTGTTTCTTATCAATCACATCAGTGCCTCATGCTTGAGTTCCCCTAAAGGTCTATCAGTGAGAAAATTGGAATTGCTCAGTGGTTATTGATACAACCACTAGAGTGTTGTTTGACTAGAGCACAATGAAGAAACCTTGTTACCCTCTGCCTTAGTAATCAGGTTTATAGTAATGAAATCAAAGCTGTACATGTAGAACATTATACATACAGGTAGCATTTGGAGTATTAAAAATCATTATTGAACATGCTGTATGTAGTTCTGTGTGGTTCTGTACATACTGTAAACACATGTCTACATGTGAGTACGAAAGGGTGTTCTGTGGGTAAGTGCATGCAAAATGTGTAGAAGGTGAGTGGAGTGAGCCCACCTAGTCATGACAGTCGATTTTTCTATATATGTAATACAAAGATCATCCCTAATAGGTATGTATACTATATTAAGCACGTGAGGGCTAAAGGCAACCATTTTATATATACAGGGTGTGATACATGTCACAAATATGCAATTTATGGTAGCTATGTATACTGACTACATTAAGGACACTATTGTTTGTGGGTATTTAATTTAGCGATTTTAGCGAATAACCCATTTTTTGCTAAACATTGTACTTGCAAAAATTTCCTGTGGCAAATGACCTACGTATAGAACAGCTGGGTGAATGATTTCTGGTAGTAGTGTCACAGATTGTTGGAATCCAAACTTAGCGATATTCGTGGTATTCTCTCAATCCACACAGAAAACTATAATATATCTTAGAGCCATCAGTACAGTAGCGACAAGCTATATAGCTAGACTTGCACGCAATACCGCCAACAGAAGTCACGTGACTTCGGTACTGCCCATGTGGTTTATCTGGTCAGCCATGTCGCTTTTCAGGACGGAGTCAGACATGTCTCAAAATCTCTAAGAATAATACCAGCTAAATCCACTGTTTTACAAAACCGCTAAAATTTGTACTTGTAAATAATAGTAGCCTTAAGGTAAGCGCATGTTTGCTAGCAGGTACTTTAACGGAGAGTCGGTAGACTCCCTTTGTAGGGATGGTGCCGACAGGCCCATTATCTTTAACATATAGAATGGCAAAGCTCCCAAACATGGCAGTTACAAGCCCTGTTGGACACATGAACGTACTCTACCTATGTTTCTCTACCTGCTAAGATCCTCAAAATACGTATGTAAAATGCACTGCACAATGACATACAGTGATCGGCCAAACCACTGATTAATTCAGTTGAAACGGCCTACCACAAAATGATATAGTCTCCTTGGTTTTTACATATAATATGACTCCTTTTCCTTGCGTGCATGATCCTTGACCAAGAGAATTACTAACTTCATGCGCAATTAACTGTATAAATTGACTCATTTGTTGGAAGCCATTTTATATTTGTACATGTGCATTCCACTTTTCATGGAAAGGTGTGGCTCAAGTGCACGGGGTGGGGCTCATGCAAACACAATTAAGGGTTAATGACTGGTGAGCTTGCTCTGCTCGCCAATAAAGACCTATCTGTTTGTGACCCACACCGTACATACCGTAATGTGAGTGCTAATTTTTCATGCACAGTGACAGTTTCAAATCTGCCTGTTGTCATGACTAGCTGGGTTCGTCTGCTAGTCAAAAATGCATAGCATGACTGATGTGTAGGTGTGGGTAGTTTCCATTGCACAGGCAAGTTTTCATTAACATGATTACACTACTTATAGGTGCATTGCATGGGTGACTTGTGCCTTAAAGGGAATGAGAGTAATTACATTAAGTCTGGTGTGGTTGGTGTTTAGTGACTGGAATGCCAGTGAACTAACCAAAGGGTCAATCTCTAATTTCTGTGGTACGAGATTATATTCATAAGTCAACTGATACTGTTATAGGTTACTGCTGTACACTTGTACTTTGTAGGGGGTAGAGTGATTGTGCAGGTGATGTGTGTATACAATTCTTGAAAAGAAGATATATAGGGTAAAAGATGTCATTACAACTTGTGTACGTATGTATTATTACTAAGTTTACACATTGAACTGCTCAAATATACATACATAGCTGCGACATACGTATATAAGGCATAAATAACCGTCTAGTACCTTCTGAAATACTCTTTCCTCAGCCAATCTGTAAACATGTGTCATTGTGCACGTAACTTTACCGCTTTCACAAGAAATGTAATACCCTATGTGTTGCACATGCACCTATTGAAGGGGAATATGTTATGAATATGATACAGTGCTAAAAGTGTAAAGGTGCATGTGTAGCATACTACAATTGTACAGGTGATTGCACTTTAATTAATCACCACTGTAGTCATATGTCTGAAACGGATATGGCCTTGCCATTCTTACATACCCACATGTAGATTGCTGTATTACAGACATATATAGCTAAATTGTGTTCTGGATCAATCCTGCCATACTTACTCATTAGAGTGTATACTAATAGGCATATTTACTGTATCTTTATAATTATGCAGCTAAAGATTATTCTGATGCGACTGAAGCTGGACTGGCATTATTTGTTGCACCCCTATCAGTGGTAATTCTGTGCCTGGCCATACCAGTTGCAATTCTTGTGACCATCTGTATAATCACCTCAAGAAAGAAGCATTCATGGCTGTAAGTGTACAGTAGTATGTACTCTACAGTATGAATATGTAGAAGTTGAACATTACACAGTGCACACAAATAAGTAGTTTTTTTATATTTAGTGGATGCTATATACATGTATATGTGCTTTTGGCTTTGTTAATTTTACAGGCATCTTGTTAAGCAGCAATTTGGAGAAGAGGTAAAAGACAACTGTATGTATACCACAAGTGTGTTACAGGTTTCCATGTGAATGCAAAACATTGTGGGTGAGTGGGAGTGAACCCAACTATTTGTACAGCTGGATTGAAGGATCATGTGTATGCACCAATATTGAAACTATAATATAAACAGGATATTCCGTATTCGGCAACAAAATTTTCCAGCTATAGGACTAGGTGTGCTTACTCCAGCTCACCCAATTATGATTTACATACCATACTTTGGTAGCAGCTACATGGAATGAGGTGTTTTTTTCTCTTAGGAACTTGACATGGACTTTAATCCTATTGATCCATCATTCATACTGTCAGGATCGCTAAAGAGTATTATTGAGCCACTCTCAAATATGTACAAGCTACCTAATGATCACACATGTCAAAGTAGTGACGACAGATCTGAACCTCCCAGTGCTGACAATGATTCTGATACTACTGGAAACACTGATGGAGAACATGTAATCGCAACAAATTTAGTAGTCAGTGACACAATGACTGAAGAATCCACTCAGATTCAGAGCTCTACATACGACTTTGATGACATGGAGCCGTCTACATGTAATGCTCCAGACTGTAATTTTCAACCAATAATGACAGCCACATTGAATTTCAGTGGGAGAAATAAAGGTTAGCAATGTTTGTATAGACGTAGGCATGGTCCCAGACTAATTTTCTACCAAATGCAGCTCTGTTATACGTACTTGTCATCTTTGATGGTTACACATGTACGTATGTATGTATGTACATAGTGCACGAACAGACTCTGGTCCTTGCATGTTAAGTCCCACATATAATATCATGTACAATGCATGACATGTGACTACTTCCCTCGTACAGATGAATCTGGGTTTATCTCAGACACCTCCAGCTCTGTGTATCTGTCATTCAACCAGCTAAGCAACAAACTTTGAAAGTTTCATCGTGCCATATTTTTAAAATTTTAATTTATTATGTAACATTTAGATTCATGTTTTGATGGTTGATGTTTTTATGTTTGATTATAGATCTAAATTTGCGCATGCGCCTAGGCACGTGACAGTGGCGTCGTTTGAACTGGTGCTCATGGATGTTAGAACGGAGAGAAATTACCCAATAAAGATCTGTCAGTCCTGGGGTGTAGCTTCAGCTCGGAACACATCTAGCTGTAATGTTCCTTCGAAGATTTCTCATCCTGTGTCTTCCTCAGAATACTGGTTTGATGTTCCCATTGGACCTAGCGTGATTCGCTGGGACGTACGCTCACAGAGCCGACTGCTGCAATTTCAAGCTCACTCAGACCTCATTACGTGCATGAGGCTGAGTCCAGATGAAAGGTGTGTATTTCAAATGATACAATGACAGATTTGAGAACAATGGTATCACTGTACATTTTTTGAGAAGCTTTTGCGTTCTCAGGCCAATACATAGCCATCACTATACAGTCTTTACACAAGTACTAGTGCATAGCAAAATCGGTTCCCTTCACACACACACCACTACCTTAGTACCTATCTAGCAGATGATATATCTGAAACCTTCTATCTTTCAGATAACCTTCACAAGGACTCAAAAGTTTAACACACACCAACTATTCACTAGCTTTCTCACTGTTAAAATCTTTGCTATCCTAGTACTCAAACCTTTCACAAAGATCAAATCTTCACTCTCTGCTAGAAAACCTTCACAAGTATAGCAAAACTTTCACGACGACCATAACTTTTACATTTTGCTAGAAAACCTCACAAAGAACAAAATCTTTGTTCTCTGACAAACACTAAATCTTTGTTCTCTGCAAAAAAAAACACATGTACTCAAAAACCTTCACAAACACCAAATCTTTGTTCTCTGCAAAAAAAACCTTCACAAGTAATCAAAACCTTCACGACCACTAAATCTTTGTTCTCTGCTAAAAAAAACTTCACAAGTAATCAAAACCTTCACAAACACTAAATCTTTGTTCTCTGCTAAAAAACCTTCACAAGTACTCAAAACCTTCACGAACACAAATCTTTGTTCTCTGCTAAAAAAAACCTTCACAAGTACTCAAAACCTTCACAAACACCAAGTCTTTGTTCTCTGTTTAAAAAACCTTCACAAGTACTCAAAACCTTCACAAATTAACACTAAATCCTTCTTCTCTGCTAAAAAACTCACAAGCACTCAAAACCTTGATTTAGTGTTTGTAAAGGTTTTGAGTGCTTGTGAGGGTTTTTTTTTAGCAGAGAATAAGGATTTAGTGTTAATTTGTGAAGGTTTTGAATACTTGTGAAGGTTTTCACAGCAATGAAGTTTGTAGTTCCCAAGAGTTTCAAGGCTTGTGCATTCCCCATGTACAAGCTTGGAAACGCTTGGGAAATGAACACTTGTGTCCAAGCCTGTACACCTCTTGGAAATGCTTTGTACCCAAGAGGCATACAGGCTTGGACACAAGTGTTCATTTCCCAAGCTTGTACATGGGGAATGCACAAGCCTTGAAACTCTTAACTTTATTGCTGTGTTTTTAAACAGAGAATGAAGATTTAGTGTTTGTGAAGGTTTTGAATACTTGTGAAGCAGAGATCGAAGATTAAGTGTTTGTGAAGGTTTTGAGTACTTGTGAAGGTTTTCAGAGAACAATGATTTAGTGTTTGTGAAGGTTTTGAGTATTTGTGAAGGTTTTTTTAAGCAGAGATCAAAGATTTAGTGTTTGTGAAGGTTTTGAGTACTTGTGAAGCAGAGATCGAAGATTAAGTGTTTGTGAAGGTTTTGAGTACTTGTGAAGGTTTTTTAAGCTTGCTTCGTTTTACGTTTTCAATAGAAGGGAGTAGACGACGACACTTAGCCTTCGTAGCTGACTGGGAAGCCATTGTCTAGCAGACCGTCTAGAACTTGAGTAACAAATATAATACAGTAACGTTTGCGTCGTCTACCAGGCCGTCTAGAACTTGTTTCACAAAAAAAATATGGTGACGTTTGCGTTCGCCTATATAGCAGGTTTGTGTAAGACAAAAAATATACACAGTACGGTCACGTTTGCGTTTGCGCAGGCCTGTGTAAGAAAAACTTTCACAAAAAATATACGGTGACGTTTGCGTTTGCAAATCCGTCAGCATATGTTTCAAATGACAGGTTTAGCAACTGATGTGCAGGGTAGCTTGAACTGAACCATTGACAATGTGTACACGTGCATGTGTATATAAATGTAAGGACTCCGTGATTTTCTTGAGAGTACGGAATGATCAGATATGATAGCCATCTATGTGTATGTATACAATTGTCACTGATGTCATTAAAAGTTTAATGTGTTGTGTACAGACATATTGTGACAACTTGCTTCAGTGGAGAGGTGAAGTTGTGGAGTAGTGAGGACTGGAGTTGTCTGACTATGACTCAGGCACCCATGGCACAGCAACATCATGTGAGTGATTGTGGCACTTCATTTTACCTTTTTATTCTCATGTATATGTGTAGCTGGCGTGGAGACCTGATAGCAGTGGGTTCGTTATTGTTGGAAATGGATTCTCATCGTCCATTGTCATGTATTCTGTAAGTACCACTGGTAGTGGCGAGCCAATGATGGAGTTGTTGTGGCAAATGGGGATAAGTGATTGTGATGACAGTGAAATGCAGACTGCAGGGAAGGGACGTAGTGATGGAAATGTGGAAAAATCACAAGCATCTCAAATAGACAATAGAAGTGGTAAAGGGTACCACTATGCTGACGTGTTCACTATGGCTGAGGTGAATCCTAGTTGGAATGTGTTCGCTGTGAAAGAAAAAATGGATGGAGAAGTATCTATTCACTTGTTGTCTGCCAAAGGAGAGCTTTTGCAGAGTGCCTGTATTGGGGAAAAGTCCGTCGTACTGTTATCCACATACAATAGTATGCTAGGTGTCTACAGCATGGTGGTTCAGGGAGGTCATGTGATCATTTTTGATGCAGAAAGTCTGGAAGTCAAGAATAAGTTCAAAGCGGTAAGTAAATTGGATGTGTGTATATTATTAACTGGATGTGTATTGGCATACTACTTTAAAATGAAAGCACTGACAACTTCCGGGGGGGGGGGTAGGTTACTGAAGATTGTTGGCGAGTTGAGTGAGCCTACCTAGTTATGAAAATGGGCCGATTTTCTATATACATATTAGCCTCATTCCCAGGCCACGAGGCTAATGATAACTGGAGTGGAGTTAGCCTCGTTCCCACATCGATTCAAGATGCAGAGAAACGGCGTGGTATCAACTGTTCGTGCACGCACAGAATACCCCACAATTCATGGTGTATCGGATTTTTACATGCACTTCTACTATATTTCCTCTACATGTTTGTGACAAGCTGCCGCTTTTGAGAAAACCTGCTATGCATGTTTTTTAGTGGCTTGGAAAAGAATCACGGTCTACATTATGTGGGCAATTCCCCCAAAGTGGCTTTACCCTTCCCCCTGAGATGGGTTATGATAAAAACTACAACACAAGTGGACAACAAACAAAATGGCTAGTTAACATCAAACAGGTATTCTTCTCTCCAAATGTCTACAAATTTTCTGAAGTTAGTCTTCCGACAGTGTCTGTGGCGATACTATGGTGATCTTCACGAGATAAGAGAGATTAGTGTCTCCCAGACGATTCCTTAGTCAGGTTTTAATCATTTTCATCTGTGAGAATGAATGCTTCATGGATGCTGTTCCTACTGGAATGGTCAGGCAAAATAATATTTAACATTGTACTAGTACAAAATTCCTTTACCTGCTGATTCATATCTTCATTTGGCTGATTTTTATGTACCTTTGATAAGTTTTCCACTCTGTTGGCAAATAAGATTTTACGTATGCTAGAATCTCAAACTTGTCCCCCACTGCTGATTCTGCTGGAAGCTCTCTACAAGATACTTTGTCCGAGGTATCTACGGAAATCATGAACCCGAGGCCGTGTAGTGACCCGAGTGTAGCGAGGGCACTAACACGGCCCGAGGGTTCATGATTTCCGTGGATACCTCGGACAAAGTATCTACCGGGTTTAGTGCAGAGAATTTTGTGCAGCTAGCTCAGTGTGTACTTAGTGCAGTGGATTGCACTTCGAGCTTTGTTATCGAGCTACGTAGCTTCGTCCGAGTTCGAACGTTCAGTGCAGTGCTGAGAAATGCGTGCCTCGAATGCGCGAGCACGTACCACGTGTGCAGCAGCAACTGCCTCCATTTCTATAGCACAGCACATTCAAAGTTTAGGCAGTAGGAGAAGCGAACGCCAAAATGGAATTAAGAGACTTACTTGATGACAACACTTTAAAATTCTTGCGTGAAGACCAGGAGGCTGGCTGACTTAGATACTTTATTCCTCGCTGCCTACGCTCAGGATGTATACACTCACGTCACGCCCAACCCCCCTCCCACTGGCAGTGCCACATCACAGCCTGTTACTACTATAGCTGATCTAGCCAGCCACATGCAGTTATGTGATGCTAGTGTGACTACTACAACAAAGCTATCTAACAGTATGCCTGGTGCATTTTACTTTCACTCATGCAACTCTGTTATTATCAACATCAATAAATAACTTGTAATGTACACATGAGTATTTAACATGTACATACAGTCATGTATAATCAAACCAACCTTGACTTGAAAAGCTATCTGGCCCACCTGACAAATTTCATGAACACCTGACATATCTTGTTAAAACTGTATACGTTTTCTTGTTAGAATTGTAGGTGCTCTATATGTTTTCTCGTTAGAATTGTAGGTGCTCTATATGTTTTCTCGTTAGAATTGTAGGTGCTTTATATGCTTTCTTGTTAGTGTTGTAGGTGCTCTATATGTTTTTGTGTTAGATTGTAGATAAATATGCATATAAGAGACTTTTAATTCACCAATCAAATTAGCAGATTCTGACGGCTATGCACTAACATAGTGCTAGGAGTCATTTGATGCTTTCATCACCATAGGTACTACACTTATTTGGAGCCTTGGGCATTTTGGGGGGGGGGGGGGGGGAATGCTGAAACTTGATACAATATCTTGAGAATTGAATATTTCCATCAATACTGTGAAGAAAGGCTTTGCTACTCAACTCTGGAAATCAAGTATATTTTAATTGGTAAACTTGACACCTGTTATGTCTGAAGGTTTGGTTATTTTTAGCTCTGGAAGATCCAGTATTTATAAAGATTTTGACATCTCAGTAATAGAAGAACTTCCATAGAGTTCTGAGAGTAGCATACACATGCTTGATCCCATCTGTTCTGCTTGCTGCTTGAACAATAGCGAGCTGAAGTTTATGGTAGTGGCAATGGACAAAGATAGCATGTTGTACATGCTTCTATAGTCATGTTTGAACTCCTGAACGCTTTCCAGCAAATGTTGATGCACCATCAATGCCCATCCCAACCATCTTCAGACATCTTACACCTTTCTTCTTGAGGCATTCAAACAGTATAGAATAAATAGATTCAGCATTGCACCTCTTTAATGGGAGAATTTCCATTAAATGCTCAATAGGTGAACCATTTCTTCCCAGCGGCAGAAAATCGACAACTCTTCTACAGTTGCAATATCTGTACATTCATCAGCCATCAGGCTAAAATATGGAGCATCAAGAATTTGATTAACCCTTCGCATATGCGCAGGAGGGTTACAGTGTGTGTGTGTGTGTGTGTGTGTGGGTGTGTGTGTGGGTGTGTGGGTGTGTGGGTGTGTGTGTGTGGTGTGGGTGGGTGGGTGGGTGGGTGTGTCTGTCTGTCTGTTAAGTCACATCTCACCTCTGGAGCGTCTGTTTGTTCTGAAAATCCTGTCACATGCTCAGCAGGCAACAGAGTTCAAAGAATTTGTGGGGTTTTCTCTGAAACAGCTCTGTTGCAGAGATCCAGCACTCCTCCATTGAAAGCCATACGTACAGTTGGCCATTTTGCTGCGGAAAGTGCACATGTGTATTTAACCATGCGTACGCGGTAAGCAACCTGTGTGGAAGTTGTGAGTTGTCATGAGTTAAGTTTCATGCCTGCAAGCAAGGTCTGTCCACAATGGCATGAACTCATGGTGTGGAGTGTTCTGCACTTTAGCGCATTCATTTACTAGTTATTCATCGACCCATATTCCAGTTGCCTCCAGAAATCAGTGACAGCATTCGTTGAAGTGTAGGATGCATTCAGGCTACTTGATGGACAAACTTTTCTAAATCTTTTCCACCTCAAGAAACAAGAAGATTGATGAACTTATCAAAGTTAGTTGTGTGAGGAATGTGCTCTTTGCATACAAAATGAATGCACTAAAGTGCAGAACCCTCGGCGCCATGATCCATGAGTTCGTGCCACATACCTTGTTTGGATACCTTGCTTGAAGGCATGACCAATAACTCAGAAATGACCGCTTTAATGTGGTATTGGACTATAATGCGAAATGGCTGACCATACATATGGCTTTCAATGGAGCAGTGCTGGATCTCTGCAACGGAGCGGTTTCAGAGAAAACCCACAAATTTTTTTGACCTCCGTTGCCTGCTGAGTACGTGACAGTATTTTCAGGATGAACAGACACTCCAGAGGTCAGATGTGACTTAACAGACACACGCATACACACACACACACACACACACACACACACACACACACACACACACACACACACACACACACAGACGACTACTGTAACCCTGTCTCGAATCAGCCTGAGAAATTGAGTCAGTGTATGGTACAAGCTATGTTCTCTTTCAGCTAATCTTCCTTTTGCCGTATACTCCCCATCCTCTAATTTACATGAGAATGCATTTCAATACAAGACATGCACATCCATGATATACATGTACTTATTGCTCTGTGGGTTTGTGACAGCTGTGGTCATGAATTCACTACAAGTTGGTTCACACACTATGTAGACACACGCGATGGTAAGGTGTGTCGTTTTACTCAAAACCTGCTCAAGTATTGTCTCTCAAAGACATGGAACATACACAAAAGTCAATAGGGGTGGCTTGATTTCAGAGCTATCCTTGCTGGATAGTGCCAGTGAAAATGGAGCAATTGCAGCCGGATGTTTCACTTCTCTTCTTTCCCTCTGATGTTACCAGTACTCCCTACACCTTGAGCCACCTGCCACAGGCAATAAATGTGTATGTAAGCTCTGAATGTGATATGCAATGCTGGTGCACCTCCCTAATAATCCATATCATGTTCCATAGGATAGTGCCTTGCAGCTGTTCCTTGTCTCATCAACAAACTGAGCAGAAGAGCCTCCACTGTGTCTACATGTATGTTTAGTGTACTGGCTGGGCCTCTTTTCAGTGATTGATGCCCTTGTTTGAAGACAACCTTGTACTATAGCTTGGGGTTGTGCCCTATGTGGTGATTCCGCTACCTCTTCCAATTTGGACTCTGCAACTGTCTCCTCCAGTTTCAATAGGAATTTGCAATCAAAGTGTCTCTAGTCTTACGTATGTTGCTCTTTTGTGCGCATGTTTGTAGAGGAGCAACAGTCCGAGTATGCTTGAACAGAGTTTGCATAGCACTAGCTTCCAATTACCCTTTGTTAAAAGTATGTCTATGTCCAACTTTATCTGCGTGTCCAACTTTCTGTGGTACTTGTAAAGCCCCATTTCTTAGCTGAGTATATAGTAGTAGTGATTGCAGTAACACCAGGGATACTCCTATGGTTCGTCATGCTCAATCTCACCTGACTTCAGAAGAATCTTAGTCCTATGTGGGTGATGGTGTTCCACAGGTATGTAATGCACCGACATCTCTCTCCTAGAGCAAATTAACTAACCTTGTGTGATACCGATAGGGGAAAGTGGTTGAGAAGTGGAGAGAAGGGTGGGGCAAATTTTGTCTTTTCAGGTTGCAAACATCGGCACATCCCATTTCCATACATGCACTTACATAATGTATGTGAGGGTTGTTGAAACTGTCGTGGCCTCTGTGTAGAGATTTCTCGGGTGAGCACTACATGGATTAAATATCAGATCATTACAGAGATTAAATTGAGAAGTAACAGAATCAGCAACAATGGTATGCATATAGGTTTGCATATTATTCAAGAAGGGAGACAACACTTCTTGGCAGTGAACGTATAGTGACAAACTTGAAGCTGCAACTAATGAAAGATCTATCGCACTCAGATGAGCCCACAGCCTTTGCTTGCTTGCTCTTTTGCTGCCGATATTTCTTTGCCATGTAATTCATGTAGGATCTTCATAGTAGCAATGCTATTATGTAGAGTAAGGGAATATCTTTTCACTAACTTGCTGCACTTGGGACATGTCACATAGAGGGATAGCTACCTCGTGGTTCTCACTTCTTGTTAAATGTCATTCCAAATATACAATCTACATGACCCTCTATACTGGGTTGCACCACGATACTGTTCCTTCACCGCACAGGTAGTCCAAGTCCAGTTTCCAAAGGAAGGAAGTAAGGTTCAGTAGTGTGGATAGGTAAGTTAAGCAGTGTTTGGGCTCCCTGTTTCTGTAGATGAACAACACAGATTTGTCCGATGGTTGCTCTTTTGATGTTGCATGCTCTGTGAAGTGCCGTACGTCTGCTTGGGGAAGATACTTGAATATGCCTTATCGTAGCACCTCACCATCATGCCATGATTGTGGTATATAGGTTTTTCAGCAAACACTAGCCGTGAATATATATGCATGTATGAATCAATGCACTGAAGTGCAGAACCCTCAGCGCATGCATTCTGTATAATGCGACATGTTTTAATGGGCATGTAAGCCTTCTGGCCAGGCATGGATGCACAATCATTGAAAAAGCGCATGTGCTTCTGAAATGCATCTAACGGGAAGTATACGGAAGATTGTTGGCGAATGATGGAGACTAAAGAGAAAGAGGCTAGCTGCCTTACATTTAGTCGTATTCCAGGTAGCATTTAGACTACTGTTAGCCTTTTTAAGAGCTTTAAACGGCACTGCTGTCGAAAACTTGTGCAGAATACTACTGCTGCAATACTATAGGTAAGCAAGTAATGCCAATGGTTGAATGAAGCATTCATAGCGAAATTCCCACTAATCATCTGATCTGCATCGCCTGTTAGGTATGGTGTATTGATTTTGGCATGAATAAACATATGAGAAGCGAGTTTGGGCACTAATACACGCAGAGACTGACCCAACTTCAGTAACCCTTGCTGTGCATGCATGCTGAGGGTTAATGTTTCCCCCAAAAAACTTTTCCTGGCACACTTGAAAAATCTATTTGGCACACCTGACCTGCCAAAGCTTATCTCAGTTTTAACGCCTGACATACCTGTAGGTTTTCAGATTTGTAGGTGCTCAGTGGGTTTGCTTGTTAGAATTGAATGTAAGTGCTCTACATGTTTCCTTGTTAGATTTGTATAGGTGTATAGATCAATATAAGAGATATATACCATCAATCAAATTAGTAAAGCTATGCACTAATGGTTAGTTCCAACATATCATGCATGTGCACCCTGCTGGCCTATGAACGAGCTGCGTAGCAGCAAATAGTAAGTGTTATGTTCATAGTTGACTGAGACACTTTCAAATAAGACTGTAAGGAGTGGCAAACTTTCTATTTGCTGCTACATGGCTCATCCATAGGCCAGTTGGTGTGCGCATGCATGATATGTTGAACTTGGAATTAGACAACGAACCTGAAAACCTCTGTACTAACTTTATATCATTTCTTTATGAGCACGTACATTACAATATACTCTGTACGTGTACATGTACTTCGATGCCGTGGTCATGTAGAAGTATTTTGCAGGGATATGTGTCAAGATCATGTGTATGGGACAATGAAAACCTGGTATTGCCGTCAGACTCTGGAACACTTGTGTGGTGGAGTGTTTCAGGTGACAAACTCTTTGAAGAAAAGGTGGCATCATCTGACTTCATTGTGCATCTGGAGTGGTCAGTGTCTGGCAAGGCACTGTGGATGTGTGGGTTTAGCACACTTAGCTATGTGGAAGTGAAGAAAAATCATAATGGTACATACATGTCTATATGGATGCACACACACGATAATGAGATACATAATGATGGTATGTCATCTGTAGATAGAGTGAAATGAAACAATTGTTGAAGAGATGGCAATGCATAGGTGTGGACAAAGTATGCATGTTTGTTGAATGGTAGTATTATATGCTTACATAGATTTGAAGCATTACTTCAATTGGGGATTCATTGCATCTCACCATTACTCTCATTCTCACTTACCTCAATCTGGTGCTGTGACTTTTTTCCTGTATTCTCAACATACCTTTGTGTATATATAGATGCATATTATGTTAACATTTAATTGTTCCTCCTAACTACTTATGTGTGTAATTGTACTGCATTTATTAATAGGGATGTCTATTTCTCTCAGGTAGTGTTGAGAAGGTCCATACTGCAATGAGTGTACACTGTTATGACATTGCATGCTGTGGTGTTGCTTTCAGTGATGGAGGCAAGTGGCTGTGTGCAGGAGACCTGTCAGGTGGAGTGTGGGTAATGGAGGAAAACAACAGCAAATCATTGTATAACTGCTTGGTAAGTGATAAAACTACATCACTAAGTGGGTACATTGGACAATTTTTCACTCTGGCCCATTTCTCCACACATTTTGATATGCACAATGGTGGTCTATACATGAGAGATGTCCAAGGTTGCCTACACATGTCCTGTGGGTCCAAAACAGGACTAGTGTAGGCAAATAACTTGTAAGTGTGGAAATTTAACCCACACAGTTTGTTATCGAGGCACAAGATTATGGATCTCTCAATCTTGCTTTTCTCAGTCAGAGGATCCTTATCTGAGGTACATTCATACGGGCTACATGTATATATGTCTGGATCATCTGAGGGTTACACATACAGCCCTATCCATACGTTCGGAGGATCCTCTGAAGTATGCACATACAGCCCTATCCATATGTCCGGAGGATCCTCTGAAGTATACACATATAGCCCTATTCATAGAGTAGTTACTACAGTTATGAGACATGCTGCTCATTATAACTTGCTCATCGATGCCACTCTGAAACAAGCATTGAGAAATTGTTACACATGGTGAATGATTGTCTTAATCATTAATACCACCGGCTTTTTTATACTTGTTGTATGGAGTTGGATAGTGTGTTATGGCCAATGGACATTCTTGTAAACTAAACATTGTTCTTTGGCTTTTTCACTGGTCTGTGCAGTGGTTATAGTTTCTTGCGAATGTTTCATGTACTTTGTGTAGGGCTCAACCAAGCAGCACTTGGGATTATCCACATTTGCATGATAGACTACACGCTTTGGCTGCACCTTCCTGTGGGACAGGAATCCAGCATTGTTCTTTGAATAAGAACAATACTGGATAGTATAGATCAAATATGGTGCAGCGTTGGGAGCCTCAACTAGTTGAATTTGAGTTACTTGAAGATTGTGGTGTTCCTGGCCACTTCTCAGAGCAAAATTCATGCCACATAAACACAGAAAGGCATCAATAAGAGTCTGAGGTGTGGTGGCATCACCCAAAAGATCTTGTTCCTACGAACTTTTCCTCAGCAAAAATTCTGCCTGCTTTCTAGTAACACCAGCACCGATTGAGCATAACCTTTTCATTTCATTGTTGACTGTCTAGACAAAAACAAGAAAAGTTAGCACTATTTAGAATGTTTATCCCTGGCCTGTGCTCTTTGATATACCTCTGCAGACGTAAATGCAAACGCACGTGAAGGTAAACGCAAACGCACATTGAATACAGACGCGCGCTGACACACGCAAACGCAATACGCATTTTACACATGGGCGTATTGAGAGTTTGAATGCATTCGGACGCAAACGTTCGGTTCAGGAACTTTCAGGATGTACTATATACTACCCTTGTTTCTCTACTTTTTGGCACTGTGTCATCCCTACATCCTTCAACATTTTTTTATACACTTGTTTCACTGATTTTTCAATGTATACTTGCTTGCAAATGCAATGCTCTTTGTGTGAGTGCTACCCCACCCCTTTTGCTGCTCGTGGTCATACGAAATGCACGTGATAACTAGGAAATGGTGTTCAACTACATAGAAGTGCTAGTAGATTCTTGCTGTTCTTGTTCGAGAAGGTTCTGATGGCCAAAGATCATGCACGGAAGAGAAAGAAGCCGTCATATGCCAAAACTAATGTGAGTGCATTTACCAATTTTGAGGTAGGCTGTTTGATAAAGAAGAAGAAAAAGAAGATGGAGAAATCGGCGGTTTAGCAATTTTCTATATGTCATTGTAGCGGTGTGTTTCGTTGTGTATACGAACACTTGTAGGCCATGTTATGTGTCTGAAAAAGCTTATAACTGTCCCGTTCGAAAGATCTGAGCCGTTTCATTTGTTAGGTCTAAATGGGCGTGTCGGTGCCATCCCCCTACATATAGAGTCTACCAACTCTATGATATATCCTTTTCTTTACCACCTACGCACCATGTACCAGTAACAGTTGGTTTGTGACAGGTAGAGACATCCAACCCCTTCTTGAGCAATACTGTGGGCAACCATTGACCCTAAAACATTGAAGAGGCCACATGATCATGTTCAGATGTACATACACCGTGACAAGAATTGGATGGGCCATAAAAGAGCTTAACAGGCATATTGCGTAAAAATTGATTAAAAAACACCAGATGGCAAACACCACCAGTGTCTATTGCATGCTGTTTTTTTTACACGCACTTGTGTAGGTTTAAGGCCAGTGACTTGCAATGTAAGATCATATCTTGCCACATATCGTCTGCATCAACTAATAACATTCAGGTGACTGATGTTCAAACCTTTTTCCAAAACACTGATGATGCTGTGAAGGGTTGCAGCTTCAAAATTGTCACCACTTGCATGATATATCTGCAGAATCTGATCAGTTTTGAAGTGGCCTTAGAATAAGCTTAAGGGATGAGGCTAGGCACTTGCATAATGTTGTGTATAAACCACTAACCACGAAGGTTGGTCAACTTGTCAGCACAGATTTGAAGAGCTGGTTCACAGTTGAGAAGGTCAATGAAGGCATTAAACTTTGCTGGACTAATTTTCACTTGTTCTTTCACAGCATCCAATAGACGAGCACATATGTCATTGTCACTGATACCTGATGTACGTAATATGCTGCCACTGGCATGGGAAGTTATAAACATTTTTTGTTCCAGTGACTGCACGAAATGAGTCACCATGGATATGGATGTTATCCCATCATAGAGATCAGGTAAGTTCTTCAATAGAACTAACAGTTCTTGGAGGAATCGATTGCTTTCTACTCAATCTCTCCCCTTTATTTGTTTCAAGTTGTGCACATCACTCTGTTTTGAAGTTGCACCTTGTATGTAGGAGTCTCTTAATTATTAATTAGCCTATAGAACTCTTTTAGTACGTATACCTGACTCCTACTGGACTCATATTTACTATATTGGACTGCTATGTACTCAGTATATCGGATTCCCACTTAGTATGTTGGGCTCCTATTTATTATATCGGACTCCTTTTACAATATCAGACTCCTAATTTAGCATATTGGATTCCTATTTAGTATATCAAGATCTTACTTAGTATACCAGACTCCTACTTATAATATACCCGACTCCCACTTAGTTTTGTAGTAGTCCAATATACTAAGTAGGAGTCCAATATACTAAAGTAGGAGTCCGATATGCTAAGAAAGGAGTCCGATATGCTAAGTAGGAATCTTATATATTATATTGGTCTCTGTATACTGTATCAGACTCCTACATAGTATATCACGACTCTTACTTAGTATATTGGACTATGGGGGTGACAATGCCAAAATGGTCTCATCAGTTTGGTTTGGGCTAGCAGGCAAATGAATGTGTGACTCCATATGTCGTCCTCTTTCTTTTATCCAGTGGATTCTTGTAAGATGATTTGACACCTTTCTTTACTCCGACGACACTTCTGCGGTTCCAACCGAACACCTTAGACTGAGCCTTGGAAGAAGGGATGCTGTGGAGGTTGCTGCATTATAAACAATGTAGTAGAGATAAAGGTTACTAGATGGGTAACCACTAACTGATGTAACCACTAACTGATAGGCACACTGCTTGTGGTAGTTCTCAACATGGACTGACACATCTGCATGCTGGCTAGTGTGTGCAATTGGCCTGCTACCTGCTGCTAATAGGGGTCTGCACATTATTCTTTTTTCTCCCAATTATTCCATTCCCTAATTCTATTTTTTTCCATTATACTTTAAATGTTTACCTATTTTTCTCATAATATTAGTATAATTCCCAATAAAAACATTATTTATAAACATAAAGTGACTGTGATGTACGTATGACTGTGATGTACAAGAACAAGTTGTTCAACAATGACATTTGCATTAAATTTTATTGTATTGTACCATTTGAGAAGCCTCTACATAATCACCAAGGGAGGTTTGTTGTTTGATCACCAAATGTATTCTTCAAAATAGAAAATACCCTCTCTGCTGCAGCAGAAGAAGGCTGCAGTAGAAATACTTTTCTAACTGCTGATGACCAGCATGGAAGGTGACTACTGTGATTCTCCCACCATCTCAGTGTGTCAACTGCAGTACTGACATCTGCAGCGAGAGCAAGGTAAGTAGGAATTTCGGTCTTTAAAAAGCACTGATATCATTAACGAAGAATGGAAATGCTTGAAAGTCATCAATGTCACTTGTCGTAGGCTGCATTTCATTGACCTTTGAAGGTGAAAAAAACCTTGCTGCCTTGAATGCTTTTATGGGATTTACTTCATCATCCCCAAGTCTTTTGTGGAAATAGTCTATTCCCACTTGGATACAACTCTTCGCATAAACAGTCCACTGGCTTTGCAAAGTAGGATTGCCAGGAAATGCGTTACGGACTACAGCTTGCACATTGGGGTAGCAATCAGATGCAAAAAAATCCCTGATTTTTAAATTTTCCTCATCTCCCCAGGGAGTATGTGGCCTTTACGAAATGCACCCCAACGTCAACTCCAGCAGCAAGCTCCACTTTGAGGATAAGTAGTTGCTGCGGATCAAGTAGGATTTCTAATAGCTAGGCTCGAGTAGCAGTGCTTAAATCTGGATTCTCCTGCAAGAAGGGTTCCACATCACCAAACTGTTTTAGGACTTGTTGTATTATTTCCCATCTGCTCCACCACCGTGTCTGTGAGTATGTAGCCATTGCTCGACCAGTTCTCTCCTTCCACTTGGCTCTCACTTTAGGACTGTGTGCGAATAGTGAAACCCACCAAGTGAAAAAGAGGCTCACAGTTGGCACTCTGAATTTATCTCCAATGAGGTCAAGTGTGTGGGAGACACATATCCAGAAGTGCAGGGTACACAACTGCAACTGTTCTCACGGCAGCTGAGTTTACACTAGCACCATCTCACATTACAGCAAGAAGCCTCCCAGACTCGATTCCTCGAGAAACTGATAGCACACTGATGATTAGCCTAGCTAGCTCCTCCCCAGTCACACTCTTCTGCAAAAAGTTGACAGTTACAAGGCGTTGCTCCACAGTCCACTCATCAAGAAAGCATAAAATCACCACCAATACCTCCCCAAGCCTTGTTGTGCCATCAAAAATGATCGATACATCCTTTCCCTGGATCTCATTTCTCACCCGAGTACGCTGTTCTTGAAGTACGAATAATATCATGTCCATCATGTGCCTGGAATCCGTTAGACGAAAGCTGTTCTCCTCCAATAGTTCCCTTAGTCCTGGGCAATCTAATTGGTAGCACTGGTAGATCTACTTGAATTGTTCATGTCTATGAGATTTTCACATCCACGTGCATGGGAATAAGGTACTTTGCCCTTTGAACCTCGAACTTCAAACATCTCTTCAAAACATATTCCAACGCTGAGTTGAAGTAGACCTCATCCAACTCCAGTGCACCCCCTTCTACAATTCATGACATGCACCTCTTCAAAACATAAGTGGACCTCCCCCAATTATATTGGCCCCCTCCTTTTAATTGCCCCCATCAATTCATGCCATGCCCCCTCCACTTGAATTGACCCCCCTCCAATTCATGACGCACACACCCTCCACTTGAATTGGGCCCCCTCCAAATCACCCCATCCACTAGCCCCACAGACATCCTATGTACACATTGATGTATATGTGTCCCAATCTTGTCTCTGTTCATTTTATCCAATCCCTATATTACACTTCAAATTTCCTACTTACTTGTCTCTTAGCTATTGTAAGCAATAATTCTCACTAGCACATGCTCACTATATCCATAAAACATCTGGCCCATTATTGCTATAGGCCCTAATAATCACACTCTGAGATGTATGATTAGGGTGTGGTTTGGTTACTAATGAGGAAAGCTACAAGCAGCTGTGTACATGAACTATGAGCAAACCTGCTAGCAATGTACTATCGACTGAGCAAACCTGCTAGCAATGTACTCTTGGCTGAGCAAACATGCTAGCAATGTACTGTCGGTCACCAGCGCTTTGGCTTGGTAGCGTGCCGCTACTCCAGCAGATGGTACATACGTAAAGTAGTGCCTGGCAGAGAGCACCGCACTGTATGTGTATGCAGTATTCTGACAGTGGAAGTAGACACAAGAATCGTCAACACATGTCTTTTGTTATGTAGTACTAAGCGCTAGCTGCTAAACGAATTGTCAACACATTTCTCTATTATCAGCCAGTTCACTGCAGCTAGTTGCTACGCACTAGTTGCTGAGCGTTTGCACATACGCGGCAGATGTAATGACGTCATTAACGAGTTGTGTATCATTGCATAATCGGTTTATTACATGACACATGCTTTTATATATGTATAATGTATTTACATATTCAAATGAGATTACGTAATCGCTAATACACATGTACATGTAATTGCATTGAGAGGTGTGTTAACTTCAGTATTACAAGAATCACAAGGGTTAACAACATATGCTTTTGTTACGTTGCTTACAGGTTGATGGTTACCATGATTGCTGAGTTTTGCTCATACGTAATACATTGCTGAGTTCTCCTCATACATAATACATTGCTGGGAGAGATACTGATCAGTAGTACATGAAGTACAAGGGTTAATAAAAAATTATACCTCTATTTTACCCAGTACGTATTGATGCATTTCCACATGCAAAGATTCAAGTTCATTGATATTTTGGTTATTGAGTTACGCTTCTTCAAGAAGAATAAGAAGACGATGATGATGGAAACATGGCAAAAATGGAAAAAACACTTTTTAAGCTATTACACACATCTTACATCACAACACAACCAATTTTAGTGTACTGCTTATTTATCACACATTCTTCACCTTGAAATTGAAACTTATATATGGTTTTCGATAAGGATAGAAAATCCCTATGTACAGTAGTGTGATATCAGACTCCTGCTTAACATATCTGACTCCTACTTAGTGTATTGGACTTCTACTTAGCATATAGGACTAGGCCTTTCTGGATTATGCTCAAATTATTCTCTATCTTTTATGCTCAACTTATTTACCTATTATTCCATAACTTTAACCCATTATTCCTTACAAATATACATACACTTACAACACTTATTTACGATAGTTGTACTGTAACATAAGGGAACATTCAATGTAACCTTCAAGTGATGATCTTTGAGAAGGAGCAAATGAAGTCTGCAAAATTGAAAACACACATTCAGCCGATGCGGATGACGGCGGTATAGTAACAATTGACTTACAAGCTGTTGACCAATTTGGCAGGTCATCCATCTCAGGTGTAGTGTCTTCTGCCGTTGATAGGTATGTTGGAAGCTCAGATTTCAAGCTCAGTAAGAGTGGTGGATTGGAGTTTAGAAAGGGAAAAACAGAGAGAGTATCCAAGTCCATGCATGTTGGTTGCATTTCATATATTTTTAAGGGGTTAAAGAAGCGAGCTGCTTTAAAGATTTCAACTTGCTTTGCAAGATCGACAGTGAACTTTTGCTGGAAGTAGGCAAGTGCTGGTTGTGCACACATATTTGCATATGTAATTAGTTGATTCTCTCTCGCAGAATCACCTCCAGATAACTCTCTAGCTACAGCTGCTGTATTAGGATGGTGTGATAGAGCTACTGTAGACCTCAATTTTGATAGCTCTTCAAAGCACAAGTGGTCCGTCCCCTTCTAATTTGTATGTCGCTGTGACGAAAGGTGTACACACATCCACTGTGATTGCAAGCTCTATACAGAGCTTCCTCTTTGATGGAGGATCATCAAGAATGCCTTTGAGTTTGCCCGATGAAGCTGGTGGCAGTTCTGTACTATTCAAAAAGCCTGAGACATCTCCAAAGCAGTCATGTAGTTGCCTAATCACTTCAAATTTGCTCCACCATCTTGTCAGTGAGTATGACCTGTGATCGATCTCCATTCCAGTCTGGCTTTACCACTTCGTGTAAACATGTTAGTCCAGTATTTAACAAATTTGTCCAACACTGGTGTTTTCATGTTGTCTCCAACATGGTCCAGTGTGTGCGACATGCAGCCAACATCAACAGCATTGGGGTAGACAATTGATACAGTACGCATGGCAACTTGATTGATTGATGCACGGTCTCTCATTGCTGCTGTAAGGAAGTCAGATGAAATGCCATATTCAGTTGAGAGTGTTGAAATCAAAGTTCGAGCCACTTCTTCTCCTGACAGGCTCTTGGAATGAAGTAAGAGTCTAACTAGCCTCTGCTGGATAATCCACTCAGTGTCTACACATCGAACTACAATTGCCATGGCCTCGCAAACATGGGTGGTACCATCGAATATCACAGATACCAGCTTCTTTTTTATTTCATTAATGATTCTGCTCTTCTCTTCCTGTAGGATAAATGGAATTGTATCACGGAGATGTTGGCTACTTGTTAAACAGTGTCCATGTTCTTCAAATATATCGCGAAAATTGTCGATTTTTGCCAGAGGGACTCCAGCTCTCATAAAGGCAGTTACAACTTGGACTCTATATACTCGAGTTACTATGGATAATGATTCTCCTTGAGGATGAATTTCATTGGTATAAGCTTCCAGGCACTGTGCAATATCCATTTCTCGCTGTTTTTTCAGACTTTGAAAAAAGTCGCAAAGGTTCTAGTATGAATGTTCTAAAGTCAATCAAGCCATCTGACTGTGTAAGGCAATACCCAACTGAATGCCTTACAGTTTCTGCAGGACGATTGTTTTGCAATGCTTTCAGAGAAGAACTCAGTGTCAAAAAGAGTGTGATTGACCTTCATATCAAATCTTACAAACACATTGACCGAAAAGAAAAGCACTCCCACAGGTGGATTGATGGAGGTTTTCCTCTTTCGAGCTAATACAGAAGGAAGCGGAGATTTTAGTGCGCTAAAAACTGGAAAAGCAGTCACTTAGCGAACTGCAGCAGCCTTTGGTAGAGCCTCCATCATTAGCCTCTAGAGGTTCTCGCTTAGATATCTCACTGCTACTAGTCGTACTCGAGCTCATTGCCTGATTTGTAGAACACACGACTTGCTGTCTTCAGGAGGCCGGAAGTACATCGGAAGTACATGTAAGGTACCCTGAGGCGTACGCACGTACGTGCACGTGTACGTGTAACGTTACGTCATTCGTAGCTGTCAGAAGTAGCCTATTATACTCTATTAGTAGAACATAACCTATTATGCTCAAAATTATGCTGGCATAATCTGGAAAGGCCTATATAGGACTCCTATTTACTATGTCGGACTCCTACTTACAGGGGCAGATCTAGGAAATTGGAATGGGGAGTTTGGCGTGTGAAAATGGTCACAATTTAACCTCAGACTCTGCGCGCAGCTCTCAATTGTGAGTTTTTGATTTTTGCGTAGCTACCAGTGGCTGTTAACGTAGATATTAAACCCGCGAAACATAGCTGTAGCTGCTGTACTGTAGTGCTGTACAGTCTGTCTACTGGATGCCACATATAGAGCTAGAGGGGGGTTCATACGAATCCAACGAACTCCCGCCCCCGGCTGCCCCAATGAATTGGAATTTTAGGCAATGCAATAAAGGGTAACAAGCACATACTGTTGCATTTTGTCCTATTTGTTCCCCATAGCCCCTCCCCCTAGTGGTTTGGATTCAGGGATCTAAGATACCACTATACTGAGGACTACTTGGGATATCTCAAGTATTCCAGGATACTAAGTATTCAGGTATCTGAGGTACCACTATACTGGGGACGTACTTGGGATGTCCTGAATATCCCAGTACTATCGTAGTAGGACATGCTGGGTAGGGTATCCACAGTGAATATTAGCATGCGTGGGTTAAACACACATAACACACTTTGGACATTTGTGATTATTCCAAGAAATTCGTTTTACTGAGGATTCCTTAGAACAACCTAAGAAAGGCTGTGGCAGTACTGGACATATGGCATGATTTTCACTGCCTTGGGCCTTTGGCCCTCGACTGTATAAGTCACACATCAACCTACACCTCATTATGTAACCTATACATACAGTTCTATTGTATAGGAGCATCTTTGAGCCTGGCTGTTTGGCTGTTTATGCAGCCATCTTGGCAAATTTCCATTTACAATCTGAAATGAAAAGCAGTGCATAACCCTCATGCAGTTATGACTATATACTCTACAGAGTAAAATGTATTAGAGCTCATGACTCTCTTCATGCTCTGCACATACATGTAGATAAGCAGTCTCTCTATATTTCTGTATCTAACAGCACGTCATGCTTGTTGTGATCTCCAACACTGTCAGGTATAACCTACTGCCCAAAATACACTTCTGTTCTGATGCTACACCTCCAGACTTACTATTATGTAATTGCAATACTGCTTTGTGGGTAAATTGTGTAGTGCATGTTTATTTTACGAGATCTTGCAATTAGCCAGTCTCATTGCCCAGGTCAAGGGCCATGAAGTTCTATGACATCTGAGTGTCCAGAGTAGAGTGCATGGCGCTGATAGACCCAGTTTTTGAGATATGAACTGCATGGGTATGAGGCTTGTGTGGGGAGGACTTCTATCGAGGCCCCTATGGCTGCTTGTCTTTCTCCCCTCATGCATGATGTGGCTGTAAACCTGGCAGGGTAAATTATAAAGGTCAATGTGACATCAGCAGAAAGTTGTGATGTTACATTTACATGAATACGTATATTGAGAGACAGGGAATGATCTCATGAGTTCACATTTTGCCAAGACAAGCTCCTTTTGGCTCCATGCTTACATTAACTTCAAATTAGGAATTGTTGATACTTATTCTCAACTAGTATCATCATCATATGCACACACCAATTTACCCATTCATTATGACAGCTGGGATGTTTACGCAACTCCCTTTCTTTGCCATTACGCAGTGCATAATATGTGGACATTTATCATGTACCCATTCTATTACTTGAGCAAAATACACTGTATATATATTTATAGCCTGGCTACAAGCGGTCCCTTTGATGTTGCCCACACTATATTTAAGGCATAGCAAACTCAGAAGTGCATTATCAGATATGTGCACTGGTGGTGGTGGGGGAATGAGTAGTGCAACAGCCTGAACCTCTGGCACTCACACTAGACAAGGGAGCAGTTTAGACAACCGCTTTTTTACTGAGATGAGCCACTTCACGGGGGTAGATTTACGAGTAGTGCCGCAGCCTGAACCTTGCTCTCACTAGCACTGGAGACTGTCCAAGTCTCCCCCAACCAGAAACAATCGTTCTGCCGCTCGGTTGCATACCAGTTGGAGCCAGGCTATAAATCACTCATATCACCCCCTCTTTGTGATCTGGCTGGTATATACGCTCCATATCACTTGAGGGGGTGTTATAACTAATACAATATAAGACCTGTTGTTGAAGAGGTTTTTGTAGCTGTTCTTTGGTGACAAACACCTCTGTTTCTTTGTGACCATATATACCAGGTTGGAGCATCAGTACGCTGTTTGCTGTGGTGGGGAGAGACAAGTGTCCTTATTGGCTGCCTGGATGGAAACATACATGAGTGGAAGATAGGGGAGAAGGTTGAGGTGGTGTGTCATTTAGAGGGAAGTGTGATTATCATGCGGTGGAGTCATACCAAAAAAGTGAGTGTTTTTTGGCTGTGGCTATGCTTACGTGTGGGTGTGTGCGAATGACTAAGGAATGCTTTGGATCAGGTATATGTATGTACATGTATATAAACTGTTGCAGGGATATTGATCATTGAATTCAATGTTAATTCTAAATTGTGCTGGTGTATTTATACGTAGATTCTGGCAGTTGGATCTACAAAAGGAGTTCTGACACTTTACAGTGTTAGGAGTGACATAGATTCACAGAATTCATTAGATCATATCATGTCCTTCACTGCTCATCCTCCTCAACAGAGCAATAGGGACATGAGGTTTGGAGAGCTGAACAAGCAGTGAGTTCCATGCAATTTGTGTTTTATTCCATTCCCTTCAATGGCTATGTATAACATTGCAATACATAGCCATTCAATGGCATTTAACTGACATCTGCAGGGCTGAAATTTGGAGCTTGTGTTGGAGTCCTGATGACTGTTATGTGGCTACTTGTTCAGAAGACCAGACAACGAAGATATGGAATACCAGCAAGTGGACATGGTCTGTGAGTTGCTGTAGAAGTTATGAAATGTTTGTATCAACTTTACTACTCATCCTATATGCATGCAGCTGTGTTTTAACTGCAGTAAACTATTCACTTGAATTCATTGTTCACTCTCTCTTCTTTTGTTGATTTTTGTGGACATTTACCTGAGTTAAGAACTGAGTGCACTGTCAGAAAACATGCATCTACATGTATGGTGCATTGTACATGTACAATTGCAACAATGGTTAGTGAACTTTTTTCTTTCATAAACAGTCAAACTACTCTCCATGGTCATACAATGGCAGTTACAAGTGTAGATTGGAAGACAATTAGTGGAGTTACAATCCTGGCTACATGTTCCGATGATCGTGTAAGTTTGTGTGTTGACAATTTACACAAGTGGCAACAGTGCAAATGATGTCCAGATCTGCCTCATGGTTTTGTCCTACCCCTATACCTGAACCTACTGTTGTTGCATCAAAAATTATTGATGGACACTAATGTAATGTGCCCCAGTCAAAATCACCACTGGATGTGATAAGATGGGAGGAGGGCAGGAGGGGGTAATTTTCTTTATCATGTCCCTTTTTCCATTGTGGGCCTTATTGAAATTACAAGACTGCCTATATTCCCCTGAAGTTATAATCTCCCCAGAGAGAGATCTCATTCCAATATGGCCACCATGACTCTGGTACATTTGTTGGCCACTCTACTTCAAACAGACAAGTATTTTACTCAGGAGTAGGTCTGAGGCCTGCAACCCAAGTGAAAAGGCAGGCAGCCAGCTGGGCTATGTTAGAAGCAGTACACACTGCAGTTTTTCTCTGTTAGCCATGGGCATGTCTCTATCCTTGTTGTTAATGTTGTGTAAGTAGTTCGTAGAAGAGAGCAACAACCACCAACAGCAGCCACCCATACACGAAGCCTCTAATATACGCTTAGAGGTAGACTCCATAATCAAGTTGAGTCACAATACTCTAAATACTGCCTAATTCTGTTCTAATTTCCAGACTATACGAGTTATGGATGGAAATAACTTCAAAGTGATCCATATCCTCTCAACCTCTGACCTCTATGGTTGGCATACACTTACTTATCTCACCCTGTCTACTTGTGCTTCCTCCTCCTCTTCTCTTACACCACCGAATAACTTCCTGCTCACTTGTACTACTCAAAATGGCTATGTGGTGGTATGGGATGTGATGTCAAGTGAGAGGGTAGCATGTGGACGTATTCACTGTGGCTCCGTTGAGGGTTTAGCCCTGAACCCAACCACTGGATCCCTGGCAACTGTAGGTGCTGACTGTGTTGTTCATCTCTTTGAACTTGACCTATAAATAATGTGCTTTAGCATTATGGCTATTGTATCACACTGTGTTGTAATGATTTTGTCATGTTCTAGTTTCACTAACATGTTTAATTAATTCAGCAATACTACGACAAAGGGTTGAATAGAGTGGTATGTTATCAATACTAGACACTAGATGCCTTTGAAAGAACTATAAAGTATTCAGAGAATGC
Organism: Theonella swinhoei; assembly: GCA_963970385.1. Lineage (NCBI taxonomy): Eukaryota > Metazoa > Porifera > Demospongiae > Tetractinellida > Theonellidae > Theonella > Theonella swinhoei. The sequence continues at coordinate 6,118,690 of OZ019946.1, forward strand.
ATTCCCCATGGCAGAAATGGTGTCTTGGTAGGCATTTAATTAAACCACCTTTTGATCTTTATGATCATGCACCATAGAGTTGTGTGGACAGACCCATCTGCCTAGGAATAAACTACCTAATGAACTGTAGTTGCTACAGCTCAGTTAGAAAGGATTTGAAATTGTTGCCTCTCGCATCAATGCTGTGGGATGAGCAATGTGTACATCACTATTGTAAAAGTGTTCAAAACTTGTGCAATCTGTGGCTCAATGGTTAGGATATATACGTATACTTCTTTGTTAATATGCATACAGATAATATATACACATGTATGGCAGTCTAAATACCTAATATCATTAACATGTATGTATATATTTGTTCCATGGTTTAGTTTACTATGCAGTTAGTAGGTTTTATATCTATCTATTCTGTATGTAAACTAACTATACCACTAACACCTTTGTATTCCTTCATGGATGATCACCCCGTCTGTAATGGCCGTTTCTGCTCTCCCAGGTAGAATCTGAGTATCTCCTGGCTCTATGAAGCTGTTCTTGTTTCTCAGGCTCCAAATATCGTTCTTGTTCATGCGAAAAATGAAGAATCAGTCTCTCTAACTTCATACTGTGGTCTGAGAGAGACTGTATCCTCCTGTCCATTGCGGATATCAATTCCGACATTTTGTCGACCTTAAGAGCCACATTGTATTCATTCTTCTGTTTCTGCAAAACAGACATATAACAGACATATATATGTTTTGTTACTGAGGTGTGAAGAAATCTTTATGGATCATAATAGGTATAAAGGAAAGAATGCTTAGGCAGAAAGAATAATGCAGGGTTGGCATTGTACATAATGCTATGTGTACAGCTGAAGTGAAGTATGCAAAATCATTGCAGTATGCTCAAAGGGAATGCCGAGGGATTGTGGGTGAGCTCAGTGGATAGTTAAGAAAATGAAAAGCTGCAGTTTCCGATTTTCACCACTCACATCCCCAGATCTTAATGAAATGTTTTTACTATTCTACATGTGTGATATAGTGCTTTCACACAAAGATGTCCAAAATTTCAATTGTCCGTAACTTCTGCAATAGCTCTATAATATGCATGAGACAAATATTGCTCAATTGTGCTTGAAGTTATCTACAAAATGAATCTGTAATTTTATGTACCAATTCTGGTTTCCAATAGGAACCATTTAGCCATTTCCAGAATGTGTCAATTGGCCCTCTGCCCCATATCCGAATGTACTCACGCTTGTTTCTCCATCTCACTATGGACTTAGGTGTCCGACTAAAAATATCCAGAATAAATTCAATCTGAAAAGAAAATATCATAGGTTATGGTATGTTCTAGGTGATGGTTTGGCAGAATCATTTAGAAAATAGATACATTTACCTGTAGTGCTTCCTTCTTGAGAGCTGCTTTCTCCTGCACACTCTTTATGTCATCTACTGCTAGTCCAACCTATGCATATTAACAGTGCATGCACTATGATACAAATGGTTTTACAAGCCAGAAGGGATTCTTACTACAATATACAAGTGTAAATGTAGATACATGAGTGTGTACATGCTTATCTATTGCTTGTGCTTATGTAGTACCAATTGTGCAACAATAAAATGCAGTGATGTCTTTGTGGTAACATTTATATTATTGAAAGTAAGTGTGCTGCTTGTGACTGTATGCAATTCATGAAAGTTGACTTAGAAAATGCAGCTCTCTGGAGTATCACGTTAGCTGACATAATTCGTGTTTTGACTTCTGTGTACATGTTGAATGCAGATAGCCAGTGAATATTATCCTACCAGCAGGTTTTGGAATAGCGTCGGCATTATTATGAGGAATATGATCCAGAGCAGATATGTAATGACTGGATAGGTAATGACAGAAGGTGTGCTGAAGAACAGTAGATCTGTCTCTAGCTCTCCAGTTGTCATTGACAGAGTCTTCAAGAGTGAGTAGGGGAATGTGATAAACTGCTGTGGTTCTACCTGCATTGAGCAAATTCAGGGCAGGTTGGATTGTAATACCATATGACACTAAAGTTTTACACTAATTTTACCTCAGCATCAATTACACTCAGCAACATGAAGAACGGTTGCCCAAATGCCAGAACAAGTAAAATAGCCATTGGTGCCATGTGCAAAAATGTTTTGATAATGTCCTGAAACATGACTATGTATATGCCCACAACTGGTTGTTCACTTAGGAAGAGAATGAAGTTGATCCAGCTGAGAAATATACACATCGCACCAAGCTGCCATTGCCAACTTGGCAGGCAGTGCAGTTGAAAATTGCTCACAAACACAATGGTAGCAACATAGAGGATGCCCTCCATGTAGTTGATGAAGTGGAGAAAGTATTCATGGCGGTGGTGGATAATCTGGAGAATCTCCATGGTGATACGAGCCACACAGTTAATGATGATAACAACCGAACAGATAATCAGACGTTCCTTGTCACTGTGTAGCTTTTCCACCGCATCTGTATGCAGAATAAGTACAATATTACAACTACGAACATTAGGTAGCCATATGGTTGTTAAATATCTTAGTTCACAATGGTAACAGATGTATTTACTTTTGATGTTGACTTAAAACAGGCTGAAGAAAGCAAGAGGGAATGAGAAAGTATATTTAACAACCATCTGTCATAAATGCACTCATCATGGCTCCTCCTCTGATGAAGAGGTTACCGATTGATTCCTAATGGGGTTCTGATGGCACATTGTTTGGTGGTCTGCAGTGTGAGGTTGCTAGTTAGACAACGACCACTGCAGTTATAAGACGGAATGAGAGGACAAACTTTTGTCTGGTGATCATGGCTCAGTGTCTAGTGTGCTGGTTTGATTGTCATTAGACCTGGGTTCGACTCCGGACAGAAGTTTGTCTTTTTCATTCCCTCTTGCTTGCTTCGGCCTGTGTAAGTCAACATCAAAAGTAAATACATTAGGTAGCCATAGCATAGTTTATTTGGTGGATCTATTTATTGACCATAAAGAGTGATAGTAACGTGTGGAGTGAAATGCTCTAACATGGTTATGGTTGTAGAGGGTTAGATCTCTGACTTATTTCTTGATGTGCACATGTTCCACCCATCCATTTGAAATTGCAAAGGAACTTTTAGTCATAAATTATACCAACTTGGCCACTAGAGGAAAGATCTCAACTCATCACTTGTTATTCCATATAATGGTCATGAAATAATAAATGGTTACAGGAGTGCTTTTCTACTAACCATCATCTGTACTCCTTAAAGAGTCCAGGGTAATGTTTTGTAAGCAGTCACTGAGGGAGAGGCTCATGTTTGTCTGCTTCTCATACATCTGAATAAGGAGTTTAGAATCTGGAGAAGGAAGAACTGACTAATGCACACTTATTTTTAGTGTCAAAATAAGTATTCTCGTGTCCAAAGTTCGCATTCAATAAATACAGTGCATACAAATAATATCAAGTATGTGAGTGGATGCTTTGCATACAACTCTGAACAATAAGCAACAAAGTATGTATATGCAACTTACAATCAAACCGTAGATACATATATACAGTGAGAAGCAGCATCAGAAGAGTGTAGAAGGCCACATTGGGGTAGTAGACCCAGCGGCCAAACATATTCCACTTATAGTGGATGAATGAGGCGATAAGATTGTGTTTTAGAAGCTCCTGTCGTTTGTGTATTATCTGTGAAAGTTTAGTGTAGTGGTCAAAGTGATATCTTAACAAACATGCTATTAGAGACGTTGTAGAATTTATGTAGGGATGGCACTAATGCATCTATATTAGCCTTAACAAATATAACAGCTCTGAACTTCCAATCACAGCAGCCTGGTATAAACCTTTTCAGACATACAAACTACTCTATGAGTGTTTTCATATATGGTAAGACTCTTAAAGAAAAAACAAGAGCAAAAATGTTGAGAACGAAGGGATAATAGTGCCAAAAATCATGGAAACAATGTCTATATTCAGCAAGATAGGTACAGCTGATGAGGCATGCAACAATAGCAACATTCACGGTTACATATCTATTATATATGTTATTGTTGCATGCCTCATCTCCTGTACCTATCTTGCTTGCTGCATATAGACCTAGTTTCTCTGATTTTTGGCGCTGTCATTCCTACATCCTCAACATTTTAATCATGTGTTTGCTATATGTCTACCCTGTTGAAACAAGAATTTCTTCCAATGGACAAAAAATTCAGTTTCAAGTGAATCCTAGGAAAGTGATACCTGTATTGTGATCAGAATTACACCATGATCACCGAAGACAGTCATTTTCAAAGAAAAAAACAAGCTGCCTCAGGCACCATGGGTTACCTTACACATAACCACAGGCAGAAGGAGAAGCAGAAGGCCTGGGGCTCGCAAAAAACAAGTACTATAACTGGCTGATGACACACAGATACAATAAAACAAGAGTAAAAACATTTCGTTAAAATGCTGAAGAATATAGGAGTGGCAGTGCCAAATTATGCATGATACAAGACAGGGGATAATGGCATACAACAATAATACCATGTGTATACAACACCCTTACTAATAAAAGGCGTATAAAAGGGTTACACATGGTGCTGTTGTACCATCATTCCCTGTTTGCAGCGTATATACCATCCTTGTTTCTCTGATTTTTGGAACTGCATCCTTCAATATTTTATCAGATAAAGCATACACACACCATAAGATGAAGTGGATGGTTTTGATAGTTGAACTTCTTTGGTCCCCATGGTGCATACTGCTTTCTGGGAGTGGCAGTAGGTTCATTGTTTTGAAAGTGTGTCTCTGTCGTCTGAAACTCCCTCTTCATAGTGCTTGTGGAGGTAGACTTGCGAACAGCAGTCTTATTTGGGATTATGAAGGCCTGGGTGTCCTGTCGTCTCAAAACTGTGATTTTATAAAACCATTTTATGAAGAGGTATTTCATTTACAACTGCGATTACCTTTGCTATCTTGTTTGAGCATATGTGTTTGGCTACTAACTTCTTTCTCACCAATGTCATCTTGTACCTTAGGGCCTTCATCAGAGAAGAGTTCTTGAAAGTCCTCCACAAAATCGTAGTTGTAGTGGACTTTGAAATAATAGCAGCCACTTTCATCTGCAACCTTTTCCTCTTTCACACAACGATCAAAGGCAAGCTTTGCTGCTGCTGCAAGATTTTACACAGATAACTCTCAGTGAAGTGTCACACACACAATATTTGTGTTAGAACATCTCTTTTATCAGCTACTGGATATGTAACTGCCAATAGCCATTATGTACCTGGCATTTTCTTGACCAGCTTGCGAATTGGTGTTTCTGCATCCTTATCCTCAGTACTGCTACAAAATTGGAGTGCCTGATGCCATTGCTTGCTCTTCAAAATGGTAGAAACTACAGAGCTAGAGGTAGTATGTAGCTAGTTTGATTCCCTCTGAAGTACAATCATGCATGTAGTAGTGTTACAGTAATGAATGAATGTACTCATTCACTGTGAAAGATTCATACTGCCTTTATACAAAGTGCATTTATGTTGATGAACAGTGTGCAGCCGTGATAAGAAAATTGTGCAATGAATATATCACTGGCCACTTCCCTACATGTACTTGATATAAACTCCTTCCCTCCCTGCCCACGGCTTTATAGTTACTATACTTACAAATGATCATAGTCAATTGCAGCATTCAAGCAGCTCATGGATTTATCCTTTCCATGATGGTGATAGTCGTATGTGACCATTGCTCCCCACTTAATCAGGAGGTCCACACACATTGGCCAGCCCTTGGCACATGCTAGATATAGAGCTGTGCACTGTGTAGAAACACCAGAATACAAATTACAACAGCAGCCACTGAAGTACTCTTTGTGAATGCTACAGATGAACTGGGCCAATGCAGAGTACATTTACTAAGCCGTAATCTCATGTGCTATACCCAGCTCTAAACACATACTGAAAATGTAGCTACCCCTTCTTTGCAAAGACAATGAGACACTTGGCCATACAGCATAGCTGTGCAACCTTTTTGCCACTTTCAGTGACAATGTTTGTACCATTACTAACATGACTGTGATCAAGAATTTCACAAGTCTCCTTCAGTGGGCTGTGCTGCAGTAGCAACTCTAACACCCGAAGATGCCCATTCTTTGAAGCTAGATGAATTGGAGTCCAGCCATTGTAGTTGCTGTAAGTAACAATTGGAAGAAGAAAAGTGGTGGTTATGCATGCATGTTCCAAGCAGTATCGGTAAAATTGTTTTCAAGTGGAAAGACAGAGATTGTACTTATAAATGGAAGGTCATTAGTGAATATTCTAATGATTGGTGACCACATGTTCCATAGGTCTGTATTTTTGTACATCTGATGCACTGCTTAAGCAGCTCCGATGCATGCTCTAACCCTAATTTTTAATATATAGCAGTTCAGATTAAGGTAGTACAGGTAGATAGCATGCAGCCTAACCGGGAGCCGATGGTATTGTCAGAACAAAACTTCAGCAGTCGCTCCACAATAATTTCATGTCCAAATTCTGCAGCCAAATGTAACCCTGAACTCCCATGGGCATCCAATATGTAGGTAGCACTTATACCATTGTTGATAATGTAGTTGAGGATGCTGGTTACATTTTGAAGGAGAAGTGAAAACAGTTAGTGCAATCAATTGTGTATGTACTTACTCGACTGAAAATATACGTACAATAGTGTAGAGTAAACTTACACTGGCTTTCCTTCGCACACTGCTATATGAAAGGGAGTAAATCCTTTCCTGTTTTTCTTCTCAAGACAGGATGTATTGTACTGCATCAGTGTCTATCAGAAATGCCTTTTTAATTGAACCAACACCATAATATTAAGACCTTTTACCTTCAGCACATCAAGGTTCTTTGCTTTAGCAGCAATATGATGTGGTGTATTTTTCTCATTATCAGTCTCCTTCAAAATGCGTTGCAAAATATCCTGGTTCTGAGACACATGGGATAGTAGCATCTGTAGAAGTGTAGTTATATCCATTATATGATCCCTCCACCCTAAACTGGGTTCTCATATGTATTGCAAGGCAGCACTACTACGATTAAATTGATTTCACAGAAGATCCTTGCATGTAAGTACTGAAGGATATTACAGAATACACATAATTGGAGTGCTAATATGGAAATGAATACTTGAACATGCTATTAATTGTTTACATAGCAACAACAGAAACACAGTTTTCTCATTCTTCGTCTTACTAGTTGTACAATTGTATATACATACCTTAAGTATCTCCAGGTTCTGAATCTCTACTGCCCACAGAAGGGCATTGTAATGCCTTCGTTTGTCTCTGGCCATCACATTTGCCCCTCGACTCAGTAGTAGGAGTACTGGCTTTGGTTTTGTGTACCGAATGCCTGCCAGTAATGGTGTGAAGCGCATTGACGTCCTGCTTTCCATATCTGCACCACTGAAAGAAGAACACCACAATGCAGCACAATTAGTTTTAGTATATGTTAGTGCTAGGTGTCCAAGTAACATTTATGAGGGTACTGATTAGTGATGCAAGACGTGTATGATGTCACGCCATTTACATACTTGTCTAGTAAAAGCTCCATAATATTTTGATTCCCAAACTTTGCAGCGAGGTAGAGTGGAGTTGATTTCACACTGTCCTCAGAATTCACCAATGATTTCACTTCTGCTGCTGCAACATTCAAAATTCTTACAGCAACATCATAATTGCCTCTTCTTGCAGCTATGTGCATGCAATTCATCTCGCTTTTATTTCTTGTCGTCACATTGAATCCAAATTTGAGGCACCACTCAATCATTTTTGTTTCACCATTATCAACTGCCAAGTGCAAGAGATTGTTCCCATCTTGATCCTATAGAGGATTTAGAAAACTTTAAAAGCTGTGAACAAATGCAATATGAAATATAGGTTCATTGGCATATATGTGATGTTATGAGTAGACAGGAACATAACTTAGATATCATTTTCACAAGAATCAGGATTGAAGGTTGACCATTAGGAAACACTTCTCTGTAAAATTTTCTTCACATGACTGCACAAGGAAAATTGAAATGCTGCAATAGCCTCGTTCTCAGGCCTCTACCTCATCTCATAATGCTATTGGGGACTATATGGTTGGTTGTATGGAGTTGTCTTTTAAATTCATGTTTTAATGTGTTCATTAGTGTTTGAAGATGTGTATATGGTCTACTCATTTACAAGAATCACTGTGTGCAATATTGATAAGCTGGAAAGTCCATTGTACAACCATCATGCATTCATATAGAGTATAGTTATAATATTATGTTGATATGCACCTATATTAATATCTCACCTTGAGATCCAAGAAGTCTGGGTTACCATGATACTTTTCGTGGAAGAGCTCACAATCATTTAGAGCAGAAAATATGTCTGTGTGTTGGTTGGAAGCAGCAAGGTGCAGTGGAGAGTTTTCCTCATGGTTGAGACAGCAGAAGTTGGCACTTTGTAAGCATAAGGCCATCACAGTCTTGGTAAGTCCACGGTGGCATGCATGATGAAGTGGAGTCCAGTCATCTGCATCCGTCGCATTCACATCAATTTTGGGGTGTTTCAGGAAAAGCATGACAAGACCGTCATTGTCAGTGCCACTTTGAACTGCCAGGTGTAGGGCAGTAAAATTCTGATCATCAGTGCTCTTTCCATTTATACTATCTGCATCTGTGCAAGTAAATCAATTATTAACCGTTTTAAACACTGTGACAGTACATGGGCGGGTATTTCTATATAAGATAGATCTACTATATAAGTCTCACTACTATATAAAAGTCTCGCACACGGTAACTTGTTACGGCGTTACGGAGCCTACTGTCGGCGCTACGATTACAGTAATGAGCTCCGGGCTTAGTAATTGCGTAGCGTACAGTATTATTGCACGGAGACTGCAGTAGCACCGGCTTCCGAAGGATGGCACGTAGGGGGCGTGGTCTCAGGTTAGCGGCTACATAAATATGTATCTTAGACATTGGCCTCCGGTCCAACGCCGATGCCCCAGACATGATTACTCCTTTCTGTTCTACTTTCAGTTTCTCTGCAGCCATTCTCTTCTCTAATACATGTACTAGAAGCGCAGCAATATAACCATGGTTCATTAATTACCGAGCTAGAACAATATCAATGGAATGCGCCTGCATTTCGGCTTGGATTCGTGTATCATCCAGACACCACTCCTCGCTCGCTCTTAGGTTAGCCAGTTTATAGGAAATAGAGGTGGCCTATGCATGCAGCAATATTCATCCCTTTGAATATTCCGAAATACCCAATTAATTTTGGAGGCGTTGTTAGACGGAACTCCCTGGTTCAAGTCAGATGTTTTGAAGGACTGCTACTTAGTGAAGTCTAGGCGTGTTCATTTATTACGTGTAACGGGAAATATACAGAAGATTTGTAGAAAAATAAAGGGAAAGAAGATTGAGTCATATTTCAGGGTAGCGTTTAGCCTACCGTTTAATTGCCGAGCGCCTTAGCGCGAGGGTCATGATTGCGGACTAGGCTCTCGCGATGTGTATATATATCTGTCACGCTTCTGCTCATGCGCATCCGTAATGAATTCATTTATGGTGTGCGCATGTGCAACGGTCAGAGATATAAGCAAATACTTCGTTTAGGGCGAAATCCATTCTTATAAAAGTCTGCCCCGTGTCGCGCTGGGGCTGCTGGTACTTTCATTTCAACGTGTAAGTCTACGGGTTGTGATAAATGGGGCTACAGACGCACAGAGAGACAAGTACAGTACAAGTCAAGTTCAATTTTAATTTGCCCTCAGTGGTAGAGGATGAATACAGAAAGATAAAGACTAATTACTGGTGAGAATATGCGTAAACAAAAGACTTCAATGTAGGATATTAGTAGTGAATTCAGAGTTAGTGACGTGGAAACTAGAAAGATGTTCAATGAATGTAACACAACTACAGCCACCCCCCATGAAATATTTCCGGATCAGCACCTGAACCTCTACCATCCGTGTAGTAGCAATTATGGTGGAATATAGATATCAATAATGCATGATAGAAAAAGAACTAGTCTCAGGTACAGCATGCAGGTAATCAGGATTCAATTTCGTGTAGGTTTTCCCGAGTTTCAAATAAGAAATGGAATTATAATATTCAATACCTTTGAGATACTTCACTAATCTTTCCATAATGGGCTGAGACTGGTGGTGTGCTGCATAGTGGAACACATTCCATCCTCTCCCATCCCGAAAGTCTTCAACCTCGCTCGTGATAGCACCAATGTCATGCTCGCTCATACCGGAATCCAAGGAGCCCATCTTTGTTACCAGATAATCGAAATCATTTTCTATTATAGCCTGAAATAAACGACAAGTAGTGATGCTGTTATTGTTTTGTATTAAAGACAGTAAGGTTTTTGTGTACAGTTAAAGTATATGACTTATGTCCACGATATTCTACTCACATTGATTAGATCACTGCTGTAGATTTCGTTGTGGTGGTGGCGCCGGCCAGGAACAAAACTGTGCACCAAGTCGTAAAGGTGATTTCTCACTCCTACGGTTCCGTGACCATTTGTTATTCGAAGTTCATGATCATCGTTTAAATGAAAAACCGTGCTTCTTCCTTGTCCCATTTTCGATCGGGCGGATACAGATCTACACTCACGGAGGAATATCTAGTTGAGAGTCAAATGAATACTGGCGGTTGAGAACCGAAGTAAACAAAAATATTCATTTTGTTTACTTCGACTCTCTAGATCTGAGCATGCGAAATCATAAGCGCCCCTGTAATGTCTATTAACCCTTACGTAGCGGAAATATCTAGCGGTGATATTTGCTTTGCGCGTCGCTACTACCAGCCGTGGATTGAAATCCAAGGCGCTTGTTGCTACCGAGTAACAAACCGTTTCAGCCACGTCAAGACCTTCAGACTTACTGTTATGTTATGGAACCTACACAATGTACGTAGTTAGTCCTAGCCTGTCCCTCTGTTCAGCACTTTCATCTGATCATTCAGTTCTAGTCGAAATCCTACCCTTTTGTAAGCCAAAAGATTCCTCTGCTGATCTGGATAGTCTGTTGTTACCGTTTGGATGTGGATTTCTCCGCTGGTTTTCTGTCTAAGTTCATTTGGTCACTCAAGTCTTTATTTATGACGCTATGCTTTTACAGGGGAGGCGGCAGAGGGGTGTTGCTGCTGCATGCACTCGATGCGTTTCGGAACGCGCTACTACTATATACGCGCTCGTGCAGATGTAACAGCTATAGCTAATAGTAACTCCGAATTGCTGCCGCCGCCTCTGTTTTAAGTACTGAAGGATGCTCTACAAGTATACATAGCTAGTGTGCTATGCACATGTATTTCCAAGTATTACTGAGTCGACAAGATGTGGACATCAATATGAAAGACAAGGTTTGTTGGAAATGGACACTTACTATTACATGTGTCACTGCATGTTCATGTGGCAGTGGATAAAGTATAGCACAAATCATTTAGTCTCAACGATAATGTTTGTTACTATAGAAATGTAGATATTGCCCAGAAGAACCGTTCCTTTTTCCCCACCTATTCTATCCTTTTATTCTTAGTATTTCCTCTATGAATGACTGGTATCCTCCAACCTTGGCCACACATCACTGCCAATTAAGATTGTCAGAGAGATTGATAACTCTTACTGACTTCCTTTTAATGCAAGTGCTCACATCTACAGCATACATACTCTGGGAAGTGATCTATTTATTTTTCTAGCTGAGCTATTAGGCCAGCATGTAGTAGTTGCCAGAACACAGTGACTTGTCAATCTCACACACTTGTGACTTCTGATAGCACTGAGTCTGTGTACATCATGCACAGGAAATTGTGTAGATCTGCCCTCAGTACTCTTTAGCAGCTACTGGGACAAGCCAATCGGTGCCCTTTAGCTAAGGCTGAATCAGTTTACAGTAGTATTGATTAGGACAACCTTCATCATATGTGTCTAGGGCATGCCTGATATCTTGTCAAAGGCTACCTTCAAGGCCATTATCAACCTTTGTGTCAGTAATGGGTTTACACTCACTGGAGCACTCCCATTTCTTTCTCTGTGCACATGCTTTGTCATTATCAGTGTGGAGTTCTTGAGCTACCACACACTGGCCAGCCTAGTAACTGGTATGGCAATGTCTCTCTTTACAGGCTGGTAAATGAGCTGTACTAGCAAAACTGTATCCTTTGGCCATGACTAACGACTTATACTAAGAGCAAAGCTAACATTTTAGGGCTGTGCCTGATGACACAATTAACATTCCATACATGTGGGATGTAGTTCACGTAAATTTCATCAAGGCTATGGATCAAAGGGGGCCAGAGGAATATACCAGTGCATCATACAAACTTGAGTTTCCCTGTGTATGTTACCACTCTTCATTGTGACCTAATAACAGATGGAAGCAGCTGCACAGGTCACCGTAAAACCAATTAAAGCTTTGTTTAAGGCTTTTATTGAAAACCTCCCACTGATGCAGTGATATTTTCCCTAGAATATTTGATGACAGAGCCTTGTGGAAGTTCTTTAAAATGCTAACCATAGGTTAACACTTGTAGGCATTGAGCTATGTATATATATATACTTCTCTCAGGTTGTTGTCCATGTTCCATCATTAGCGCATGCACTTGTCTCATCAATTCACACACACATTGGAGTGCTGAGGTGTGCATTTTTACATATAACTCAACAAATACTGCAAAATTTTCGCTAAACATATTTAGCTTGATCTTGAAGACAGAAAAGATTTTTTTCCCTGATTACTTGGAGTGGAGGTACAGGGGGCCAGTGATTAAGCGATCAATTGACTCACATTGCTCTCCTCCTTTCTGGACACTCTTCTTCACAGTGGCTGCCACATTCTGAAGTGATTACAACTTCTCATCACATAGATTGCAAGCTAGCTCAGTCGTCCATTTTTCTCATTACAATACACACTGGATGCCTTGCTGAGCAATGATGTAGCTAAATTCAAGTTATGAGCAATGCACTGATACAGATTCAGCCCTTAGGCAGCCTAATTTTAGAAACATGGTTCCACCGGAACGTAGGTGTATATCATGCATATACATCATGCATATAATATATCATCGTAAATATCATATATCTCATACATGCATATCTGAATGAGTGTATAGCTGTTGACTCCACCACTACATGCTACATGATCTGGAATAGTGGAATAGTCAATACGATAGTTTCCCTCATCTTCGATGGCAGTTTTACTAATAGGTGTTTGAGTTTGGAGTCCTCGATTTGCATCAATAAAGAAGAGTTTGGGAATTTTAAAAACACGCAGAATGCCAAGGACATGCTTCATTATGTCTTCCTTCAAAGAGAGCTTCTTTTGGTCATAGGATAACGAATCCTTGTCTTGCTGATCATCTGATCCTCCATCTGCAGAGAAAGCAAACGCAATAACCTTTTCATTACCATCTGAATTCTTAGGTTTGCACCATATGTTATTAGATAAGAGCTATCAATAGATTGATGATATCAGATTCTGTTGCATTTTCATTCTGTCTTTCATGGATATCATATTCCAACTGCTTAAATATTTGTCTCATTTCATCAGCATCTGCATTAGCAGATAACTCCAAACCATGTTTACCTCTATAGTCACAAGTGACTAGTATTGCAATGCCTTGCATGAACTCCAGTTTGAACTGTAAGAGAAAAAATGACATAAGCATAATAACTACACTCAGCTATAATACAATTCATATGGCTCATTGTGTGTGATAATAGGACTCCTCCACACAGATTTCACATACACAGCCAAACTTTACGTAGGTTGCATGTTTCATAGAATATTGTTCTGTATAGTTCCACTACACATGAATGTCTGAATGTATAGGGTTTCCACTAAGGCACACTTGCTGCTCAAATAACCACACCCATTTTCTTTGCAGTGGTATAGATTGCATACAACAAGCAGTTTACAAGTCCAACATATTCTGTGTGTGTACTATAGCCGCCCTCCCTACTATTAATTTCATACAAACAAACAAATTAATTTACAGCTGTATGCATGCAGCATTTAGATTACTCGGTCAGCCAGCATTTAGATACTTTAATTGTACCATAACCCTTGTTGCACATGCACGCCGAAGAGTTGACTTGACTTCAATCACGCTTTAATTATTGGTATATGTACAATTGTCTGAAACACATGTATGATATATCAGTATGATAGTACTACATGTACCAAGAAAACTACTAGTTTCAGAGGATTTAACTACTACATTACTTTGGCATATAGTAGAGTGTGAATTTGCCTTCAGTCAAGTTGTCTATCAACTTAGCTTGCTGATGCTTTTTCCTGGCCATCTGTTCCTTCACTGCTGCCATTACATTGTGATATGAGTCATCTTCTCTTCTGAATATATTAGCTAGCACAGGCATCCATGCACTTTCAGGACCAAGAGCAGGTGCTGACTGACCTTTAATGGTAGCATATTCAATACAGTAGTTCCCTTTAATTGCCATAAGGCTCATGTCAAATGAAAGTAAACCCTCAGGACCTGAAACTATTGGAACCCCACCTCCCGTCTAATGAAGTATACAGAAAATAGTGAAAAATATACTTGGTCGAACCACAGAGAAGGCTTGAGAAGCTCGCTATACTACAATAGCTCGTATTTCATGTATGTAGCATTTAGTGCCCCAACTCTATAAACCTGTACTGTCAAAAGGTCCTGTAATGCCCTATAACCTTTGAAGGAGGCATTTATAGTGAAATCCCTTCTTATAATAATCTGCACCATGCCGAAACCATTGGTATATCTTTGTTTCAATGTGTAAGATCTGAGAAAATGTGTGTCAGACACACGCACACACAGACCAAGTAACACAACCCTTGCTGTGTATGCATGGTAAGGGTTTAGTATACTGCCTCCTATAACGGTGTGCAATTGTTCACTAACTGGGGCTGCAAGCTATTTTTCAATACATAGCATTGCAATGTATCAGATCCACATCTAGTGCATTTTCCATTTTCACAGTGGGCATCAATAACTACATCATCCAACGCACAGGCCACACAGTTTACTTTGTCACATAATTATTCAACCCTTCTCTGTCATGTGTCAACTACACTGTGGTCACTAGGCTGCAGGGGATGCTACAAAAGTTTATACACTACCAATGCAGATATCATGGGGCAAGTGTAACATGCCATTTGAATCCATGTTAATGCAAATTTTGTACATGTGCAGTGTATACATGTACGTACAATAGACACACACTCAATGCAGTCTTTAGCATACTTATTAGGACTTGCTCCACTTGCCCAAATTATGTTTAGCTATATAAGTTCCACCCATCATAGCTGGGCACCATAGCTGTTAGGCTGTTGCAGCTCCTTTGATCCTATTTTTGTTATCAACAACTTCATGCAGTGTGTGATCATAATTATGGTAATCTCATGTGACAGATTTTGCTACGAGGTAATTTTTACAACCCTTAACAGCTGGGTACACTACAATGCTCATGTGGTAGATTGTATTTACAAATGATTGTTACTAACTCAACCTGTAAACTCTATACCTAGTTTGGATGGACCACTATCTTCCTTCAAAACACCACCAGCAGGATTTATGGAGTATATAGTGAATTACTAACAGATAATTAGGCAAAAATATGTACTGCAAAGGAGGTTTAATTAGTGACTGAGGCCTAGGGCTTGGCACATTATGCTCAAAATTCAAGTCACATAGGTGCGGAACTATATTATTATGCTCACTGTAGTGACCTATTATGCTCAATCAAAGCCATATGTAACCTTTGGCTCTGTCATATGAGAGAGAGGGTACCCAAGTGTCGCTCCATGGTCTTACAGGCATTATCAGGGAAGAGAATTCGCACATCCCTAACAATTAGTGGTGATACAATCCCACCTTCAGAAGACAGATTTTCACCTTGCAGAGGAGAGGGGGAGACAGAGGGTGAAATTCAGGCCAGCAAATCTGGTTGATTTCATCATCTCAGAAGACCACCGCTGGAGTAGCAAAGCCCTGTCAGCAGTAGCCAAGGCTCTTCTAGTAGAGGAGGAAGATTCTGAGAAACACCAATCACTCTGCCAGCTTTCACTCCAGGGGGAGAAGGCTAGGTCCTGGGAGGGTTTTTCACCCGAGCTGTGGGCTAGGGCAGTGCAGGACTTGCCACCTGAACCAATGAAGTTTGCCCAGAATGCCTCACTCAATACCCTCCTGACCAAATGCCAACCTCCACAGATGGGGAAAGATGCCTACTGATGTCTGACCCCTTTGCCAGACCACCAGACAACACTGCAAAAAATAAAGGTCATTTTAACCACTCTGTGGTTATCACAGTTGCAAAATATAGGAAACTTTTCCCTGTATGAGAAATAAAGTGCCTCAACAAACAGGACACTTGATGTCCCAAGTACCACTGCACATGCGAGCTGAGAGTTAATGATACGCTAGCCCCGCGCACGCACCATCCGTTATTCAGGGTAACTTTTCTATAGAGCTGGATCAGTTGGTGCAGTTCCTCCTGTCTGTTGTCCGGAAATAAGAGATGTCCGCTACTTGGGTGTTTTTAATGTATGTATCTAATGGGATTTGGCCGGGACATGAAGGGTCGTCCGTTATTTGGTAGAAGTCCGCTATTTGGAGTGTCCGTTAAAAGGGAGTTTACTGTACCAACTGTGCTTGTATATATATCCCTTTGTTGTCAGTCCATTTTATGAATAGGTAAAAAACAATCCACTTCTTTTTACAACTGAGGTTTGTGTATTGAAAATGAAATGTAGGTCAGGAATCAACTCACTTTTCACAACTAAATTCCACGGAAGTTTTTGTGTTGAAAATGAAGTGTCAAAGCATCACAAAGAATGAAAACTGTGTATTAAAATGAAAATTGCAAACCATCCACTTATTTACCATCCAAGGTTTGTTGAAAATAAAGCAGCAAAAATAAGGTCAGGAATTTCAAGCAATCAACTCACTTTTCACAACTAAATTTCACAATGGTTGTGTATTGAAAATGAAGTAGATAAAGAATTGCAAACAATAACTGCCTCCAGTATTGCCAGAAAATATTACATACAAACACCCCAGGGGTGTCAAATTGGCCCAGTCCAAAGCATTATAACACCACCCAACCACCCAATCATTAATGATATTAGCAGGTATTTTCTCATGAAATATTGAGACCATAAAAATTATATCATACAGTAGGCTGTAGTATTCCAACTGCGATAACCACTAAGTGGTTAAAATGACCTTTATATTTTATGGTGATAACCACAGAGAGGTTAAAAGTACCATAATTTTTACAGTGAAACGCTAGTTCATGTGATGAATGACTGTCCCAGGGCTATGGAGCTTCACATATATAGCTTGAGACATGATACAGTTCTCCTAGTATTCGGTGACTTCATCAATTCTCACCTGGCTCCCCACTTCTCCATCTCCATTGACTCTCCCTTAAAAGTCTACAGCTTTCCCCACCACATCACTCCAACCAACCTAAGGCCTGATATTGTGTAGTGGAGTATTAGTATAAGGCCTTATATTGTGTAGTAGAGTACTAGTATAGTGAGCCCACGGCTCAGTTGTCATGGTTTTTGTGTTGTCATGGTTTTTGTTTGTACTCATGCAATGAAGAGTTTGAAATAATAATTGAGAGAGAGAGAGAGAGTGTGTGAGAAAGAGAGAGAGGGAGAGAGAGAGAGAGAGAGAGAGAGAGAGAGAGAGAGAGGGAGGGAGGGAGGGAGGGAGGGAGGGAGGGAGGGAGGGAGGGAGGGAGGGAGGGAGGGAGGGAGGGAGGGAGGGAGGGAGGGAGGGAGGGAGGGAGGGAGGGAGGGAGGGAGGGAGGGAGGGAGGGAGGGAGGGAGGGAGGGAGGGAGGGAGGGAGGGAGGGAGGGAGGGAGGGAGGGAGGGAGGGAGGGAGGGAGGGAGGGAGGGAGGGAGGGAGGGAGGGAGGGAGGGAGGGAGGGAGGGAGGGAGGGAGGGAGGGAGGGAGGGAGGGAGGGAGGGAGGGAGGGAGGGAGGGAGGGAGGGAGGGAGGGAGGGAGGGAGGGAGGGAGGGAGGGAGGGAGGGAGGGAGGGAGGGAGGGAGGGAGGGAGGGAGGGAGGGAGGGAGGGAGGGAGGGAGGGAGGGAGGGAGGGAGGGAGGGAGGGAGGGAGGGAGGGAGGGAGGGAGGGAGGGAGGGAGGGAGGGAGGGAGGGAGGGAGGGAGGGAGGGAGGGAGGGAGGGAGGGAGGGAGGGAGGGAGGGAGGGAGGGAGAGAGAGAGAGAGAGAGAGAGAGAGAGAGAGAGAGAGAGAGAGAGAGAGAGAGATTTCATTAAAATGTTAAAGGATGTAGGGATGACAGTGCTAAAACTATAGAAACAAGAGGGCTGTATGCAGACAAAGGCGAAGGTATATAGTATGAGAAACAAGGTGTAGTATGAAGCAAAGCAGAGGATAATGGCATCAAACAATAAGCATAACCTTATATAATATATATATACCTATATAAAAGCTGTAGGGAGGGGTTATGCATGTTCTTTATGGATGCCCGTGAATCGATCGACTGCTTCTGTTGCCAATGGTCACATTCTTGATGCAGGTGCAATCATACTGGCATATGAGTAAATCACATGAAGGGAATACCGTCCATGCATGTTGTGTGTCTGAGAAAGCTTATAACAGCCATGTTCGGGGGTTGTAAGCCATTATTTGTTAGGCCTAGGGTTAAGGAGCATTTCAGCACCATCTACTGACACTTTGATACCACCCAATAATTTAGCCTGTATAAACTTCCGCATACTCCATTTCCCAAGCGCAAAGGTACTTGGCATTCCAAATCCCCTGGACAATACCTTGGCCACACAACTGTATACACGGGACACATACATACATTACTTCTATAACTCTCACCTTCTCCTTCTTCAGTATTCTTAGGATCACTTGTGTTCTTGGGTGATGGTGAGGTAGGGTACTTTAAAAGGTAAAAGTGACACACAAAAACTGCAACTAAATGTACAAAACTAGAGTACTGCAAGGTACCTAATCTCACACTGAATGCTTGGTACTGAGATGATGGTACCCTTAATGGGACTCCTGAGCAACTAGCTGCTGCCCTTGACATCATCAAACAAGATGGGCCAGCTGTGGGTCTCAATCTGAATTGTAGCAAATCTCTCCTCTTCATTCCAGAGAACCAGAACTACCTCATCTCTCCTCTACCTCATCTCTCCTCTACTTGCAGAGAAGGTTTCTCACTCCTAGGCTGCCCCATCTGTCCCCCCTGTGTACTGCGAGGAATCAAAGTTTTTTGATGAGAGAGTCACTAATGTCAGGATTTTGGTCTTGGCTGAAGGCTTCTCTCCCCAGTAGCTGTGCACATACAGACAGAAACAGAGTTTTGTGGTGAGCATATACAAATTTCAGTATTGCTCGATATGCACCTACTGGCACAGAATACAGAAGTGCTCTGAGGGTATGGCTTTGTAGGTTCTGTCTTTGTCTCTCTCTTCAGGTGTTTCCCTGGCATGTCTGTTGTCTTTGCCTCCAATGACGTGCCATACAAGTCATGTGATTCGTGCATGGGCAAACAGGACGTACGTGGTCAGAAAGACAGACAGAGAGAGCCAATGACATCATCAATGTAGTAATAACAGTCCTCTACCATGGCCGAGAAGGGTCAGCCGCTGTTCACTTCCAACTTCCACTCTACGGTTCCGAATTCCACTCTACGCTTCCGACTTCCACCCTGTAGACTTCCAACCTCCACTCAAGCTAGCAAGAAATAATCCTGTATCCGTATGTACAGGTATATTATCTGGCGCAAAACAAGGAGCGCAAGCGTGGTTATCTGTCAGGTGCCTTTAATATGCGTATATTCAGTGGAGAGAGTGGAATGACTATACGTTTAATGAAGTGAACACTCGGCACCACCGCGTATAAGCTTAATGCGCATGCGCTTTTTCCCCAGGAAAATGGCCGACTGTTCGATCTCTGCAACGGAGAGAAAAGGCCACAAATTTTTTGACCTCCGTTGCCTGCTGAGTACGTGACAGTGTAAACAGACGCTCCAGAAGTGTGATGTGACTAAATGGACACACACACACACACACACACACACACACACACACACACACACACACACACATCTACAATAACACTCCTGCGCATGAGCGCCAAGGGTGCAACTACGCATGCGTATTAGGGTGGCATGTGGCCCTAGCACTTGTCGCCCTCGCCAAGATGGCTGACCCAAGGCAAGAACTCAGCAGCTGTGAACAATTAATTCACATGTTCCAAGTGTTTGGCTTCCCGTCATGGGGTTCATGTTTCCCTGAGTACCTTAAAACGCTCTTTTTTCATGGGCGTGTCCGTGTCGGCGTCATTCCTACATAGAGAGTACAAGTCTACCAACTCTCTGATATACTCCTAGGGGACAAACTGGAGATAGAGTACACTTGGGGCTATCGAACTACAACCTGGGATACACGTCAGGGAAGCAAATCACCAGGGACATGGTACGGTGAGGGCGTGTTAAATCACCGGTACCCTAAGTCATGGTGACAGCGTGTTGATATGGTACCCCTGGGAGTTCCAAATTACCGGTGTTATGGTACCCTCAGTCACGTGACGGCGTGGTGGTATGGTACCCCTGGGGGTACCAAATCCCCGTGAAATCATCACAAACCAATGCACTGGTACCTACCCTTCAAACCCTGGGGGGCCGCGCCCCCCCAGAACCCCGCCTTGGTGCCGTATATTCCAGATGATTCGGCTAGAGTGGAAGTTGGAAGTCTACAGGGTGGAAGTCGGAAGCGTAGAGCGGAAGTCAGAAGCGTAGAGTGGAAGTTGGAAGTGAACAGCGGGTGACCCTTCTCGGCCATGGTAGTCCTCAGACACTACAGAATCCATGAGCCACCCACACACTCCATGAGCTCTCTGTCACATGATCACATGTGCAGGTCATGTGACTCAGCCAACAGAGGTTTGTTGTCGACCAGACTGAGGCCTGGCTAGTCTGGTTCCCAGACTCTTCCATGTATAAGCACACGCGCAAGAGGGGAAGGGTCTAGTGAAATGGATATACTTTGTGCGGGGCCCTGGAATGTATCCTGATGTCAAAAATCTCATTACTAAATAAATGAACTAAAGTGCAGACCCTCGGAGTAGTAAATACTATTAATGTGCATGCATGCTTTCTGCAGGAAGATGGCTGACTGTACATCAATGGAGGCAGTGCTGGATCTCTGTAGCGAAGTGGTTTCAGAGGCAACCCCACAATATTGTGACCTTTGTTGCCGACTGAGTACGTGACAATACTTTCAAGATGAACAGACGCTCCAGAGGTGAGATGTGACATAACAGACACACACAGAGACAAACTAACCCTCAGACACATGCACACCGAGGGTTAACCACAGTTTGTAAACATAGCCTTACTGTGGCATACGCGCTCTTATTGCGTGAGCCTTTGTTGAGGTTCATAATTACACTCTAACACCTTTTCTCAGGTATCTCTGTGAGGTATATCCATTTCACCATACCCTTCCTTTCTGCAGGCACATGCGCTTATGTGGGGGGCGGGGGGGGGGGGGTATACAGAAGGGTCTGGAGACCAGACTAAGGACTGTTTGGACTCTTGGAGATCAACTAGCAGCATAAGGTGGGGTTCTAATGATGTTGTCTAGGGAATGTCATACTGTAGGGAAACATGTGCCACTATGTAAACTGTGTATACAAGGACCAGCCACGTTTTGTTGAGTTGGTGTAAGTTGGTGTAAGCGCACAAGCTTGGAGGGCTACAGATAATAATTCTATCACAGAAGCATACACATGTCTGTATATCAACCTTAGCTGCAGCCATTTTGGCCTAGAGTCAGTGTGAAAAGCTACATACAGCTCTTGGTGCTATACAGACATCAAAATGACATGTGAATGTGTGATTTTTACATGTCAGTTTCAGAATATCCAATTGTTGTCTGCATACAATTGTATTCAATGTAGGTTTTGTTTTGTTTGTCATGACATTAATCGAGTTCAGTTGGAAGTTTTCTGACAGGAAATGACAATGGCAATATCTATATACACAGTACACACATAAAGAGATATTGCAGCTGCCACAACTAACTTGAAGTAATCTGTCCACAGTAAGGTCCATTCCACTGATATCACGTAACATGTCAATAAACAGGCCAAACTGGTTGGGATCCTATCCTCTGCAAGGCAAGAGTAACCAATTCATCTTCTGTTGGTTTTCCCGTGATGTCTATCCGCCCTTTCTGTTTATATTTCCCTGTCAGCATGTCTGTGGCATGAGGAATTGACTTGAGGGCGGTGATGATGTCATTCATGTTACAGAGGACCTTGTCATATTCTGTGGACAACACAAAAAGTTAAAGTGGTACTCAATGTTTGGGGACAAATGTGAATACCTTTGTAGTACGACCTTCTTTGGGCATTGGTGAGAGGAATCATACCCACATTTTTTGGACATCAGTCACATGCTACCTCTACTTTACATGTACATTGTGTTTGAACAAGTCACTGCACATCAATCTCATGCGTAAAAGAATTAAGTGTGTGGAATATTTACAGTATGTGCAAGTCCATCGAATATATTTGTCTCAGCTATACAGCTAGGTGGGTTTGCTTAGATCACTCAACCATATTTACCAACAGCCTATGAAACTTGGTATATGTATTTGGTATAATTGCTTTGTTTACAGTGACTTTGGGTATTGTATTGACACTTGTATCTGTACTTGCAATGATTAGTTACATGTATAAAGTTCTGTTGGAACAGAGGGTAGTACACTCACCAGTCAGTTGAGGAGGTTGTGTAGTCAGA
Source organism: Theonella swinhoei (assembly GCA_963970385.1). NCBI lineage: Eukaryota > Metazoa > Porifera > Demospongiae > Tetractinellida > Theonellidae > Theonella > Theonella swinhoei. Next base: position 6,141,470 of record OZ019946.1, read on the forward strand.
GCCTTAGAGATGGAGGAAACTGTGGTTATAAGAATATTACTTAAACATATAATATGATCTAATTCTAGCACGGGCCCATGGATACCAATAGACATGTAGGATAAGGGTGGGTGTCTCTGTACCATTTGTCTTGTACATATAAACCTGCCAATTGCTCTCTAATCAAACATTAGCCAATACAAGCTACTTGATGAAAGGTAGCCACATGCATGCATATACATTGTACAAGCATAAAGCGGTGTGTGAACCCCTCCACAGTTGTATCATTAGAGATTACACAATTTCACACACCAGGTTTCTATTGGTGCAAGGGTCAATGGTGCACTCAGGGGAAAGCATGTGGTTGAATCCATATAAAGGCACATGTAATGATGAGCTTACCACATGCAGATGCTGGAGATGATTTGTCACGAAGCCACATGGTGTATTTCTCTTGAGGTTTTCCCTTCCATTTCTTCTTTGAGCAGAGAAGATACTTTTCAGACTTTACTTCCCCAAGAGAAGCCATGTGGGGTTGACGTACTTTTTTGCAGGGGCACAAAAATGCAGGTGATACTTCAATCTCTGAGTCAGTGATGTGCATAATGTGAAAAACCTTTGTGATGGCTCCGAAGATTTCTTCACGAATATCAGGAAGGTCATGACAATTTGCATCTTCATCGACATAAACCTCAATATGATCTGCCGTGTCGACAAGTACCACCTTGATGTAAAGTGTTGGGCAAAAGAGCGAGGCAATATTATGGGCAAGGCATTCTTGCGAGTCATCTTCTTTACTGTTAACTTCCCAATCATACAAGGAGAGAAGACAAGAGATAATGCTACCAAAACAACCAAGAGGCACAGAGTCATCAGTGAACTTCACAACTAGTGGCACCATCTTAGAGGAAGATGGGATATACTGGTGAAGATCCTCATCAGGAATGGCTGGCAACAAGCAAATCATCAGGAATTGATCTTTCTTCCCATCAGCCACAGCGATAGCTTGTGGTGATTTTGTACTTGGCTCACTCCATTTCTTACGACTCAGTGGAGCTAATGTGAAGGTGTGGCAGGAAAGCTCAATTGCCTGATGAGGCCCATACAGGCCAGGAACAAAGCAAGCGGAGAACTCATTGCAACTCAACATTTCTTCTGTGATGATACCATTTTTCACAGAATCTGCAATATTGGCAAGAATGTCATGAGTACAATCAAGTGGAACTTGGGGCTTGACAAAGACAAGGTTTGGAAGGATCTCTCTAAAGTAAAGGAAGGTGTTGTTGCTGTGGAAGAAAGCAAGCGCGGCTTGCACTACTTCATCTTCCATCTTCAGCCTGGTTCCAACAACTAGGCACTCCTTCAGACTGAGAACACCCCTCTCTATCTTTGCAGCATATTTGAGGAGGTCTTGCTCATACATAAAGAAGGAGCCTGGAATATCAATGACTTTTCCTAAAGCATGTGCTTTGTCACTAACCCTTGATCTAATCATTTCAAGCGCCTTTTCATCATCATCATTGGGGTCTTTCAAATTGAGAACAAAGGCAATTTGGTCTGCGGAGTACATAATGAGCTTATCTCTGTAGGTCGGAAGCAAAGAGTCCCTCAGTTCTTGGTTCAGAGCATCTACTCCATCATTCAGGTCACCTACTTGCTACTACAAGGATTTGAAAGAGGTTGCCTTTCTTGTGAGATGACCTTTTTGCCTGCAAGGTGGCAGCAAGCTTCTTAATCATCTGTTGAGTGCTGTACTACGATGGCATTTCTTGCTTATAGGCCACGCCTTTCACATGGAAACGTACAGGAGGATGCTCATCAAGATCATACAGCAGGTTTACTAACACTGCAAGGTTGGCATTGTGGATAAGGCATGGCACTCTTTCCATGAACTCTGGCTGGCCTCCTGTGTGGATCATGTGAATTAGCTCCAGTACCATTTCTTCCTTAGAGACGTATTTGTTTTAACCAGCCTGACCATTTCTTTGCTAGTGGGGCTCTCCTCTGGCATGGACTGAGGCTTGGAACTAGGAGAGGGTGGGGAAATGCTGGTTGTTACCTCAGATGCATCCAACCAAGAAGATTGCTAGCAAGGGAGACTACATTAGCCTTAGTCCTTCCTCCTTGGATAAGAGGGGCAAGGAATTTTTTGGTGAAAGGCACTGCGCCGGCCATGCGCCGGCCAAAAAGAAGGAAGAAGAAGAAGAAGAAGAAGAAGAAGAAGAAGAAGAAGAAGAAGAAGAAGAAGAAGAAGAAGAAGAAGAAGAAGAAGAAGAAGAAGAAGAAGAAGAAGAAGAAGAAGAAGAAGAAGAAGAAGAAGAAGAAGAAGAAGAAGAAGAAGAAGAAGAAGAAGAAGAAGAAGAAGAAGAAGAAGTGGGAGAAATCAGGTTTTAGCAATATCACGCATATCATTGTAGAGATGTATTTTACCACCTTTGAGGGTCTTATCGTGTATAGAAACACTCGTGGGCCATGTTATGTTTCTAAAAGGGCTTATAGCTGCCGTGTTTGAGAGTTCTGAGCCATTACATTTGTTAAGGCTTAATGGGCATGTCGGCGCCATCCCTACATAGAGAGTCTACCGACTCTCTGATATTTGTAGTTGTACAGTGGAACCTCTGAATAAAGGACACTTTGGGAGCAGAGGTTTTGTCCTCTTTTCGGAGGTTGTCCTCTGGTGGGAGGTTCAAGCCAATAGGTTATTTATAGACCTAATATACCTAGATAACGTGTTCTAAAAGCCCTTAAGTACATATCTACATCATGTACTACAATTTATAGACAAGATCATCAATGATGAACTACAAAAGGTGAATAGAGGAGCTGGATATGGCCTGAAGATACCGTGCGTTTACACACTTCATGGACCTAAACCCCACATAAAAAGTTGAAAGAGCTAATAGCTTCATCGAAAGCCAAAGGATTGGCCTAGTGTATCGCAGAACAATGATTATTACAGTAGAACCTCGGTTATTCTATCTACGCACCTGTTCGCATTTGCGTGGTTATAGCGTGTAGGATGGCAGTTTCGACCATTAGTATAGACAGTGTGATACGAGGCCATCATGTTTACAAGGCTGTATAGACTCCCACAGACGGCTTTTTCCAACAATGCGTGCAGTTGCCTGCGATGCGCAAGCTGCGTAAAACTTGTTCTAATTGAGCGAAATTACTTGTCAGCGCCGTTTCGGATAATCGAGAGTTCGGATTATCGCGGTTCGGTTCTACTGTATACGCATGAAGGATGGGTGTGGTTTCCTGTTTGTCCGTTATAAGAGGCACTTTTGTACAGAGTTGATCAGCTGGGAGCACGTGGCTTGTCCGCTGTCCGGAATCAAGAGGCGTCCGCTCGTGGGAGGTTGACTTAACACTAGTTGTATTGTATTTTCAATCCGTGCCATAGCCAGTGTCCGTATAGGGAGGTGGTCCGCTCGTGGGAGGGTCCGTTATGGGAGGTTCCACTGTATTGGATTAAACATTTACAGCAAAAACTATATACTAAACCATTTATACTATATACGCAGTAGGGGGGGGGGTCCTTATGTTTCAGAGGGGTCTATATATTTCTGAAATATTTTGAACCTGGGAGCAAATATTATGGGCGAGGGGAACAAAAACAGGGGGGGTCCAAATTTGTCATGGCAGTATGTTCCCACTCATCAGTGTGACAGATCAAGCAGTTGCACAGGCCACCGTAGCGCATGCAGATTGGTATATCTTTACCAAGAAAATAAAGATGGAGTAACTTGAAACAAGCAAGAGGAAGTCGAAAAATTTGGATAGCAGTTGATTCAGAGAACTAGAAGGATACGTTAAGAGAGAAATGGAAGGATTCTATATCATCACCAACAACACTATCCACAGTTCTTGTTTCACCAGTCCATCCTCACAAAGATCTCCATTTGGCTAATGATATATATAGACCATGACCTACCATATAGATTTCACTACGTATGCCCATATGCTAAATGTGTGCATTATACCTGTGTCGTTATTCTGAGTCTATGTTCAGTTTCTAGTTTGGTAGTCATTGGTACATTCTCTATGTAGGGATAGTAGCGACATGCCCATTAACCATGTATATAGAATGAAACTTTCAAACATGGCAGTTACACTATGTACCAAGGGTGCCCTCCATTGGTGGCTGTGCTATACTACTACAGAATGAACACTATTTTGTTGATGCTCAGCATTCTGTCCACTGTAGCCATGATGGTGTCGGATGAGAGAGGAGATGGAGGGCCTGGTGATCAGATCACAGTCGCAGGCAGAGAGTCATCAACTTTATCTCACCTCCAATAGCTACTACAGAATTTAACTGAACTTCTCATAACATGTGTCAATAGCTACTACAGAATTTACTCATAACATGTGTCTTTAAACATGCAATATGTATAGAGGTTTATGTTGATGTATCATAGCATGCATATGTCTGAAGCGTCTCCTTTCCTTCCATATATATTCTTAATGTCACATTGCTAGCAAGCAAGTGTAATGTAGAGATTGGCATGCATATTTACTCTTTTAGTCAATAAATGCAGACCATGCAGCAGCCTAACAATGCTAACAATGCAGTGTGACCAAATTTTAAACTAACCAATGTGATCAGCAAATACTACTGTATATCAAATATATAGCTAGCAAGAAAAACATATACTACAGTTCATACTAATTGCTAGCTATAGGTCAGTTGTAAGTATTGTCAGTAGGAGTAGTACAGATTCTCAAGTACTTCCTCTTGGTAGCCCTCTTCTGGGTTGCCCTCTTCAGAATTGCCCTCAGAGTTGTCCCCTGAACCGCATGCTTTAAAATGGCACTCTGTTAGTCCCCAAATTCGATCCCTGTTACAAGAGAAGAATGCACATGCAATTAGTTACACAGAGCATCATTGAGAGACAAAGTTCAATTGAAGGTATTGCCACAAAATGTCCTAATGTTGTATTTACTCACTTGGCAAACCTTCCACTTTTGAATTCACTTGATAGTCCAGTGAACACAGCACCTCTACGAGCAGTATAGGTTAGATGTTTTCCAGGCTGGTTCTGATGACCAGGACTGTGACAATCACTGCCACAAAAACGCTTTGATTTACAGCAATAGGCATCCCACCTGGACAGTACAATGATAAATCACTCTTGCTATATATACATTCCGAATATTGTGTACATTTCATGTCTCTTTCGCTGCTCATACATAGCTACATACACTGTATTTTGTTTCTACAATTTTTGGCAGTTCATGCCTACATCCTTCAACTCCATCCCTTCCATAGGTCATGTGAAACTGCTTTTTTGTTCCTGCTTATGTGTACACACTATCACATATGCAGAAACAAGAAATGCGTACTACTCAGGTTTACATAAGTCCATGTTGTTGCAAACACTACTGGCATACAGAACACTGAAGGAAACTATACAACCACAGCTGTCTGCCATGCAATGGGTAGCTAGCTTGTTTTGGCCCACACAGTTCATGTCAAATGTTGTTAAAGTGGTAGAACACTGCTTACACTCTGTCATTGCTGGGTTTGTTGTAATGACTCCTCACACCAGCCAAGTATTCGTTTTCTGGGCAGTGGAAATCCATTCGTGCTCCAGGAGTACCAATACGCTCTTCCCATTCGCACTCCACACGATGTGGACCAGAAACCTGTAAGAAGTAGACTTACACTAATAAGAATGAGATGGAGACATTTTAATGTGCTCACTTTTCGGCAGCCAAAGGACCACCTTCGATCTCGACGCATGCTGCTGTATACACTTTCAAAGAAATATATAGCTTTCCCCTTTGGGCATGTATACTCCAGATTTCCACGCCATTTATTCTCGTATTTGGTTTGGAGTTCACTTTCAGTTGTTTTTGAAAACGCTCCACAATCCGACATTTCATCTGCAAATTCCCGGTTCATATTCTCTTCAGCTTTATTTATATATTGGAAGTCAGCCTCATCTTCGATCATCGACTCATCTTCGATCATCGACTCATCATCTTGGAAAAAGGACTGACTGTCAGCTTCATTTATATATTGGAAGTCAGCCTCATCTTCGATCATTGACTCATCATCTTGGAAAAAGGACTGACTGTCAGCTTCATTTATATATTGGAAGTCAGCCTCATCTTCGATCATTGACTCATCATCTTGGAAAAAGGACTGACTGTCAGCTTCATTTATATATTTTAAGTCAGCCTCATCTTGGATCATTGACTCGTCATCTTGAAAAATGGACCAATTGTCAGGGAGTTCTTCATTTTCATAGTAGGGTTTTGCCACAGTTACACAGAGAAGTGACAGAAGAACAGCCCACAGAGTAGACCTGCATCAAAATAAAGTGAACTAACAGTAGCACAAAATGCTACAATCTAATACTAACATTATGAAGGAGCACAAAGATTTTTGTGGGGATAGCTAAAACCCTGTCTTTATATAGTGACATGCCTAGCTCCAAAACAATCTTTCCTTCCGTTTTGTCAATAGACAGCAGTGTAAAAGTATAACTACATACATAGTCGGCTATTACATGCGTTATCAGCATAGGCCCCAACTGTCCCGGAATCTCCCGGATATTTGTAATTTGTCCTGTGTCCCGGACGGACATGCAGTTGTCCCGGAAGTTAGCGTACGGCGATCATTGCAACGCGTGTCACGCTATTTACTTGCGTGCTGTGTACAATAGCTATTCCCATAAACGGCAAGCAGCAGAATCCAGACACTTAGACTATATAACAGCTAATAGCTACAGTGAACGGATGCAAGGGGGTAGCAGCTTATAAAGCGCAAACTGCGTTGACAGTTACGTGAAGTTAACCAAAATGGTGGGGTTTAGTGCAGTTGCGGGTGTGTTGTGGGTGGGGTTTTGTGAGTGGGTCCCTGAAGCGATTTTCAAAACGTTGGGGCCTATGTATCAGGCAATATAGCGGGTGGAAATAACTCGCCATAAGCAGTATAACTCGTGTTGTTCAACTTGCCGGTAATTTTGCCTTTCACTCAGCGCGCAATGCGCAATGCGCTCTGAATTTTGATTTGATTGGCAAATTCAACCTGGCCCAGCACAATGTGGTAGGGTAATATACTATCAGGGAGTTGGTAGACTCAAGATCGTGCTGACACGCCCCAGAACTCCCAAACGCTGCCTTTTTAGGGGTACAGAATGGCCTAAGGGTGTTTACACAATTAGCCTCTCAAAGTAGGCAAAATACACAGCTATTATACAATGACATGCCCAACACCCAATTTTCAAGCCCAGCTGTCCATCACGACACTGACGGACGTAGTGGTCCTTATACAGTATAATGAATGTACTAAAGTGTACTCGGTGCGTATTATGCACGTCGCGCTACATTGGAACCCCGCCTCCAGTCGAATGATTGGCCCAGTAAGCGCGCTGTATTATATTAGTTGAGTACCCTAGCCTCGGTTACCAGGTCTTCCCCATTGCGCGTAATGAAGGGGGACCCCCTGAGCCTTCGTAGTTCCTACGCCACTGCTGGCTACCTTATACCGTTGCTGTTAGCCTGTATACCTCAGATTCGAGCAACTATATAATGGCGGTACTCTAGGCTTTGTGTTTTCTATCTACTAGCTGCGCCCAGCCTGTGTTCTACTAGGAAGAATACTGTCTACGAATCACTGCAGGGATTACACGAACATCCGTCATCGCTGTCACTACGCCAAACAAGACAAGTTAGTGTATACTGCTGGGTACAGAGGTCATACTGTCATGTGACTCTCGTGCGTTAATGGTCAAACTAGCAATCTGATTGGAGGTTCTAACATTCCAGAATTTTTCAAACTTCCGCCCCCAAAATATTAATCAGACGTAATTTTCCGCTTGCCTAATTACGGCTGGGCATGGCTAAGGCTGGGATGAAACGTCACGTGAGGGTATACGCGCGCGGCGCTGTTGGCCTCAATCACAAATTGTATATACTCGCAAGAGCTGAGACGTGTATGTAATATATATTTTTAGTCTAACTCTATTCGCGAGAAGCTTAGGTAGTGACTTCGAAGTCAACAGTGCGCGCGCTACGCGTCATCTTTCACGTGATGTTTCATCCCAGGCCTTCACCGATTTTAAAAACGCGCACAATTACGCGCAACGGGGAAGGCCTATAGTACCACGTCAGGCTTTTGAACAATAATCTTTCACAAACGCCCATCGCTCTGTATCACCACTTGGTCGCGTAGCCATTTGCGCATGCTCACTGAAGTAACAAATGGCCGACCTGTAATAGCCGTAACTTTAATTTGGAACGAAACATTTTTATGCCTTTTCCTGGTTCTTATGGTGCCCCTTTTTGGGCGTTTTATTGCGCAGAAATGGTCTGAAGGGACAGACAGACAGACAGACAGACAGACAGACAGACCACACACACACACACACACACACACACACACACACACACACACACACACACACACACACACACACACACACACACACACACACACACACACACACACACACACACACACACACACAAACCAAGTACTGTAACCAAGTACTGTAACCATGTATGAAGGTTACTTCAACATGGCATTTTACTACACCCTTATACAGTATAGTGGGTTATAAAGATATAAGGACCGTAAGGTACTATCACTAGGGATCTTATTATATCATATATAGAGGTGACATATCAGTCCAATGCTCTACATGTGCTCAACATCCAGTGTCTCTATGTTGCCTTTTTCTTAGTGCAACTTGTTATTACCTGTATATTGCTGTTGTAATTGCTTTTAGCTCTCCTTCACTGTACGTTTCAACATTCTAATGAAATGCTCTACTTGCATACATTCACACACGCCTTTACCATAGTTGTTAGTAGAGATATGAGGATACTGATGGCAGTGCCAAGTGCTTATAGCTATGAATAGTTAGATAAATGTGAACAATGAACTATATACATATACAAACATTAGAACAGGCAGTGAGAGAGTTATACTAGACAAGGAAATAAACATGAACCTTGTGAATGATGACGGTGTATATAAATAATGTAAGTCAATTTCCTTAGAAACATGCATGTGTGCTTAAATACTTTTCCTACGTTTTTCCTAATTTTATATAGCTATATAATTATGTTTGTGTGCATGCTTGTGTCAACTCTCTTACGCATATAAACTGAGGAAAAGAGCAGAGTCCAGGAAATGTTATCATAAGATAACTCTGTGGATGTTGCTAAATACGTGATGTTTAGCTATGTACTTCCTAGTGAATGAAGTAAACATTCAGTTGGACTGTACACTATACCTAAATTATGGCAGATGGCAAGAAGTACTGCATTATGGCTCTGAATATTATGCATACCTCATCCAATAGTGTAATAAAGCTAAGGTGTCTATCATATCCATTCAAACTCATTATAGTGACAAAAATTCTTGAAGGAGGAAAGATTTTGGGGCTCGACATCACTATGGCACAATATGATAGGCACTGTGTCAGTAGACTTGATAGCTCTCTACTTAGGGATGGCACCGACACACCCATTTATTACCCTTAACAAATGGATGCATTACATGGCCTACGAGTGTTTTTATACACCATAAGAGCCTCAAAGTTGGTAAAGTACACTGCTACAATGACATAACAATTATTTTTGTGAAATTGCTAGAACCTTCTTGGTACAAGTAATTTTTGTAGCAAATGGCTTCTTATTCCTGTGTGCACTGACTTATCAATGGAATATTTTTGGACGAGTGAAGTTACGAGATATTGAATACCATTTCCTAGTTATTACTCACACAAGCAGCAAAAGGGATGGAACTTGCATACAAGCAGGAGACATTTTCATAAAATGTTAAAGGATGTAGCTAGGCCAAAAATCAGATAAGCAAGTGCATGCAGTATGTATGCAGCAAGACTGTGGATGAGTGCATCAATAATAATAGCATGCATAACCCCTCCCTACATCCTTTATTACAGTGTTAGGAAATGCTGATAGCTCTGTAGATTCAAGAACTACAGCAGAACAGGCTGTTATATAGAAAGTTACATTAAAGAAGGAGAAATATATAGTGTGATTATGATTATAAAAGGAGACTGAATTCCTTAGAAAGCTGATATGCTTATATTACTATTTATATCTATTTCCTGGTTGTTTCCTAGCTATATAATCATGTTTGTGCACATGCTTGTGTCAACTCTCATACATATAAATATGGGAAAAGAATGGATTCCAGGAAATCTTTTCATAAGCTGTGTAAGTAGTGATAGCTCTGTGGATGTTGCCAAATGTGTGATGTTTAGCTAACTAAAGTAAACATATAGTTTGGCAAGATAGGCTAACCCTGTACACTATAAATTATGGCATAAAAGTATTGCATGATGGCTCTGAAGATTTCACATCTATATGATACTAAGATGAAATTGGAGTGTCCCATAGAACTAATATGCGTAGTGTCCCAAAAAGTTGAGTTTTACATTAAGCGCATATTAGAGAGCTTGTAAACTCTCTACGTTGGGACGGCGCCGACACGCCGAATGTAACGACTCAGAACTCTCGAACGCAGCGGATATAAAGCCCTTTAAACACATAACATGGAGTATTTCTATACATGATAAGACTCTCAAAGGTTAAAATACACTGCTACAATGAAATACGTAACCCTCCGATTTCTTATTCCTTCATTGTTCAAGCAGCCTAGCACAAAATTGGTACAATTATTTACCTAGATTTTGTACCAGTTCCTATCAGCGCAGTGCCTTTCACCAATAGAATCTCTGTATAGTACCCCTCGTGGACCAGTACAGCTACGATATACTATGCATGTAGCACTTGTTCTTCCGTTTGGTGGTTTCACATTACCACGAGCAGCAAAAGGAGTGGGGCTCGCATACGCATACAATGAAGGGGAGCGACCCACTGTTGTGTTTCTGATATGTCACATCTCAGCAGGGCCGGCGGAGACGGTGGGGCAGGTAGGGCATTTGCCCTACCACTTTTTGGTGGTCCATACAGGAAATGACGTGTGCGATGATTTTTATCCGAGATAGTGGTTCCGAAGTAGGTTAGCTGCGTTCGCAGTCACGCAATGTAGCGGTACGCGGTATTGCCTAGTCCAGAGTCGTCTGATTTCTATGACAATCGCGTGGGCCTCGCGGCGATTTGTCGGAAGCGTCGCTGCGATATGTCAGGAATGCCCCTCTTGGCCACCATAGATTTCGCTTCGTACGCTGCGGCCGCGTAATGCCCGCGTAATGAGCAGGTTCAACCATACACAGCTGCTGGATATTCATATGTAGCGGAGTCTTGGGACAAGGCTGATAAATCTGCTTATCTAAATACGATTGACAACGTAATAGCCATACAGCAGAGTTGGCAGAACGGCACGTGTGCGCGCCCATGCGCACCATTAGCAGTTGCCTACCACCCTTTGTGGAGCTGCTCCGGCCCTGTTTCACTTCTCACAGGCCCGTAGCGAAGGGGGGTTCGAGGGGGTTCGGACGAACCCCCCTTTTTCGCAAGACAATCCGCGAAATGCGAGCTTACGTACAATAATAATAATGTCCTGCTACGCCACGCCGTCACGTATAAAGCTATACATGTATTATATAATACCTTCTGTCGACGTCGATCTTGCTATCACGATCGATCGCATAGCGCCAGCCTAGGGTATATACCGTACGGTATGCAGTGTGGCGATCGCGAAAGAGAGAGGATGTGGCTACGCTAGTCTATGTGACAGGTTGGAGTCAGGTCAACGCCAGACATCGAGCTTTCTTCGGCAAAAGGAAAGCCCCTACACCGGATGGTAAGGTAACTTGAGTGAAAGAGGTATTGAGATATCGATAAATATACATAACACATCCAAAACAAGCGCCAGAAATGATCTCAGGGAGCCTCGAAAAACAAAATATTTCTGGGGGAGCATGCCCCTACAGAGGTGTGCTTCGCACAACATTTGCAATATGGACATATGTAACCCCCTTTCTTACAGGCTGGCTACGGGCCTGGCGTCTGTTCGTACTGAAAATACTGTCACGTACTCAGCGGGCAACGGAGGTCAAAAAATGGGTTCACTGAAACCGCTCAGTTGCGGAGATCCAGTACTCCCTCCGTTGAAAGCAGTAACATACGCCGGCTATTTTCCCGCGGAAAGCGCGCATGCGTATTTAACCGCTGAACTTTAGTGCAATGATTTTCAATTTGCAAAATACATCGTAAGAGCCCCAACCCTCAAAAATTAAGCAATAAATTCACATCAATGGTAAGTACATTATTCAATAGCTACAAATGTAGAAGACAGCGCATTATTAGTCATTCATATATCCTTATGCTATATGTGTGATTGTTCATGCCAGAGACTCTACTGGATCAGTCATCTCGGATTGAAATTTTTCATGATTTCTTCAATGATATTGTGTAGACGAGGCATTCTGACTTCAAGAGATTCCCGTAGCTTTTTCTCATTACTCTCTAGTCTTGCAAGTGATTCCTGTAGCTGTTTCCCATTACTCTCGAGTCTTGCAAGTGATTCCTGTTGCTGTTTCTCATTACTCTCGAGTCTTGCAAGTGATTCCTGTAGCTGTTTCTCATTACTCTCGAGTCTTGCAAGTGATTCCTGTAGCTGTTTCTGGTTGTGCTCCAGACAAACATATTCCTCTTTTATATAGTCAACATTTTTTGCCACCTTTGTCACTTCTTTCCTCACAACATCCGTCACCACCTTAGATAGGTTGTGGTGTGTGTGTGTGTAAAAATAGCATTAGATTAATCATGTTATAAATTACCTCAGAAGGGCAGAGCCTAAGAGAAAAAATAAGCTGAATACCAAAATGTGAGACCAGCCTCTAACTACATTCAGAAAGGGTGTTACTGTGCACTTGTGCATGTAAAGAAGGTGAAGGGAAATACATCGAGCAATTTACAGTAGGCTATATTCAGCCTTCTGTAAATTGCATTCAAATATGTAATCAGTTGGTTTAGCAAAATTGCATGTGTCATTACTTTGAGGGTACATAGGTGGAGTCAAAAGTGGGGAGTGCAGAGTTCGTGAAGTGCAAAAACACAATTACACAAGTATTTAAGAAGTATAATATAGGGATGGCATAAAAATGAACAGAGACAAGATTGGGACACAGACATGCTATGTACATCAACATACCTTTGTCATTATTGTATATAGCATGTCTTTGTCCCAATCTCGTCTCTGTTCATTTTAATGCAATCCCTATGTTACACTTCAAATTTCCTAAATTTTCATTTACTTGACTCTTGTCATTTTTGGTAGGTAGATAGAGTGCGTTGGTCTTTAATGAAACTTTAATGAAAGTGGTTTTACTCATGTTACACATAGAGTGTGGTGGTCTGCTGTGTTTTGATGTTGCCTTTTAATATGCAAATAAAGAAGTTTTAATTCTCACATTTTTGGAACTGTGAAATCTTTTCATTTCCTTCTTCTGTGAATCATAGTCAAGTTTAAGCCAGGAATAGACCAAGGAAAGGAGTTTGCTTCTCTTTGATATCTCTTTACATTCCAACTCACGACACTTTAACACCCCATGCCGACGTAAACACCTTAAGTTCTCCAAAGCAATGATAAAGTCCACCTGTATAACTATGTGTATGCATTTATATGTAATGAATAATTGCTTTTTTCTTACCTGAACCCTTATATTGTTTCTTACCTGAACCCTTACGCAGTTCATCATCAGTAGTACTACTCACAGTCCAAGCAATCTTATATTGAAAATATAGCTAGTATGCTTTCAATGGGCACAGTCAATATCACAGAAATAAATATTGAATCTGAAAACTAATAACTTACCAACAAGTTATTGAACAAAATTGGCATAAGAACTATGAAAGCAATGAATAAAAGGTAAGCCATGGGAGAATACAGCAAGCCTCCTTCCAAAAACAAGGTGTCATAATCCAAATCTCCTGTTGCCTGTACAATCACTTTAGCTATGGAATGAGCTGGTGTGGAAAATGCCTCAATAATTCCAGACCCATTCTCATCCTGTAAAAGAAGAAAAAAAAACATAACACTGTTCATCCCAGTTTGTCTGAATCATGTACTTGCATAACATAAAAAGGGATGGCCACCATCGGCTCTAACAAATGAAAATGGCTCAAACACTACAGTTATGAGAATTATTAGACATGTGACATGGTCTACATGTGTTTCTGCATGCCAAAAGACCCTCAAAGTATGTAGCTATAATGACATACAGAAAATGGCAAAACACCCGATTTTCATTATCATGTTCTTCCCATCTATTATATCAAATCTGAATCACTGTTGGGACACAAAACATGACTTACAATGTTAGACTTTGATGTTCCATACACAAAACACTTTTTTCCAGCCATTGCATCAGTATGATGCATTCAAAATGCTATCTGTGCAGTGGTAGGTCAAAAACTAGGGCCGATGTCTACAACGATCGTCACTACAATGTCGCAGAGACATCGGAATAGTAACCGTTGCTATGACAGATCGAGAATATATGGTGATCTGCAGCGACATTGCAACTATAACTATATGTCCTGAAGCGATGACACTGAGACATTGTGAGGAATGCACGGAGCGACGTTGCTGCGGAAGAAATACACAGTTCAACGTTGCTGCGACATGTCGAAAATGCTTGTTGTGTAATGTCGCTGCGACATGTCGGATACGCTAGAGCGATGTCGCCCTCTGTTCCTACTCCTATGAATTGAAATGGTTATATCAACTATTGCACCTATATGGCTCTAGGATTAGTTACTTAGGTATTCATAATGTCTATAGTAACTTACGAACACTGCTGCACCATCACGAACAAACAGCATGTAGAATGGAATGGAAAAAGCAAGTATCAACAGAAAGAGCAGGTAGATCAACTGCAAGAATCTGATCACAATGTGAACAAGAAGATTGCTAAATACTCCAAACACAGGCAACCCCCTCAGATGTAGAATTAGGATAGGAAGACAGCAAGGGCCCCAATCTGCCACTGCCATGCTGGAACACACCAGCAATCATTCCAAAATGCAACCATGAACACAATGGTCAATAGAAAAGATCCTGCTTGGACCACAGCATCACAATTATTGCTTAAAAACTGGACCACAGCATCACAGTTATAGTTTAAGAACTGTCTTTTTCCCATTGAGAGCCTGACACAGAATTCGAATAATAGAAATGGTAGAGAGAGTAAGATCAGGAGAACCAATATCACAGAGAGTGCAATGTAAGCTCTCATTTTAACATCATTGGGTCCTGAAGTCAGGGAAAAAGTCAGGTAACAGCACACACAGTGTTTGTAGCTCTCTATGTAGGGATGATGCGAAAGGCTGCTTCCACATGCACCTATAGCCTTAGTCTTCAAGTATGTCAATGCTCAATAAGACTTTGAAGGGGTCACAAGCAATCTTACCAATTTACTATTGTTTTGGTACAAAAAAGCTTCTCACATGCAGAGTCCTTCACAGGATAAAATAATTTCTTTGTCTTCAATTTCAGGTGATCAAGCATAGTAAAAACACAGATTGGGCACACATTTCACAGTAAAAGTCTATTACACTACAATGCATACATATCTCACAACAGCACCTTTGCAATCACCATCTGGGAAGGTTGGGAGAAAAAAATAACATGAAGTATAAATGGAGGCAAAGACACAATTGCAATCACCAGTAAAACTTTGAAATGCAATACAGGAATTGCAGAGAGGGACACAGACATGCTATATACATTGGTACATTGACACATATAGCATATGATGTATCCCAATCTTGTCTCTGTTCATGTTTAAGCCATCCCTAAATTACATTTCAAAAAAGTTTCGGTTCTCACTTCATTTAAGACTACCGGCATTACATCATTCCCGAAATACAAGCACGCAGCACAGACGGATCTCTTCATAGAGGCCTGGTTGGACAGTCAGTGGCTCCTGTGACTTCTCTGGGTAGGTAGGAGTACGGCTAGGGCGAGGCGTGTTTATATTGAAATATGCTTACTCAGCATACTTTGTGAGTCTTGAATGGGAAGTAACAACCAAATTTCTTCTTCACTTGAGACTCTTGTCATTTGTTCTAGCACATGCTCACAATGTACATAAACATCTGGCCAAGTATGGCTGTAGGGCGTGTGCACACTACAGTAATGTCTTGATTAGTAGGCATGGTTGGTTGCTACGGCTGCCATGCCAGCTATTCACAATCATATATAGATGAGAACAATTTGCATGTCACAACCATGCTCCTAACCAGGCAAGTTACAAGTAAACTGGCTATGTGCACTTTGGTAACTAGAATTATGAACAAACCTACTAGCAACATACAATCAGTCACCACCACTTTGGCTAGTATCGCAGCAGAATAGCAAGCTGCAGATGTTACATAAAAAGGTAGTGGCCTGGCAGAGACAAAAACACGCTGTAAGTGAGCAGTTACTAGAACATCCTGATTGTAAGAGTAGCATAACTTTGATCAACATATTCTCAGCCAGTTTGCTTATGAACACTAGTTGTTATATGAATCGACAACACATTTCTCTATTCTCAAGCCAGTTCCTAGTTGCCACACACTAGTTGCTAAGCGTTTGTGCATGCATGAAAGATGTGATGACATCATTGAGTTTCATGTCATTTACACAATCGGATTGATTAAAGCAATGCTAGTAAGCTGGTGTGCGTATCATCAAAATTACTATATGCATGTACATGTATTGTATAGTATTACAAACATGACTTTCAGGGTTATTGGTTACCATGGTTGCTGAGTTTTGCTTCATAATACATTGCTGAGGGAGATAATGATCACCAGTACAAGAAGTACAAGGGCTAACAGAAAAAAGTATATGTCTATTTCCCAGTTCGTAATGATGCATTTCTACATGCAAAGATTCAAGTTCATTAATGTTATGGTTATTGGGCTACAAGAAGAAGATGAAAAAATCCACTTTTTCAGCTATTCTTACACCCGAAAAAAAATTATGTACTGGTAATTTTTTATGAATAGGAGTATTGTTACTGCATAATCCTGTAATTATGAAGAGGTGAAAGGGGGGAGGGATTACAATGGTGTAGAGTAGCAGTAACTATACCTCTTATATGTAGAGGAGTATATGTAGATCCAGAGCTATTAATAGGGCCTGTGGAAGTAAGACAAAACATGAAAGCAAAATACTCACAGTACTCATTATAATGCTTACAATATATGTTGTCTGGTCCTGGGCGAGGGATGATAAAAACAAAGATGGTCAAAAACACCAAAAATTAAATGTAGAGGAGTAGATACATAAGAAAGTATGGGAAAGCTACCCTCCACCACTTGTACTGAATGTAGCGAGAGATGAGTGGATGCTGAAGCAGATTCAATCATTTATGCTGCACCTGAAATACCAAAATCACACAATACACATTTGTTAACCTTGTGATCGCACAACATATTTTGTTAACCAGTGATGTACCAATACAATACATGTACACTTATTGGACATATACATAGCACACACTTGTAGTTAACTAGTATGTCATTAATCACACACAGCCAGCTTATTGTAGCTTGCCTCATCAGATTATTAATAACCAGATGCCTTACTAACCATAGAATTCACAAACTACTGTGCAGATCAGAATGTGATTATTATAAACTATAATTTTTTTCGAATTACAAGGCATTTTGAGCATGGTTGTGACATGCAAATTGTTCTCATCTATATATGATTGTGAATAGCTGGCATGGCAGAGAAAAGCATGTGTTTTTGACTAGAAAGCAAATAGCCTCAGTGAACGTACAAGTAATAACACTAGTCCAACTACTAAAGTAGTGGTCATTTCACTGTTCAGCAAGCTCAAACTAGCGTATGAGGAAACGTGCAATTGAGTTGAGAATGTGCGCTAATGTGAGCATAATCAGAAAATTGTTGAGCATAATTGACATATTTTTAAGCATACTACTTTGCTACTTTTTGGATGAGTGCAGCATAGCATAATCCATGAAAATTTTAGTATAATCGGCGCAGCCCTATTCAGAGGGTAAAGCACATTCGCTCTTTATGCACACATAGTAATAGATGCTGCCATTGAACAAACAATGTCATTAAACAGATGCTATGCTTGTAGCCATGGGTATTGATTGAGGAAATATGGTATATACGTTACAAAACCAATGCTGTAGATTAAGTCATCAATTCTTGGGTGCTATGTAGCATCGGACACCTTTGTAGTACTAGTGGACAAGTTAGGATGATACTTTTGACCTATAATGATAGATCGGCATCAGTGTAGATTTTCTACTAAATTTCAATTCCGCAGAACATCTATCTTTGGAACGGCATGCTGTTGAAGTGTGAATTCGAAACTACATATGTGTGTACAACAGCAATATACAATCAGACCCCTCGCTGTAATTCATTGGAAGCAAAACAGAGAGTAGCAAAAGTACACTCAGTTACAACTTAGATCGATTAACTACGTACCCAGCCATCAACAGAATGGAGCCTGCTTCCTTCATTTTTTAGAAGAACTCACGCATGAATGCAGCTGTGTCATGCCTTTCATTCAAAATATGAAGCTGAAGGTGATATTTGTATGTTCCATCCACTCACAAGAATACTAAAGGATTCCTAAGCTGTTAATTGTTAGAAATTATATTTTCTGTAATAGTCGCAGCTCTGGCGGCAGTTTTAGAATAAAGGGCGTGACTCAGCTGCATTCATGTGCGAGTTCTGCTAAATGGTGAAGGAAGCAGGCTCCATTCTGTTGATGGCTGGATAGTCAATGGATCTAGGCTGTAACTGTGTGTACTTTCGCTACTCTCTGTTCTGCTTCCAATGAATTACATCGTATATTGCTATTGTACGAGGATAGGTAATTTGAGATTCTCACTTCAGCAGTATGCTGTTCCGAAGGTAAACATTCTGTGGAATTGAAATATGGTAGAAAATCTACACTGATGCTGATCTATCGTTAACTTGTCTACTAGTATTATGAAGGTGTCCGATAATACATAGCGCCCGATAATTGTCCTATTGACGTACACGAAAGTTCAAAGAACAAACTGACCATCAGTGTCAAGGGATGCGTTTTTGGATTCCATGTAATTGTAGTATTACTGCTTTGTCCACTACCAATGCTCTTTTCATCATCTTCATCCATAAACAAATCATCACTTGTGTTTGGACCTAGCTGAGTAAGTGGAATTCCAATACTAGTCAGTGGCGGATCTAGGATTTTATAAAGGGGGTAGCATGTCGCGCGAGTTTTGAAGCCACACCCAGTTAATTATATGCACGCGCGATGCGGAGTTACGTCCGCGCGTACACGTAATCTTGTTGTCACCCCTGCCCAGTTTATAGAGTAAAGGGTAATGAAAGTTTACATGTAAGTGAAGAGTTGAGAGATGGAAATCCCTTGAAGTTTGATAATCGCTGCTTACATAGGCGCTAGGCGTCCGTAACTATTTCTAGCGTGCTAGCGCTCGTGCGCGACCAACGAAATCGACAGTAAGTCAGCTGCGCGTGTTCGTGCGATGTGAGCTATTATACAGCCACAGCAAAAGGGGGTTTCAGTGGAAACCTCTGAAACCCCCCTAGATCCGCTATTGCTAGTTGAGGTATTTGTTTTATCATCACAATAGTCCTCAATGAACTCATAGTCATAATGTACTCTGTCCTGTCGGTATGCGCATCTGGTCAATGCAATCTCAGCAACATCTGGATTAAATACAGCATAATAACATAAATGTTGCAGGATGTAGTCCAAAAAACTAGAAGCAGGTGAGGCATGCTAACAAATGGAGTGAATGAGAGTGTACAACAACAACTTGCGAACCAGAACTATATATGTGAGGATAATAAATATGCATGTTATCACTATTGTTTGCTATTTTTCCTTGGATAAATACCTGTATGCTGCACCTTCTTTCTATTTTAGCAATACTATCCCTAGATCCTTCTGAATTATCCTTTGTTTTACCAGTTTTTCTCCTTGGATGCCTAAGCATGCAGAGTACCCATTAATTTAAGTCACTGTCTTCTACAACAATATTTAAATATAAATATTAAAATCAGGGACATCAATGCTCCAAATCTTGTTGGGGTAGCCCCTGGCTCAACGAGCACTAGAGGCACACGTGAGTTGGTACATATTAAACATCCTGCACTGGCATTGCAGATTAGCTCTGTTGAAAGACACCCAAGTTGTATATAAACATTTGATGTTGCAGGATGTAGGTAGAAACAAAGAAGCATCCAAGGATGATGACAGGTACATGCACAACACCACAAAGTAAAATATGTAGGGGAGGCACAAGGGAAAGGAGCCATTTCATGTAAAACCAGGAGAGTGCTGGTGCAAATTTCTTAGTAGGTCATTTCAACTTAATTACAAAAGAAGATGAAAAAATCGGCAGTTTGACTAATTTCTGTAAGTCATTAGAGGGACATACTTTGATGGTCAAGTATGTGTATGTGCCCAAAAAGTCTTGTTACTTCTGCATTTGGGCCATTTTATGCACTAAGGTTAATGTGCATGTCAGCACCATCACTATATAGGCTTCCCTTTTTGGGTCACCCCCCCAGATGAAAGGACCAATTTCGGGGCCAAGTTCTATGAGATATGAGAGTTCTATAGTATGTCAGATCTAGTATGAAACCAACGTGGAGACCCTATCTGAGTGCAACAAAGGTTGCTGTTGTTTTTATTGCATGTGCAAGCCTATCCCTTCGTTATATTGCATACATGTGCAAGCCTGTACCTCGGTTGTGTGAGCAGGCAGAAGGAATTCTTGTGGGAATAGTGATGACACTTTTAAAAGCAAATGTAGTACATGCAGCAAGAGAGGGTATTAATTATTCCACGAAACATCCTTTTTATGGGGTTATTCATGCTATCATTGTTGCATACCAGCATCCCCAGTGTTACTGCATATAAAATACACTTGATTATTGATCTACCAACTCTTGCACTTATATAACAGACCCTAGAATTCAATTAGCCTACCTGGCATGAATTCAATCAACATTCTCATTGGGGTCAATGTTTTAGCTTCAGTATCTTCTGTGTCTTCAGTTGTGTTCATTCTCATCATGCCTCTCCAGCACCAATCATGCTGAACAATAGCAGCAGCAACTTCTCTGCATTGCAGACACCAAAGTGTATATTGTCCATGCATGAGAGTAATAATCATGTATAGCTAAATGCTATTCAAGTACATACACATAGTTTTATTTTTTTTTTCCTGCAAGCCAAAACTGCAAGCTAGAGACTAGCATGATATTTACAAGGTATATTACAACGAAGATGTAGGGGTGACAGTGTCAAATATTTGAGAAACAAAGCTACTATACCATGTATATGCAGCAAGACAGGATGAAGACATTCAAGGATTATAATTACCTTTGTTTCTCTGATATTGTAATCCATACATATTAATAAAAGTGTTTTCGTTAGTTTTCTATACTACTAATATAATTTACGAGTTATCTACTATAGTAATTATATGGATACACACATTTTTAAGCCGCAGCCACAAAATCTGAGCTATCAAAGTGCTAATCACCAAAATACTATTTCATTCATATAGTGTTTGTTGTTTTACACATTAACTAGCATTTTTTGAGGTCTGATATATGCATAGAGGATCCTATATAACAAATTATTTGAAACAACATCAATGTAAGATATAAGTATCAAGTTAATTAAAGATTGAACTCTGTGCACGCCCCAGGGCAATCACCTGTACTCAGTCTAGTCACGTGTACTAATTCACCTGTACTTTTTTGTGATATGGTTGTAAGTTAGCTCAGTCGAGGCTGTAACGTTACTCAAAGACGTATATAATTGTTAGGTATAGTCGTTTGTTCTAGTATAGCCTGCCTAGCATTTGCATTGTTGTTTCGAGAAAGGCTCGACATATATTTATGGTCCTTCAAGCTGGATTTGACAAAGAATCTACAATTGCCCTGGTCTTTTGTTGAACTACAACCTTTGTTCCTCAATACCTGCCTGTCAGTAAATCACATCATGTTGTGTATACTTCGAAACTGCTCGACCAACCTCCGGTGTCGGAGTGAGTACTGTCCCCCCATCCCCCCGGACATTATTCACTAGTGAATATCCGTAAATATGGGGTTACGCATGTTATGATTGTTGCATGCTATCATCCCCCTGCCTTTGTCTGCATGCATGCTGAACTTTGACCTTGTTTCTATACTTTTTGGCACTTCCATCCCTACATCCTTCAACGTTTTAATGAAAATGTTTTTACACTTGTGATAATATAGTTTAATACCCCAATTATCAATGTTGTGATCAAGGACTTTCAGAATGTACTACATATGTGTGTGTGTGTGCGTGTGTGTGTGTGTGTGTGTGTGTGTGTGTGTGTGTGTGTGTGTGTGTGTGTGTGTGTACCTGTTCTTTTCCTACTCCTTCAGGTGTAACTTCTCGGATGTTCAACAGATAGCTCACAATGTCGTGTTTTCCACCCTTTGCAGCACAGCAGAGTGGAGTGTACCTACTACGCCTGCATAAAGGATACTGCATGTATACACTGTAGGCAAGCTAGCATAAGTTTGAAAATAGTTGTTATCTTTGCAGAGAGTATGTATAGGTTAACCCACGGGCTCTGTACCAGATATACCCGAAGCGATATAGTAAACAGCTGAGGGGATATCAGGTACCGCTGAAGGAAGATGTGGGTTAACCTATTTGTAGCCCAGCAACAGCCAATCAAATTGTGCAGGTGCCAATTATGTGCAATTCAGTTATTCTTACTAGTGTAGGTGTTCCTGGGGGATATGAGTACTGCTCATTGGATATGTATATACTGTCTGTTGTGGTTAGTGGTACTGAATATACCTGCAGGCACTGCACTTTGATTTTTAGGGCTGCTGGGCTACAATAATCGGATAAACCACATAGATTGCCATTTGAACAATTGATGAGTCAGTTCAAACCAGTCAATTAACACAATGCACATGAATGAATTACCATCTCTCCTTTACACTTTGTAATATGTGCCAAAGAAAGTTACTGTATGGATGAATCAGCGGCTATTTTGACTTCTCTAGGGCTAGGGCTAGGGCTAGGGCTAGACTAGGGTTAGGACTATGCGTAGGGCGAGGCGCACTTGATGTCATGCCAATACTGCACCTACCGGTTACATGGAGAAGCTACACACATTTTCATATATAAACCTGCTATTTTGGAAGTTTATTTGTGCTATATCCACCTCTTGGCCTTGGTTTATACATTACTGTAGCATTGAACTCACTAGATAAGGCTGGGCCTTTGATTTTTCAACATGAGTGTACTATGTACGCACATCAAGTAAAATGTTGGACACTGTTTTGCCTCTTGTTATTGCAAAGTCCTTCATCCTTTTGTTTGAACTGAAGCTGAATAGACAAATGGACTCATAATGAAAGATGTAGGGAGGGGTTACGCATGTTATTATTGTTGCATGCCCTCATCCCCTGTCTTGGTGCATATAATATACTGCCTTCATCCTCTGTCTTGCTGCATATAAATATAGTCTCTCATTCCCTGTATTGCTGCATATATATACACTACACTTGTTTCTCTACTTTTTGGCACTGTAATCCCTACATCCTTTAACATTTTAATGGAAATGTTTTTACTCCCTTGTAGCATGTTAAGAGACTACAATTCCACCAGCAGTACAAGACAACAGTGCATTTCACACTTCAATAAAATATATAGAAAGTTGACAAACCTGAACACAAATTTGATATCATGCTTACCTTGTCACAGGAGACACATAATTTGTGATAAGTACTTCACAATATCAACGGTTCCATGCAAACAGGAATACAGCAACAGTCCCGGACTCTCAGCCTTCCAAAAGTCTTGCCATGCCTGCAGCTAATGATGTTTAATTTCCAGCGCAAGGAACTTTCTATGATGAGTTGTTATTGTTATACACCAAAACTTGTATACTATTACATCACTGACTATCACACAGTACGGTAGTACTAGGGATTGCTATGGTCTATCCCCATTGAAAACCATATATAAGGTTTTTCATCACTTTCACTTTCAGTTTGCTACCTACTGGACTTTTGTTGACATGAATGTGTATTAGAGAGTCGGTAGACTCTCTATGTAGGGATGGCGCCGACAGGACACGCCCATTTTCCAAAATACCAGAACTCCCAAACGCGGCAGTTACAAACCCTTTTGGACACATACACATACTCTACGAGTGATTCTGTACCCGCTAAGACCCTCAAAGTACGTAAAATACACAGCTACAATGACTTACGGAAGTTGCCACATCCCCCTTTTTGGATTTTTTGTTCATCATCTTCTTCTTCTTCAGTTAAACTGACCTACCGCAAAAGCGGCACAAGTACTGTCCTTGGTTTTTACATGAAACGACTCCTTTCCCTTGCATGCGTGATCCTTGACCAAGAGAATCTTCGTAACTTTACTCAGGGTTCTGTAATCGCAAATTTTCCTTATTTGTTGGAAGCCATTTCTATATGGTCACGTGCATCGCGTTTCATAGAAGGTGGGGCTCAAGCGCGCGCAGGTCCGCGGGTGTAGAAGCGGGTGGGGCTCGTGCGAAGACAAGCAACATGCGTAACCCCTTTCTACATTTTATTTCATGGGGTTACGCATGTTGTTATTGTTGCATGCAATTATCCTTTGTTTGCATACATGAATTGTAATTCATCTTTGTGGTAGCGTGAACTCTGAACTTCAAACTATATACATAAGTTGTGTATGGTCATATCATAATCAGTTGTTCACTGTGGGTCATTACAATCTTGTTCCTTTAATTTTTGGCACTACCATCCCTACATCCTTTAACATTTTAATGAAATGTTTTTTACACTTTATAACTATACCCAGAAACTAACTGTGATTATAAAATGGTATAATTTGATGCACGAGAAAGATGTTAAAGTCCATTTTGTAAATTCTCCATCTTGTTCTTCTTCTTCCGCTTGAAGAAGCGTAACTCACTAACAGTAACACATCTAAACATGAAACTTGGTACAGTTATGAAGTTCCACTGGGGGTAGTGCATCGTCATGTTAAAAATTTTGTAAACAATGTACTTCTTGTAAAATAAACAAAAATAGCTTCAGGCCATGTATTATTAATGGGACCACACAATCCTATATCTGACTAATGAAAGGTCTGCTAAATGTAAACTTTTTTATGATAGTATAGTTCAATACCACAATGATCAACGTTGTGATAAAATCTCTGTAAACAATGTAAATCTTGTAATATAACAACAAATAGCCTCAGGCAAGGATTACTGTATCTCACTAATAAAAGCTCCATTAAATGTGGAAATTGGTGTGATGGTAAAGTGTAATACGCTAATGATCAACGTTGTGATAAGATCTATATAAACAATGTAAATCTTGTAATACAAAATAGCCTCAGGCAAGTATTACTGTATCTCACTAACAAAAGCTCCACTAAATGTGAAAATTGGTGTGATGGTAGAGCTTAATACCCCAAAGATCAACATTGTGATAAAATCTCTGTAAACTATGTAAATCTTGTAAAAAATAGCCTCAGGCTAACATTACTGCATCTTACTAACAGAAGCTCTAATAAATGTGAATTGGTATGATGGTAATGCTTAATACCCCAAAGATCAACATTGTGATAAAATCTCTGTAAACCATGTAAATCTTGTAAAAAATAGCCTCAGGCTAGCATTACCGTATCTTACTAACAGAAGCTCTACTAAATGTGAAAATTGGTGGGATGGTAGAGCTTAATACCCCAATGATCAATGTTGTGATAAAATCTCTGTAAACAATGTAAATCTTGTAATATAACAACAAAATATCCTCAGGCAATAGTTAGCTATATCTCGCTGGAAAAGTAGCACAAAATGTGGAAATTTGTGTGGTGTTAAAGCTTAATATCCCAATAATTAATGTTGAGATAAAATCTTGTAATCTTGTAAATAGTAGGCTCAGGCACTACTTTGCTATATTTCATTAACAAAAGATCCACTAAAAGCAAAATTTGGTACAATATAATACACAAACAATTGATGTTGCGATAAAAATGTTGGATAGCCTCAGGCTACAAGCTCTATTAGCTAATACGTTTTCTACCAAGTAAACTACAAAAATAGCAAAATGCATGTAGTTAGGTCCAGAAAAAAATGATGGGAGACAAGTAAATAAAATATTTAGGAAATTTGAAAGGAAATATAGGGATTGCATAAAAAGGAACAGAGACAAGATTGGGACACAGACATGTTATGATATATCGACGTACCCATAATGTTACGTTGATATTTCATAACATGTCTGTGTCCCAATCTTGCATCCCAGTATAGGCATTGGAAAGTTAATGTTGTTCTGATGCATGTGAGATGCATAAAGCATATAGCCTCAATGTCGGTTTAATGATAACTAAGAAAATTATTTTGAACTGATGACAAGTTATAAACAACTTACAAGTGACTTGAGTCATAAATTCCTTCATCATCTAGGCTCCATGACATATTGACAAGGTTAGCTCCATAAATCATTATTGTAGAAACAGCATGCAGCAAGGCAGTGTATGGTAACAGTAACAACCCCTCCCTAGCTATGTTATTATTGTTGTATGCCATCATTTCCTACCTCCCAGCACAGTTCATCTTATTTAAGGCTATTGGGTGCACTACCACCATTTGTACGTAGAACTCAAGTCTGCTGATATACATGCAGAACACATCACTATGGGAACTAAGCTACACATTATAATGGCTTCCTGGACCATTCATCTACCACTGATTTTTATTACATGTTAATATAGAGACACCTTTGTGGAGAAGCTTCGGGAGCTTTTAGGAAACAGATATGCAGAGTTTTACAAGCTTAATAGTATAGAGAAAACTGCATATGTATTAGGAAGTGAGCTTTGGGAATACGACTTTGACGATTTACTCAGCTTAGTGAAGGAATATGTTGTAGGTGACTGGGAGGCGCGTAAACAAAAACTGTATGGTGATGACTTGTGCCCTAGTCAACTTCAGTCCCTGGCTGAGGATCTGCAGCTGGCTGGAGTTGAGGGGCAAATGGATGGTAAGTTCTGTTCCTCAGGTGAGGGAGGAACATATGGTAAGGATTTGTCTGTATGTGCATGTGTGTGTGGCTCCGCCCATGACTGTGGGTGCGTGGTCGATGGCAATAATGCTATGGTGGCTTCATGAGTATTATTATTATTCAGCAGAGGCAGAGAACCTGGGGGGGGGGACTTGAGCTCCCCCAAAATTGGAGGGTGTCAATGGGTCAAATGTATTAAATACTATGTGATAGCTAATAGACTATGCAGGATGTATTCAGGACGAATGTGATAAACTATATACCCACTTCATGAACACCGAGCCTCCCCACTTTTGACATGCTGTCTCTGCCTCTGATCAGTGGTCATTAACATGTATAATGAACATACCTGAATTATATAACTGATCAGTTGATCATGAAATGGAGTATTCAGAACTCTTCTTTTTAAAGTAATCTTTTAAGCTGTTTCAAAGACAGGACATGTCCATGAATCCTAAGAAGAAACTCAAAATTACTTTGTAGGAATAACCATGGTTGAATTATGCCACTATGAGTTCTTTTCTTAATTGTTGGGACGTTAGTACTCATTTTGGAGCAATGACTACAGCAAATTGTGCTTCTCATCTGTAAATGGCAGAAGTCGGGTTAGCTACATATATTACTGTCTTATAACATATGCTCCCAGTAACCTGTAAACTGCACTGATTACACTGATGTTAGGGCTACAGCTGCATTTCAACACGTGAGTTATGGAATATAGAAATATGATAATTGGTATATAGGTATAAGCAATAAAATAGGAATAAATGAAGGAATTGGAAAGTGAACTTTGGAAGCTTGATATGTGGTATTTAGAAGGTGTAAGGTGAAAGGTAGGATTGGGAAGTTAAAAAATTGGTAGTGGCACTTCTAACTTCCAAAATCGTGCATTGTGCACTTCTAACTTCCAAAATCGTGCATTTCTTCCTTCCAACTTCCAAATCATGCATTTCAAACAGGAACATCTCCTGTCCTTGTTTGGTGATGTGTGCTATATAAACACTTATTGTCTGTCACAGCACAGTCTCTGGAAAGACAGCTATCATGGCTAATATTGGTTGAACCACAGACTGTGCTTTACATCACCTTACCCATTTTGTATCACTTCGTTATTTTGTACTAGCTATATTGTAGCTACGGATCCGGATGCTGAATGGGCATGCACAGAAACTTCGGGGTGGCAGTGTTTGGATAGTCACAATACAGAACACAGCTGTTATTAGCACTCTTTCCATTCAAAATCAGAAAGAAAAGTACCATCTTTATTTTAGATAGAAAACCTATTTTACTATAGTCTAATTACTTTAATGCTAAAGGGTTTTAACCACCATAGAGTAGTGGCATAATCATTATAATATATAAAAGTAGAGACTCAGACTTAATGGCAGATGCTTTTCAATACTAGAAACTACTGCAAATATACTCACCATAAAATGTATACAGTAACCATAAATACTTGTTATTGTATTTGTTATTGTTTCATTATTTGTGCATTTTATGGTTGCTGTATAAACCGTCTGCATGTGTTTTTTGCATGGTTATGGATATTTGTTTGTCATTCTGTCTCTTGTATTGTATCTGCCATTTAGTCAGAGTCACTCTCTACTTTATAAACTGTTTCTTTTGGTTTTGTATCACTATGACACTGATGAAGACTACTGTTTGAGAAACTGTTTGGTAAGTAGTTATTTGACTAGTGTTTAAGCTGAATTATGTCAGTACCTAGTCAGTCAGGAATTTTAATGTAGGTATATAATTCCAATGGGGAGGATACTTCCAGTGGTGCTGTGTCTCCTCTGGTCTCTGGTGGAGGTCCAGTCTCAGACTGAATATCCTTACATCTCCTTCATGGGGAATCCTCTACCCAACCATTCCTATGTGGACCTCAGTCAAGTGGGAAAGTATCGCACTGGCAGTGATAATAATACTGTACAGTGTCACACTGACTTGACCACATGTTGTCGTATGGAACAGGGAATACACCATGGAGACTGGTTTGCTCCTGGTAGTGACACAAGACTGCCATTCACTGGTAATATATATGAAGACCGTCGATACAAGGTAGTTCACCTGCTGCGTAGGAACAATGCTAATGGGCCGTCTGGTATATATTTCTGTGTTATTGCAACCAATGCTGTCCATGATGATAATGATGGATCAGTTGGAGAGACAGTCTATGTGGGACTGTATGGCATGGGAAAAGGTATTGAGAAAAATTAACATCATACTCAATAAGCTGCTATATATGGCAATACTGCCAGTGACCACACCTCATGGGTGGAGTCATGCATACACATACACATTGGGATGTCTAAGACTTCTCCTTGGTACCTCTACTACATGAAGAATCCAACATAGAGTAGTAGCTAATATCCTCTTGATAACACAGCCAGCTCATGCTACACTTCTTCCTCCTCACTCAGCCAGCCACCTCACCCATATACAATTCTTCCCTCCCTCAATCCTTCCACACATACACCCATACACCCATACAATCCTATCCTCCCTCCCTCCGCCAATCCTTTACACTATCCACACATACATGTTGCATACTTTCCCTCCCTCCCCCACATTTACATATGTATCGCATCTCCTCACATTTGTCCTATTGATGTGGTCATCACTTTCAGGAGACATCACAATATCTGGTGGTATGACATTCACTGTGGACTCTGACCTCAATGGAGCTAATGCTCAGTTCACCCTCATCTGTATCTCCACTGGTGGACCTGCTACCACTGTCACTTGGACTAGAGACTCTGTCACTGTCACTGAAGGAAATGAGACTGTGTTAGATAATCGCACTACTTCACAGTACACCCACACCCTGACTGTGACTGGGAGACTGGGAGGACTCTACACATGTACTGTGGCTAACAATAAACCATCTGAGGATTCAACTAGTTACACTGTTCAAGGTGATAGAAAGATGCAGTATATACTACGTCATGTGTGTCAACCACTGCCTTTCCATATACCTAGAATAACTGCAGTATATTTTAACTTATATATATGTACTGATGTGTAACACTATCATTTCAGATAGTACTAATATAAGTGTTGGTCATTATCCTCCCTCCAGTTGCCTCACCTCCCACTAACCTGACGGCAGTCCAGGAAGGTCCAACTAATATTCGAGTGTCTTGGAGCCCACCCACTCCACTGGGGAATACAACTGGGTACAGGATCTACTATAGTGGTGGCAGCAGTGGCAGTGAGGATGTTAGTGATGGCTTCACAGACGACTACCTACTGATTGGTCTTCAGAATGGATACATCTACAACATATCCATTGTAGCCACATCACAACACTTCCATAGTGACACTATGACAGTGAACATTGGTCTAGGTACATGTACATAAGAGCTGCAACTCTATAACAGTATAGTCCATTATTCATTGTACATGTACAATTATTTACAGGCCCTTGAGCACTTAATTTGACCAGGAAATTGTTTTGGTGTACTAGCCTTATCTCCCTTCTACTCTACATATATAGCATGTGTTGATAATTTTGAA
This sequence comes from Theonella swinhoei, assembly GCA_963970385.1. Classification (NCBI taxonomy): domain Eukaryota; kingdom Metazoa; phylum Porifera; class Demospongiae; order Tetractinellida; family Theonellidae; genus Theonella; species Theonella swinhoei. The sequence continues at coordinate 6,171,999 of OZ019946.1, forward strand.
ATATGTAGATACTGCATGTTCCATAGTACATTTCTGTGTCTGTAATTCCAGTTCCAGGCCAGCCTAGTATCAATACAATCAATCTGTCATCCACCTCCATCTCCCTCTCCTGGAGTGTTCCCAGTGGCTCAGTGGTGACCAGCTATGAGGTGATGTGGACATCAGGAGAGTGTCCTGGTGGGGTTTTAAATGACAGTACTACCATTAGTGGCAGCTCTGTGAGCCACACCATAACTGGCCTGCGAGGGGACACTACTTACACTATCATTGTCACTGCTTATAATTTAGCTGGTAATAACTCCATTAAATCTTTGACTAGAGACACTAAAGAACATGGTGAGTGATCAGATAGAGCAACATCTATTAGTCTGTGTTGACTTTGACTTTTAGACATTTGTCAAAGATGGGCTGGTGTACCTCTATATACAATGATATGAAGTAACTGTCACTAAGCATATTGAATTTTCAGCTCCATCTGCTGCGCCTACTTCTGTGAGAGTATCTACAGTGACCTCCTCCGACATCACTGTCCAGTGGGGGGAAGTGGACTGCATCCACCACAATGGAGACATAACAGGCTACTCAGTGCGGTATGGGATACAGGGGACTGCTGAGGGAGACAGAACTGTTAAGATGGCTACTGGAGACTCAAGTGGAGGAATGTTCACCATCTCTGGACTCTCTACAGCTACTGAGTATACAGTTGAAGTGGCAGCAGTGAACAGTGCTGACACTGGAGTATACAGTGATCCTATCACTGCAGAAACTCTTCAAAGTAAGTAAATATTTATTTTATGTGTGGTGTTAATGTACGTGACAACTTACAGAATAGAAAGAAAACACAGCTCACAGAAAATGAACTGCTTCTCATGTATAGCTTTCAGAGTATCATAGGGTACAGAAACTCTTTCAGACTAAACACTTACACACTTAGGGTACAGAAACACTAACAGACATTTTTTGGGGGGTTGGTGTAAAACCTGGACCATGGACTATGGACTGGACTATGGACTGAACTATGCTAATGTGATCTAGATTGACAAGTTAGCTATGTAGCTTTGGAGGCCTGGATAAGACCCGATACCCTACAGCTTAGCTTGCACAGGAAGTTATGTATGCTTAGTAAGCGCTAATATTCTAGACAAGAACAAACTCGTGAGGTAGTAGTAGCCGCTTGTTGAGGTTGATGTACATGTGTGACTGTTTCCTGCACACATTCAGATCTAGTCTCAAGTATTGAAAAACCTAGTGATCTTTAACCTATGCCCATGCAGCAAATGAATGTGGTCCAGCCAGTCCAATACGTGGTTTGTTTTAGGGGCCATACACTGTAGTGTGTGTGTGTGTGCAGTAGCTATTATCACTGGCAGATGCAAGTAGCTCCCATGCCCATTAATGGTCTCCTCTTCACCATCTCACAGCTATCTGGCTCTTGTGCTGATTACATTGCTATTATAAAACTTTTTCACTGGTATTTGGAATGGTTTTCTCAATATATGGACACCCTCAGACAATCCATTGTACTGTAATTTCTCTGTCAGGTTTAGGCTGCTGCTGCCTCACGAGTTTGTTCTCATCTGTGATTTATTAATGCTTACTAACTGAGCACGCATATAATTTTCTGTGCAAGCTAAGCAGTAGGTAGCAGGTCTTCAGTCTCATCCAGGCCTCCAAAGCTAGAGCCTACATAGCTGACTTGCCAATCTAGAACACATTGTATGTCCATGGTCCTGTCCATAGTCCATGCATGGTCCAGATTTTACACCAACCCAATATTTTCACACTTGTACATTGTTATTGTTGTTTGTTATCACATCCATCATGTAGGTGTTTCTCTCAGTCTGAATGGAGACTTCATCCCTAACCATGGCTATGTGGTGATCAGTGATATTGGTTCCACTGATGACACTGCTCTCATCTGTAATACTAACCGTTTCGGTAATCGCACAACTATCCCAGGTAGCACTTACTACCATTCTGGAGGAGACTGGTTTGCACCAGATGGGACTAGAGTTGGTAATAAAGGTACCGATGATGTTCCAGGATTTGAGAGAAATAGACGTCCTATGAAGGTAATACTGCTGAGGAGGACTGCTAGTGATCCTCCATCTGAGGGAATATATTACTGTGTGGTAGAGGATGATACATTCATAAATCAGACAGTCTATGTGGGACTGTACAATAGTGGAGGAGGAGGTATGTGTCATGTATATATTTTATATGTGATACTTTACTATCACCACTCAACTCTCAATTTCAGGAGATGTTATGATATGTGGTAAGACATTCACTGTGGACTCTGATCTCAATGGAGCCAGTCTTCAGTTCACCCTCACCTGTATATCCACTGGTGGACCTGCTACCACTGTCACTTGGACCAGAGACTCTATCCCTGTCACTGAAGGAAATGAGACTGTGTTAGATAATCGCATTACTTCAGAGTACACTCACACCCTGACTGTGACTGGGAGACTGGGAGGACTCTACACATGTACTGTGGCTAACAATAAACCATCTAAGTCTAAGGCAACCTTCAATGTTGAAGGTCTGTTTATCTAGTGACAGATCTTGTGTAATTTTTGTATGACATCTCCCTCCAGCTCCCTCCCCTCCCTCTGGTGTGACTGTGTCTCAGAATGGAGTGGGCAGTGTACAAGTCTCCTGGACACCTCCATCGGGAGAACCTGCTGTGACTGGTTACATCATCTATTACCAGCAGCAAGATGGAGGACGCACTGGCTCAGAGATGGCTGGAGCTACTGCCACTACTGCCACCATTGCTGGACTAATTCCAGGGGCTACCTACTCCATTACTATGATGGCCACCTCCAGTACACTACCCAGTACTGTGACTTTTGCAGAAATTATCATTATAGGTAATTGTATGGGAGATAAATGTATGGATTTAAATCAGTTCAACTTCCCCAGAGCCAGTCATCATCTCCCTCACCTCCTCTCCCTCCTCCTCTGTCGTGGCTGGAGACACTGTCACTCTCAACTGCTCTGTCACTTTGCCTATTGGAGTAACAGACTTCCACTGGGAGGGGCCTAGTGAAGTAACCCCAGCTCCCCCCACTACGAATGGACAGGAGGTGTCCAGTGTCCTCACACTCAGTACTATATCAACATCTCAGGCTGGACAGTACATCTGTACTGCCATTCTCAATGGATCCTCTATTACCATTGCCACTACTGTTACTGTGCAGAGTAAGCTCTTGTGTCACTTCACAAGTTATCACCCTATCATGTTGAACACATCTCTTCCTCAGTCCCAGTCCCCACTCCATCCATCACCATCAGTGGAGGAGTAGTAGCTGTCATCATAGTCCTGATTGTGGCTATTTCTCTCTCAGCTGTCACAATAGTGGCTCTTTTTTTGAAGTATCGTCATAGAGATCAGTCCATCAAGAGAGATGGGTGAGTTTTGTTCACAGCCCTGCTGTCTATCTAGAAGTTGTTTCTCTTACATACACTTACACTCATACTGCATGTCTCTTGATACTATCATATATGGCATGTCTCTTGATACTATCATATATGACATGTCTCTTGATACTATCATATATGACATGTCTCTTGATACTATCATATATGACATGTCTCTTGATACTATCATATATGACATGTCTCTTGATACTATCATATATGACATGTCTCTTGATACTATCATATATGACATGTCTCTTGATACTATCATATATGGCATGTCTCTTGACATACCATTTTCCCTGACAGACATGAGATGACCACAATGCCAGGCTCACCAGATCGAAAGAATGTGACCATTGCAACCACTGCTACTAACACGGGAACAAAACATGGAGAGAGGTCAGATGATGAGTATGGACCAGTCACCAGCCCTCTTGGGAGCCCCCCAGGGGGATATTTGGTTCCCTCACCACCTCCCCTCTCCTCCCATCGACCTCTCCCACACCCACCTGTGGCCACACCCACTCCAGAGAATGGAGGTGGAGCAGGAGAGGAGGATGTGTATGAGAATTGAAATTGGAATGTAGAATTGCACACCATAGGACTGGTGTGATGTAGTGACTGTAGGTTTTAGGGACCCACTTCCCTCACTTGATACTATATTGTAGTAATGTGTGTGGTATAATATAGTTGTACTGTCCCTCCTCTACATTATGACACAGCCATGATCAGCAGAGGACAGCAGTGTTTCTGTTGCAGGACTGAACACTGCACTAACCTCATGATCATACCAAGAGTAAACAGGCCTGATTATTATTAAGTGCATACATCTTTAGGCTCGTTCCCACGTTTGTTTTTTTGGGAACGCAGCTAATACATCCTAATCATATCCGGATATCAGGATATTCCGTCCCTGCAAACACTCACGTGCCCTGTGTTGAATGAGTCGATGTGCGTTGTGTCGCGACGTGACATGATGTGCGCACAAAATCTTCCTTCTACTGGGTCCTTGTACTTCTCAAAGTCAAAATAGCTAATTGGAGGGGCTCCTGGTGTCCTATTTTCCTCATTTCAGGGAGTCCTAGTTCCTGCTGTCTTTCCTGTTACATGACTGATGTAATGGTTTTCTCCACAGAGGATAAGAAGTTAAAAGGTAAACCTAGCCTTCTCCTACTCTGTGGTGTGGGAGGAAGGCCTGGGCCTCCTGTTGGGACACATACCTGAGTGATGTAGAGATCGATTGGTTTGCCATAATAACTCTGTGGCCATTGTCTTGTTTTGTCAGGTGAGGGAGAGAGAAGGAAGGAAGGGAGGGAGAGAGAGGAGCGAGGAAGAAGAGAGAGAGGGGGGGTGGGGGGGGGGGGGGGGGGAATGTGAGGGAGGGAGAGAGGTGAGGTCTAAGTTGCCACCATATCCTACAGAAATCTTCATGTCCATGTCCAGCTCTCCATGACATATCACACAAATTGACAATATGTACACTAGGACTTAACTTAAAGACATTTTTAATTTAGCGTTTTTATCGAGAAGCAAATTCTAATTTTAGTACTCGCAAATATAGAATGAACTACATGTATAGTAAAAATTTGAAATTGTGTATAATTAGACAATTTCCATGTCAGATTCAGTCTTCAATGATCTTGTCTTCTCCATGATCAGTGTTTATTCTTCTGAGAATATTTGCAGAAAAAAAAATCTTCCTTTTACTGGGTCCTTGTACTTCTCAAAGTCAAAATAGCAACCAGCCAAAAGTGGTAGCTAGGTCTCAAAACCGCTAAATTTAGTACCTGTTTTTAAACCTGTCCTTAAGGTACAATGTACATACTAGACATTCTAGTAGGACTTACCACAGACTCACTAATGGTGTAGGTCCTGTCCTATATATAGGTATCCTAGCTCTCATCATTATCAGGACTCTGAGGAGGGTACAATAAGGATGAAGAATGGTCAGTTCAATCATGGATTATAGACCACGGGGGAGTTGATAGGAAATGGCGGCACATGCCAGGCAAAGGTGGTTACGTTATGCTGGCATGGCAATCTCACTCCATCCCAAAGGGAGAGATGCTGACAATCTAACACACCCCAGTGGCCTTATCCTGTCTAGAACTGTAGCCGATGGTGCTGCAGTTCCAGCTGTAGTAGTATGGACGTTACTGATGCATGTATGTGTACCAAAGGACTGACATTTAGAATCACTGTTTCAACCACTTACGTATACATACTCAAACTTACCACAACTCTCACACACTTGTTCCACATCCTGTGTGTACAGCCCAATGTCTATTTATCGCTCATTAGCATAGAGCAGCATACTGTGGCGAGCTCTGAACTCAGCGGCTGCACATAACCCGCTGTACTTCAAAGGAATGCCACAACACTGAACATTTAGGATAGCGGGGCACTGTATGTACAGTGAACAGTGCCATCAACTGAACTTCCACTGTATATGAAGTCAGTAAGCATTGTTGAATGGAGTTGTAGAATACCTCCCTCCCTTTCTCCCTCTCCTCCCTCCCTCCTTCCCTCCCTCACTTCCTCTCTCCCTACTTCCCCCCCTCCTTACCCTCCCCCCTCCCCCTCCCTCCCTCTCTCCCTACTTACCCCCATCCTTACCTTCCCCCCTCCCCCCTCCCTCTCTCCCTCCCTCCCTCCCCCCCCCCTCTAGGATGACACACTAGAAGAGACAGTCTGGAAGCTAGTCCATGGAGATGTCTTCCGACCCCCTCTCCATCCCACTCTACTGCTTGTCTTGGATCAGGCATTCAGATATTCTCTATGACACTCATCATCACTGGTAGGTCAGAGTACATTAATTCGGGGTCCTGGAATTTCCCTGACCCCGACATGAATTTCCCCCCACAAGAGTCTCATATATGTAATGTTGAGAGGTGACATGGAAGTATGGAATGTAGACGGCAGGCCGTTGGTACTACAGTAAAACCTGTTTTAGCAGGCACTTTGTATACTGGACAAACTACTATGTACCAAGTGTTTTCCCATACTTAAGAATAGCAGGACGCCTTTTAACTCTGAACAGTGGACACTCTGTCTTGCACAGGCACTATTATGGCAATGTTAAACTATGTCCGAATAGGGGACACTCTAATTAGCGCTCACCCACAAGCCCCACCCCTCTCATAATCCCCCTTGCCCCTCCTCATATGTTGTAAACAACCAGTATAAGGATAATATTGCAATACATGGCTGTTTATACAGAAACTCCCAATAAAGGACAACCTCCAAATAAGGGACAAAGCCCTCTGTACGAAGGTGTCCCTTATTCTTTGTACTATGTGTCTACATTCCATGATCTCCACAAATTATTTGGAGTGTGTTTTTTTGGACAATGCATCGCCTCCATTCATTTATAAATCGTATATTGACATTTAGACTACGGTAACTTTAAATTGACCAATCAGGTTACGAGAAACGCGGGATCTATTTTTCATAGTCACCTCGTTAGCGGGATCTATAGTTGGCCTCTGGCCCCTAGCTAGTACCAGGATCTATTGGCACGCTTGTTGCTAACGGTTTGAATGGTCATTGTCCAATCAGTTTCTCCGCTGTAGTCTAAAATAGTTACACGCACTGTCGTCGGGAACTACGCGATTTAGAAAGCCTGGGCCCTTGGTAGAACCCTCGCTACACTCGGGACGCTACATCCGGCCCTCGGCTTTCTAAATCACGTAGTTCCCTCGACTCAGCATCTAACTTATATTTATACACGTAGCTATACACTATCACACAGTACAGTAGTAATGTGTATATAGGGATTGCTATGGTCTATCCCCATTGAAAACCATATATAAGGATTTTGTTCATTTTCACTTTCAATTTAAAGTTGATTTCACTTTTAATGATATCAAGGTGAAAAATGTGTGAAAAATAACCATGAAACAAAAATTGGTTGATCTGTGATGTAAGATATGCGTAATATCAAAAAAGTGCTTTTCACATTTTTGCCCATGTTCTTCATCTTCTTCTTATTCTTCTTCTTCTTCTTGAAGAAGCGTAACTCAATAACCATAAAATCAATGAAATGGAATCTTTGCATGAAATGAAATTGAATCTTTGCATGTGGAAATATATCAATACATACAGGGGAATAGAGGCATAATTTTTTCGTTAACCCTTGTAGTTCATGTACTACTGATCGTTATCTTTCCCAGCAATGTATTATGAATGAGGATAACTAATGAGCAAAACTCAGCAACCATGGTAACCATCAACCTGAAAGTTAACATGTGTAGAGATATCATCGCTAATAGCAACATGACAAAAGCATATGTTATTAACCCTTGTGATTCTTGTAATAATGATGTTAACACTCCTCTCAATGCAATACATGTATAGCCTCGGTTCCAGGCCTTCCCCGCGAGCGTTTCATTACGCGCTGATAAGTCGGGGAAGGCCTGGGCGCAAATGTCACGTGAGGTAGACGTTAGGTAGACGCCTGGCGGTGTGGCACTTCGCGTGTGCGTGTACTAAGGAGCAAGTGATGGTCTTCAACGGACGATCCATGTATTCCCGACTCTTGAGCAAACACCACACGCCAGAGTTGCTACATTCGGTCGTCTGTAGTACCCGGACACGCAAAGTGCCACACCGCCAGGCGTCTACCTAACGTCTACCTCACGTGACGTTTAATTCAGCGCGTAGAGATCTAGTGAACTGGCTGATAGAGAACGTGTTGACGATTTGTATAGCAACTAGCACTTAGTACTACATAAGCAAAACAGAGATGTGTTGGCGATTCTTGTGCTACTCTCACCGTCAGAACACTGCACACGCGTACAGTGTGTTGGCTCTGCCTCTACGTATGTACCTCGGTAAGCTTATATCATAGATACCATATAGTACCTATGCTTATATACCGTCTGCTGGAGAAACGGCACGCTATTCTACCACGATACTATATACCACCAAGCCAAAGCGCTGGTGACTGATAGTACGTTGCTAGCAGGTTTGCTTATAGACCAGAGTGTACGCAGCTGCTGCTTGCAACCAAACCACGCCCCAGTACTAATCACGCACACTTGGTCAGATGTTTATGGATATGGAGAGCACATGCTAGGGAGAGTTATTGCTTACAATAGTAAAAAATGACAAGAGACAAGTAAATAAAAAATTTAGGAAATTTGAAGTGTAATATAGGAATTGCATAAAAATGAACAGAGACAAGATTGGGACACAGACATGCTATATACATCAATGTACTAAAAGGTATGTTGATGTACATAGCATGTCTGTGTCCCAATCTTGTCTCTGTTCATTTTTATGCAATTCCTATATTACACTTCAAATTTCTTATTTACTTGTAATATTATACGAGTATTGAAAGTGCATGTGCTCTTGGTAACGGAGAGTATATGAAAGTTTCCAGGCAGAAGCTTAGAAGCCTAGTATTGTAGCTCGCAGCCTTACATTGACCCGTATTCCAGGCAGTGTTGTAACCATTAGCTTTTAGAGAACTTTAGAAGGCTCTGTCATCAAAAAGCTGCATATCAGCACAGCAGGAGGCCACAGCATGACAAATGATGCCATAACTTTTGAATGATATATTTTCAGAGAAAACCCCACAAACCTTTTTGCCACTGTTGCCTCCTGGGTATGTGACATTATTTTCAGGACGAACAGAGGTGAGAAACCAGCTACCGTAACACAAAACAATAATTATTATTGAGCAACAACACAGCAGAAAAGATGATAGATACAAGATGCAAGATGTTTTGGCTCAGAAGCCTTCTTCAGTTGCACATCTACCACAGAAATGACCATATTGTTAGATTTACGAAACCTAGCCAGCTTTTCTTGGTTGTGTTGGACTAACCTAGCTATAGCTCGCTCTGAGCGATCAATGATAGAATATAGGCTCATTGCTGTGCAGTATCTAAACAATCATTGTTATTGAGCAGTAACCATCCCACATTTTTAGTGAGATGTGGAAAGAATAACATCTTCGCAAAGTGATTGTGAGTCAGATTACATCTATATGACTCATTTCAAGGCATTCCTGCAAACAATAGATAGCAACTGAAGAAGGCTTCTGAGCCAAAACGTTTTGCATCTTGTATCTATCATCTTTTCTGCTGTGTTGTTGCTCAATAACAATTATTGTTTTGTGTTACTGTAGTTGGTCTCTCACCTCTGTTCGTCCTGAAAATAATGTCACATACCCAGGAGGCAACAGTGGTAAAGAAGTTTGTGGGGTTTTCTCTGAAAATATATCGTTCAAAAGTTATGGCATCATTTGTCATGCTGTGGCCTCCTGCTGAGTTTCCTCCATTTTTACTGTTTAGATACTGCACAGCAATGAGCCTATATTTTATCGTTACAGTAACCCTCCTGCGTATGCGTGCCGAGGGTTAATACTCATAAGGCTACCATAGCATTACTACCATTGACCATGCAGCCACAATCATGGGCACACATATATGTATGCACAGGCAAACCTTTACCATCTGTTCCCCCCTCACCTGAGGAACATAACTTACCATCTGTTTGCCCCTCAACTCCAAGCTCACTTCTTAATTAATAGTTTTCCCTATACTATTAAGCTTGTCAAAATTTACATATCTGTCTCCTAAAAGATTCTACAAAAATGACTCTAACATTACTATAGCAGGCCCAGCGGCAGCATAGTTTTATTGGTCTGGCCATCTGCTCATGCGCAGCGTTCCGCTGCATATGGCGATCGGAGTTCCTACTCCCACGCAGAGTAATAAGGCACTCAGAAAACCTTAACCTCATGGCTAGGAAGAATCGTATGCACACAATCACTAGCTAGACTGCTACACGTCGTGAACAGAGCCCCACCCAGGCTAGCCCTGCACACCTATATCCAAAAATTGGTCCGACCATGGCCGGACCAACTTGACCGGCTATGCCGGCCCTGTATAGGTTGAATATTCCCACAACACGTGAACTACACTCTCACACTCAGCACCACACAACGCACATTCCAATTTGCCTTCTCTACCTCTATGCCTGTCTACCTCTTCATAAAAACCATGTGTTCATGACCTAAACTTAAACAATTACATCATCAACCCCATGCAAATACATCTTAAATTCTATTTCCTTCCCAAACCTTTTGTACATATCTAAACTATTCAGTCCTCCCTCAAACTGACTACCCACCCTTTCACTTATACTCTCCTCTATATAAGCCAAATATATGAACTCTCTCTCCCCTCTTAATATTCTCTATCCATTCATGCTTATTCAAACCTAATGACAGAAAGAGTTCATCAACCACTCTATCCCATGCTTTCCTTTGTCTACCTCTACGAGGCTTAGTTTTCCATTCCAGACTAAATGATTGCTTTGGATATCTTCAGGCATTGATACTAATTTATACCACCACTTTAATTTAGCTCTATCCCTTCAACCCCTTAATGATTCTATACCATATCACCTCTAACTGCTTCAATATATTGTAGTCAGTCCGTGTGTGTGTGTGTGTGTGTGTGTGTGTGTGTGTGTGTGTGTGTGTGTGTGTGTGTGTGTGTGTGTGTGTGTGTGTGTGCGCGTGTGTGTCTGTAAACACGTTTTCTCATAAACCGTGACTCCTATGTGTACCAAATGTAGAGATATGAAGAAGCATCATTAGTACTCGGCACAGTTAACGACTGGAGCGGAAAGAAGAGACCAGAACTACGTTGTTGAAGAAAAGCAGTAAATTGCCGATTTTCGTGAACCATGATTGTTATGATTGCCAAACATGGATATATTGACAAGCAGTATTGCTACTTCGTAATAGTAAGTCTGGAGCTGTATCGTCAGAAGTGTATCAGTTTTAGGCAGCGGTTTATGCCTGAAGCGCATTAATTGGAGATCGCAACAAGCATGACTTGCTGTTAGATATAGCTACAACTATACAGAGCACGAAGAGAGTCAGGAACTCTAAATACATTTACTAGGTAGTCATAACTGTGCGAGGGTTACGTACTTTACAAGTGCATTTTATTACAAGTTTTAGAGCTCCCCCAAGATAATGGATTTTAATGCAGCTCATGCCGAACACAATACTATACTTACAGATTAAGCAGAATCCACACACTCTCGTAGTTACCACTTTCTGCAGCCAAATGAAGAGCCGTTTCATTGAAGGGGTCCGTTTCATTGATCATATCAGGTTTTTTCGATAGCATATAGCGGATTGCTTCCTTGTGACCACTGAGTAGAAATGTGTGGGCAACATTTTTGCCAATTCGTCTGACAACATGGCCATTTGTGATTTGGAAAACATCTTTTGGCTCAAATAGACGATCAATAAATTTGCGAATTTTCTTTTCACTTTTCAGGTGCTCAAAAAGTAGCCACTTGATAAAACTCACAGATCCAAATTCAATGTACTCGTAAAACACTGGCTTTATGTAGGGGTCACCACCAAAGATTGGATCTACACCAGCCCTAACCAGAAGTTGGGCAACATCGAGACGGCGGAGGCTGAAGGAGAGCTCAAATGCTGTCGTATTTTCACACATTCCAGCAGTCAATATTCGACTGAGGACTGCACCTTTCTCTATGAAGTACTGGACAATGCTAATGTCAAGCTTGTCTGGCTTGTTTCTGGACTTCAGAATGACAAAGTATGCCATCATCCGAATTAGAGGAGTGCCACTTCCATATCCACATCTGCAGATGGATTGTTAGTCTGACATGTACTATTCTTTCCCAACATACATACAATGCCCTTTGCCTTGTACCTAGGCTATAAGGAGGTAAAATATATACTGTACACGTACACACACAATAAGAGGTGTCTACACCTGCATCATGCCTCATAAAGAGAAGGCTTCTTCGACATACGTGTTACATAAACTATATACTTACGTGCACCATTTTCAATCAAGTAATCCATCATTTCCTTGTGGCCATAGTAGCCAGCAAAGGCTAGTAGTGTCATAGGATGACGATCATATTCATTGGTCTCATCAATTCCAAGTACCATATCACAGACATCAAGGTATTGTTTATGAGGTACTTCAGGGATGTGTGTCTGCATTGACTGCACAGCTTTTTTGAGATTATCAAGGCTTCCATCTTGAATAGCCTAAAATATAAAGTCGTACATGTGCATGTACATATATGTGGTAAGAGGGTTCCCTATAGAGCAGATTACTGCAGTAATTGTACGTGACATCACATTCGGAGTACTTGTGGCCGCTTTTTATATATACATTGCAGTCGATGGGAAACAACGCGTTTTAAATTCACTATGCACACAAGTGATACTATCAAAAGGCAAAGGGCTTGTACAATCCTGACCTTTGCAACTGTGAAAGAAAGTGGCTGATCAAGCACTCCTAGCCATGATACAGCCGTTTTGGGAAGATGTATTTTGTGATGTAGCCCCTTACTCCCTTTATGAGGTTCATTTTGGCTTGTATAGGCAGTACTGTATATTTCTGTAAGGCTTTCACATTCCTAACCAATTGAGCATGAAGTCACTAAAACGCCTGTATCACACAGTCCAGGAGTGCACAATTGACTTCATTCTTTCACAGTTGCAAAGGTCAAGAATTGTATGGCAATGGTACCACTAGTGCACGTGACAAATTTAGGATCACCTTAAATAGACGGACCGGAAGTAGCACGAGTTGCGCAACCGGTGCAAGCGCTTCCTTGCACTACGCTGATGTCCCTCGAGCTATATACAATATCTCAAGACCCCATCGGACTCCTAGCACGAGTTGCGCAACCGGTGCAAGCGCTTCCTTGCACTACGCTGATGTCCCTCGAGCTATATACAATATCTCAAGACCCCATCGGACTCCTAAAAACTACTACGTCTTTGCACTGTTCTACGCTGTTTTAGGCCTACGTTCCAATTTATACTTTCGTATTTATACGCGCGTATACGCGTGTATTTACACAAGCAGCTGTGTAAATCGCGTTGGTGTACTGGACCCAAGAGCTGGGGATGAGAGAAAGAATATAAAGCACCGGACATCCAACCAGTAACAGCTTAAAGGTGTAAGCTCTTGAAGATTTGGTAGCTTTTAGAAAAGCTGGTTTGGTAGCTTTTAAAAAAGCTGGTTTGGTAGCTTTAAAAAAAGCTGGAGAATGACATGTGTTTCCCTCCAGTTGCTGGTTGATCTCTTGTCGGTCATCCCTCATGACTACACTGGATACCTGAGGGCGATATCTCTGCAGAGGCTCTGAAGTGTGACAGAAGCTGAGGGACCATGGCGCTCCCGCCACATAAATTCATCTAAGTATGACGCCAGCATCGTCTCCTGCACACCTTTCATCCTCTTAAATTTAGTCTTGACCCGGTTCCAATATGATTCCACGTTCTGTGTATGAACCCCCGTGGTGGGATCAACAAAGTGTATGGAGTGGTTCACTGTCTGGTGCTGTGAGGCAGGTGTCTGTTGCTGGATCCGTCTGTAGGCAGCCCACTCATCACTCCACACAATTGACCCTGGTCGAACATGCCTACATATTATTGGCAGTAATGTTGCAGCATCACGCTGTGCAACCATAGTCATGACACCAAGAGCTGGAGTCTGGCTGGTGTCCACCATGCCAAAGACCCACTGTTCTGATCTTGCTGGACGACCACGATGATACTGCAATGAATAATATATGTTTTTCATTAATACCGACTAATGATGAAACCCACCTTACCTTTGGCTTATGACGAAATAGAGACTCGTCTATCTGGACAACAAGTCCTGGGCCACCAAGGAGAAGTGGTGCATCCACAGTTGTTAGTCGCCAGCTGCATATGTCTCGCAGGTATTGGTACGCCTGAATACCTGTTGCCTCAGATACTTGGGCCTCCTCTGCAGCCTGGGTCACTGGATATTGGCGTACCCACCAATGCATTATGACCAGCCACTGTTGTAGAGAGAGCTTTGAATTTGCAAAGAAGCTTCCCTGCCGAATGCTACAACTCTTCTTGCACGAATCATCAGGACACCGCCACCTATTGTGATATGGTATATGTCATAAGTGGGTCACAGACTAAAATATTGTAGGGGGGAGGAGCCGACTGTATGCTATGGAGTTTAGGGCTATTGCTCCCCCAGACACATTATCCAAAATGGCTTGCCTGCAAGCCGAAATATTGGAGGGGGCCTCCCTTCCTATGCCTATGTATGTACAGACACAGGAGCTACCAGCCGTATATTCTTCACGATGCTTATATATTTCATGCAATGATTGCAGAAGTACCTGCGTTTGTCCTGAATGTCATTACGGGTTTGCATTTGCATTGCAGCTCCACAAGCAGGGCAGTTCAGTCTGTTTGCAAGCAGTGACCTCTGCTGAAACCATGATATGCGGTCATCAACACTTCCAGCAATAACCGGTGCAAGATCCAAGATGCTCATCTCTGCAACACTGAAGAGTACTTACCGCGTTTCACATTTCCCGCGCTTGCAGTTGGACCAATAACATTGGGGATGACATAATACATGTACAAATGCATGTATGAGTATGTTCATAAAGTAAGTGAACGTTCGTCGTATATATAATTATGTGCAGGCCGGCCGAAAGAATCGCCATTCTCTGACTGCATCATGTCGATATGCAGAGATACAAAGCTCGGATAGCCAGTCCTTGCCTGCATCCCAAGACAAATCCTGCGTACACAGCATAGCTGAACTCGATAACGCTGAACCCGTCAGGCTGGAATGACTCTGGTACTGAATGACTCTGATACTGGTCCCACGACATCAGCGTAGTGCAAGGAAGCGCTTGCACCGGTTGCGCAACTCGTGCTACTTCCGGTCCGTCTATTTAAGGTGATCCCGCGGATGTTTTCAGCCTTTTCAGACAAACTACATGCTCTGAGAGTGCTTCTATACACTTTAATACTCTCAAAGTACGTAAAATATACAGCTACAGTGAATCTCGGAAATTTGTAAAAACCCGGATTGTTCATCTTCTTCTTCTTCTTCTTCTTCTTCTTCTTTCTAATTCAGTTCAAACGGCCTACCGCGAAACTGGGGTTAGTAATCGCTCTAATTCTTTCACGAAAATCATTTATACTGAAGCGTACATGATCCTTGATGCACAAAATCTACATACCTTCTCCCAAAGCCGTCAAACTCCGGGTCTGCAACCTTACAAGTGTTAGTTTTAGACGCCATTTTCTTGTTTGCTCACGTGCCGAACACGTGAAGTTAGTTTTGTGCACTAGTGATGCAGACTTTGTGTCCGTCGAGCTGCCGCTGTTTCGAACGCTGTGTTGTCTTTTTTGGCTACGTTGCTCCGTTTCTTTACTGTTACAAGCAACTGGACCCGCTGTTGTACTCAGTAGGCAATATTCGTACAAGACATGATTATGGGAGTCACTGAAAGTTGCTACTATCCTGCTTATAGGTATGGACGGGAGGTAGAACTCTGCACGAAAGTCAGTAGGTTTATATGTGTTGCTACACACAGTAAAAAAACCAGTGAAACAAGTGTAAAAACATTTTCACTAAAATGTTGAAGAAGGATGTAGGGATTGAAGTACCAAAAAGTATAGAAACAAGGTTAAAGTACACCATGCATGCAGACAAAGGCAGGGGATGATAGCATGCAACAATCATAACATGCGTAACCCCATATCCCTACATCTGTAAATGCTAAAAGGGGTTACGCATGTTATGATTGTTGCATGCTATCATCCCCTGCCTTTGTCTGCATGCATGGTGTACTTTGACCTTGTTTCTATACTTTTTGGTACTTCAATCCCTACATCCTTCAACATTTTAGTGAAAATGTTTTTACACTTGTAAATGTAGCAACCACATAGATCTTTCAATGGGCTATAAACATACATTAAAGAATACCACTAATTTCGCACTCAGACCACCTAGACCTCTTTTGATTCCTCTCCCCAAAATGAACTTAACTGAAGATAAAATGAAGATAACTATAGACATAAATAGTACCTCTACTGCGCTAACGAAAGTAGCACAGTAGTCTCTTGGGAGACTAGCATCTGACAGGTACAGCACTGTCCCCTCCCTGTACTCTCCCGTTTCGGCGTCGGAAGCAATCAGTTTTCGCTCGGGATCCATATTCCACAAGTATTTGTGACACTGGTCTCAACTGTCACCCACGAAGTCATATATACGCGTCAGCCCAACGGTTGCTTTATAGCCTCACGCACGTTCCCACTCAGGTCTCCCTCTACGTCGGCGTTGCGCGCGCATATAATATTAATTATATAAAATATATAATAATATTATGCGGACAGGGGATGCGGCACGTCTAGCGTAGTCGTGGCACCAGACCGTACTGAATCACAGAAGTAACCTTCATGAGGCGAAGTGCAATATCATGGTTTTCAATAGGGATAGACCATAGCAATCCCTATGGATAAGCTTACACAGTACTACCCTACTATGTGATAAGTTAGAGGATATAACACATGCAGGATGGTAAGTTGAATAGGTAGGGGTGATAATCCACTTAATTAAAGGGTACAGCAACACTTTATGCTAAATATCCCTTCTTAGACCCCTCTGACTATTAGTAATATTTGGTTCACCAACCACATAGCATATGCTAATTGGAATGATGTATATTGATACAACTGCCAAGGGTATGTTCTAGCTATACTTTGAAAAAGGCAACCCAATTAAAATTGTTACAGGAAAGTTAATTAATTATTGGCAATTTCTGGGAAAAATGGTTGGGCTCGAGCAATCAAGCAATATAGGCAACTTGATTGGGAAATTTGGGTAATAATTGCAAGTAGAAGACCACATTGCAGCAGCCAAAAGTGTTGCAGAGTGTCAACACCCTTGATTAAGAAGAGAACAACTTTTTGCTAAATGGGTGAAGGCATTGGAGCTAGTATTGCTTTTACAACCAGAATGTGTATTCTCGCTTTTGAACAATAGTTTCAACACTAGACAGGAATTTGTGATGGAAGATTTTAGTGAACTTGATGGCATTTGTGGAAATTCAGGTAGATCAGTGGGAAAAATAGAAGGAAAAGTGGGAAAAATAGGGGGGAAAAGTAGGATAAAAAGAAAGGAAATTTACGTGAATTTTCAAGCAATTTGTGCCAGGGCCTAAATGCATACCACTCTGCCAAGGGGAAGGGTGGGGGATTTACGGTTCAAATCCTAGAGAGTATGCCACACGAGGGGCATACAGCAGTGTCTTCTTTGTCACTCGAATCATGTTGTAAGTCACACTCCAGTGCAGTTGAATTCCCTCTCCTGGACTTCTGTTTCTGTTCTCCTCTCTTCCCTCTTCTGTCCATATCCTTCCCCCTCCTTGTCTGCTGAGATTTCACAGGGTTTTTTCTTTGTTGTCATGTTTCTTTGTTTGAATCTCTTTAGCCTTTCTTTTCTCTTCTGCTTCAGCTTTTCGTTTTTCAATCTCCAATGACTTAGCTTTTCTTTGCTCTTTTCTTTCAGACTTCTCTCTGCTTCTCCATTTTCTCCTCTTCATTTTCTTTGAGTGCATTAAGTACTTCAGAATAAGTGGTGCACAAACCTTCACTATTTAGAGCTCTCCTCTTTCTTCTAGTTGACTGCTTTGGGTGTGGCAAAACCAACATCTCTTGAAGAATAGGAGAGACAGAGCTAGACACGGACTTTGCTTTACAAGCAGATGAATGGCTTGAACCAATCACACTGTTGTGTCACAAGGGTGCATGATTTGCAACCAGGACTCATACTCCACATCTGGAACATCATACCCCTCTCTGTAGCGTTGCTCATAGAGTTTCTACTGTTCTAGACTGAACATGTGACCCTCACTGCTGCTTGGAGTCGCAGATGATGAAAGTGGTTCTACATTTGGTATGCTTGCAGTACACACAGGTACTGGGGATTTAAATGCCTTGGATGGACCTAACATCTTATCATCAATCACACAGGGGTTCAATGGATAAATTTAAAACCACTCATAATGTTATTTGGTGTAAAAGCAACAGTGACAGCAGAAGAGACCAAGGATGCTATTTTATCATTGGTAATGACACGACCAGGGTGGTATTGGGAAAGGTACAGTGAGCATGCTTTGGAGAAGGCGGCTTTAAAGATCTGAATACTCCCACGTCTAGAGGCTGGAGTAAATGTGTCGTGTGCGCAGGAAGACAGAGAATGTATACATCATTAGCACGTGCTAATTCTATCAATTGGATTGACACATGTGATGCATGCCCATCTTGAATAAGAACAATGGGTCTTGTGGGAGGAAACTTCTTCAAAAAATAATTGAACCATTCTAAATACACATCTTACTGTTGCAAAATATAGTTCCTGCTTCTGCACTCTCTTTGAAATTGTCAGGGACTTTTGTCTTTCGTGTATATATTATGCAAGGAGGCAACACGAAACATGGCTGAAATGCAAGATAGAACAGTGTGGATACGACCCCTTTCAGCGGACGTAATACTGTACAGGTGGCGTTGACCTAGTTCAGCATTCACTTTCCCAGACCTGTGAACTATAGTCACACCTGTCTTATCAGCATTGTATACATTCATTGGTTTTGTAACCTTCCATAAAGGGAACCTAACTTTCCAAAAAAATCAGTTATGACTTCCTTAGTTGAATTAAGTGCTCTAGCATAAGAGAGAGGTTATGGCATACGTACTGTAAGGTTAGGATGCCGCGTCTTAAATCCCTCAAACCACCAGCGACCTGCCTTCCCATCTATGGGTTGCTTCCTTTGCACTTGGTTACATATGCACCAACCATACACATTACAGCCTCTTTCGTTGACAAATACCCTAAGGCAAGGATTATTGTATCTCACTAACAAAAGTTCCACTAAATGTGAAAATTGGTATGATGATAAAGTGTAATATGCAAATGATCAACGTTGTGATAAGATCTCTGTAAACAATGTAAATCTTGTAATATAACAACAGATAGCCTCAGGCAAGCATTACTGTATTTCATTAAGAAAAGCTCCAGTTAATGTGGAAATTATGATGGTAAAGCTTAATGCCCCAAAGATCAACATTCTGATATTAATCTCTGTAAACCATGTAAATGTTGTAAAAAATAGCCTCAGGATAGTATTACTGTATCTTACTAACAGAAGCTCTACTAAATATGAAAATTGGTGTGATGGTAACTTAATATATACCCCAATGATCAATGTTATGATAAAATCTCTGTAAACAAAGTAAATCTTGTAATATATAAACAAAGTAGCCTCAGGCAATAGTTAGCTATATCTCGCTAACAAAAGTAGCACTAAATGTGGAAATTGGTGTGGTGTTAAAGGCTTAATATCGTAAAATAACGTTGAGATAAAATCTTGTAATCTTGTAAATAGTAGCCCCAGGCACTACTTTGCTATATTTCATTAACAAAACCTCCACTAAAAATAGAATTGGTACAATAAAAATGTTAGATAGCCTCAGGCTACGAGTCTATTAGCTAATACATTTGCTACCAAGTAAACTGCAAAATAGCAGTTAAGTAAACAAGCAAATAAAAAATTTAGGAAATTAGAAAGGAAATATAGGGATTGCATAAAAGGAATGGAGACAAGATTGGGACACAGACATGTTATAATATATCAACGTAACATTATGGGTACGTTGATATATCAAAACATGTCTGTGTCCCAATCCTTTTTATGCAATCCCTATATTTCCTTTCTAATTTCCTAAATTTTTTATTTACTTGTCTCCCATTTTTTCTGGACCTAGGTACATGCAGTTTGCTATTTTTCAGTTTACTTGGTATCAAACATATTAGCTAATAGAGCTTGTAGCCTGAGGCTATCAAACATTTTTATCGCAACATCAATTGTTTGTGTATTTACAAATTTTTTGGAGCTTTTGTTAATGAAATATTGCAAAGCAGTGCCTGGGGCTACTATTTACAAGATTACAAGATTTTATCTCAACATTATTGTTATTTTACGATATTAAGCCTCCCAGGTCCAAATATTTCAAAAATATATGGACCCCTCTGAAACATAAGGACCCCCTACGGTGTAGTATAGTATACAGTTTTGCTGTGTAATAATAAATGTATAATGACAATACAACTACAATATAATCATTAACTACAACAACCACAATGCCACTGCACACTACTGTCTTCTATGGCTACATCCGGTGGGTTTACACATCTAATGTGAAACTATTCTGCACATTCTGAGCACTGAATCAACTCAGAACTACACAGCATACGGCAGGTACAGTAGAGGGGGATGTATATAATACACCTTCTTTATCTTCCTGGCAGATCTCCTATCCTTCAAAGTAGGAAATGGTGAGTGTGCCATTTTCTAAGCACTCATGCAGGTGCTTTCTCATGAGCAAGAGCCAGGTTGAATGCCATAGCTGAAGCTATGCCAAATAAACCACACTCACTAGTCCGGCCTGCAGATGGATATCTATCATGTTTTTCTTGCTGTAGTCTCTTCTCAACAGTTTCACGGGGGCATGACGTTCTCCTTTCTGTGACTCAAACATATTGCGCGTAGCTCGTAATATTGACGCATGCGCACTAGCACGAAGTACATATATATATGTACCAGACAACGCCCTTTCAGACCACTTCGTTAGCACGCTCCCGCTCGCCTATAGTAGTAGATACATATATAGGAATCCGGAGATAAACAGGGTGCTACGAGTCCGCTGAATCTTCAGGTAAAATGTAAACTTGATGTACAGTATAGTAGACTAGGCCTATAGCCTCAGGCATAAATGGGGTGCTCGAGCCCCCCCCCCCGCCTACGCCACTGCACAGTGTACGCGTGTGCAGTGTTCTGACTGTGAGAGTTCGTCAACACATCTATCTTTTGCTTATGTAGTACGAAGTGCTAGTTGCTATACAAATCGTCGAACTATTTCAATCTGAGCCTACTAGTTGCTACACGCTAGTTGCTAAGCATTTGCGCATGCGCGGCAGATGTAATGACGTCATTAACGAGTCTTGTCTCATTACGTAATCGTTTCATTGTATGACGCATGCTACTATATACGTACAAGTATGTTACGTACATTCAAAATGAAATTACATCATCACTAATATACATGTACATGTATTGCATCGACAGCATCAGTATTACAAGAATCACAAGGGAACATATGATTTTGTTATGTTGCTATTAACAATGATACCTCTTCACATGCTGACTTTCAGGTTGATGGTTACCATGGTTGATGATTTTTGCTCATTAGTTATTCTCGTTCATAATACATTATTAAGAGAGATAACGATCAGTAGTACAAGAACTACAAGGGCAAAAATATTATACCTCTATTCTCCAGTATGTTATAATATATTTCCACATGCAAAGATTTATGGCTGTTCAGATGTGCTTCTAGAAGAATAAGATGCTGAAAACATGGACAAAATGTTGAATCAGATATTATGTACATATTACATCACAACACAACCAATTTTTGTATGCTGGTTATTTTTCACACATTCTTCACTTTGATATCATTTAAAACTGAAATCAACTTAAAACTGAAAGTGAAAATGAAGAATATCCTTATGTATGGGTTTCAATGGGGATATATAGACCAAAGCCTATTAGTATTAGAGAGTCGGTAGACTCTCTATGTAGGGATGGCGCCGACAGGGCACGCCCATTTTCCAAAATAGAATGGCTCAGAACTCCCAAACGCGGCAGTTACAAACCCTTTTAGATACATACACGTACTCTACGAGTGATTCTGTACCCGCTAAGACCCTCAAAGTACGTAAAATACACAGCTACGATGACTTACGGAAGTTGCCACACCCCTCTTTTTGGATTTTTTTGTTCATCATCTTCTTCTTCTTCTTCTTCAGTTGAACTGGCCTATTGCAAAAGCAGCACAAGTACTGTTCTTGGTTTTTACATGAGACGACTCCTTTCCCTTGCATGCGTGATCCTTGACCAAGAAAATCTTCGTAACATAACTCAGGGCTCTGTAATCGCAAATTTTCCTTATTTGTTGGAAGCCATTTTCTATATGGTCACGTGCACACATTTCATAGAAAGGTGGAGCTCAAGTGCGCGCGCAGGTCCGCGGGAGTAGAAGCGGGTGGGGCTCGTGCGAAGACAAGCACGTAAGGATTACTCTACGTAGAGAAATGGACACTGTACCTAAGAAAAACTAGTGAAACAAGTGTAAAAAACATTTCATTAAAATGTTAAAGGATGTAGGGATGGTAGTGCCAAAAATTAAAGAAACAAGATTGTAAAAACCCGCAGTGAACAACTGATTATGATATGACCATACACAACTTATGTATATAGTTTGGAGTTCAGAGTTCATGCTACCACAAAGATGAATTACAATTCATGTATGCAGACAAGGGATAATTGCATGCAACAATAACAACATGCGTAACCCCTCCCTACATTTTATTTCATGGGGTTACGCATGTTGTTATTGTTGCATGCAATTATCCCTTGTCTGCATACATGAATTGTAATTCATCTTTGTGGTAGCATGAACTCTGAACTCCAAACTATATACATAAGTTGTGTATGGTCATATCATAATCAGTTGTTCACTGCGGGTTTTTACAATCTTGTTTCTTTAATTTTTGGCACTACCATCCCTACATCCTTTAACATTTTAATGAAATGTTTTTTACACTTTATACACAGTAGTACCATATACAACACAATCAAACTTTCATATATAGCATATTAGCTTACATTGAGTGTATGGTTAAAGTATGTATCATTTTTTTATAGAGTTCAAACTGGATTCCATAAGAGGCATTGCAATACTTGTCACTTGTGACTATATAGTGACAAACCTCATTTAGAGTTACCTGCATCAAATAGAGATGCTGATGAAATGAGAAAAACGTTTAAGATGTTGGGCTACGATGTCCATGAAAGGCAAAATAAAATGTGACCAAAGATAAAATCAAGACATTATTGTCTGCAGCAATACAAAGGGAAACTACCAAACCAAGATGGTAGTGAAAAGGTCATAGCGTTTGCTTTCTCTGGACATGGAAAACCAGACGATGATGAAGACAATGATTCAATGTGTATGTTAACCTATGATGAAAAGAAACTCTCACTGAAGGGGTACGTAATGAAACTTCTCGTAGGTATTCCATGTATGTTCAAAATCCACAAACTCTTCATTCTCAATGCTAGTCGGGGAAAAAAAGAAACTCCAACAAACAACTACAAGCAAAGCTGCCATCGATGATGAAGGACACTATCGTATAAACTATTCCACTATTCCAGATCATGAGCATGTAGCAAATGGATACCTGAGCTAGTTTGCAAACTACATGATGAGAAGATGCAATCACTTCAGAATATAGCAGACATTGTGAAAAGTGTCCAGGAAGGAGGTGGTCCTCTGCAACAATGTGAGTCAATTGATCGCTTAATCACTGGCCCACTCTACCTCCACCCAGAGTAATTAGTCATAGAGCCATTGATAACTTTGTGTGAACGTAAGATTGAACAGTCTAGCATGAGTTGACAGGAAGTCCCCATTCAACGTGTACAAAGTTATCATTACGCATTACGTCTGAACATTTCAGGCTGTAAAACGTCCCAATATTAGCGACTACTTCGTGACAAATTTTCTCCCGATCCATCCAGTGTTTTTTTGAAAGCTCTTTTTCATGTTGTAGTTCAAAGGTCGCTCATTACTATCGTCCAAGCCTCGTTTCTATAGGCTGTTCTGAAGTCGAGCTGTACTGAAAAACGCAACGATGGTCAACGCGAGACAGTCCTAAGGGGGTGTGCAAACCATGTCCGAACAGCAGTTTCCAACGAATGCACGCCATGATACGTAGGTATGTACCATGTAGAACAATAACTTCTGCAAGAAGAAACAGTTTGTTCTCTCATACACTGTTCATGATATGATGTTTATAAAATCTGTATGTTGCTCCATTAGGATTTCATTGTATTATTTGGTATTTAGCTAAACGTAGGTATACATACACCAGAACTATTATTATGTATCACAGCAACCCTAGAAAAACAGTCACTGTCTCTGTGGAAGCTAGCTTCACAGTCTCTGAACACTTCAAGCATGGTGGCAAATTAACATCTTATTTGAGCTCTCTCTCTGGTTCACAGTCACCATATCCTTCACCTTCTCTGTCAGTATGTATGTCTCTTTCATTGATTGTCAGGTTTGGGGGTGTATGCAGCTTCTAACACCCACCACATTTGCAAAGCAGTAATTTACCTTCTCTCATGTATGCACAGCGGGATGTCTGGAAGCTACTCTTGCACCCATAACCTCTCCTGATGAGAGCAACCACTCTCTGGCATGAATACATGCCTGATATGGTTTTCCAAGATGAATACTGCAGATCACCTCTCTCCCATTCTGTGCACTGTATCAGCAATGACCGTAATACATTATACCTGTTGTTGTTGGTTCACATGACTGATGATTTATATTATACTTTTCAAGACATACTGAACTTATAATACATCACTGTCAAATACACATTGCACTTGTTTAACTGTATGATCAGCGAGTATAAAAGGCATGCAAAAAACGTCGCATAATACACGAACTAAATGGTAGAACAGTTCCAAACTCTACACATGAAAAGAACTAAGTGTTTACTAAGTATATCTCGCTTAAAATATTGTTTGGTTATTGGAAACTGCTGTTCGGACGGCACAAACATGGTACGTCTTTACGTCCTGCGAAGCGGTAGTTGTGTTCACGCATCCCTGGTGGATCCTTCATACGGTTGGTTATGTGGTATTAATCTGCTCCTCATACGCCAAGTTAGACGATGGCATGCTCTAAAGAAGTCTAGCATTAGTACTTTTCAACTTACAAACGCACAAAAACATCGCTCGAAACGAGGGAAATCCGGAAGTTGTAAGCTTATACGTTACGAAATAGTACATCCGGTTCAATAATTAAAATTTGTCAACTCATGCTACAGTCCTTCCGCCAACGGAAATCTCACGTGATTTTATTTGCACAATGACGTAATGCTACTATTCCCAGGCGAGAAGATGGCACGGTCAGGCGGTGGGAAGAAACCCATCAAGACAGTGGCAATAGCAGGTAAGATATATGTAGGTGTTAGTACATAAGTATTTGAGTGTGTAACTGTGAAAAATAATCACTTTTACCTTTCGTAAAGCTAGCGCGGTTAAAAAATCAGCTTATTGGTTCTCCCGTTTACTCAACTTTGACGAACTATAATCCAACTAGACATAGCTGGAACACTTTCTTTTCGCCGCATGTTTTAGAACTATAGTTGTAGGGACTGTGTATAAAATATAAAAGTTGGACATTCATCAGAAAATAAGTTTACACAAGGAATGTGAAGTTGCTTTTTGGTAAAATTTGATGAGTTTTTCGACTGCGCATATATATATACGATAGTTGTGCGTTTTAATAGGGTCATATGCGCATGCGTTAATTGGTGGTAAAACGATCTTTGCAGCCCAGCATGGCAAAGTCCCACCGTGGCATAGCAGTCAAAGGTGCGAACCACTAGCACCTAGGTAGTACACAGTCTTTATGATAACCGATAGCATATGACAATCTGTACACTTTCTAAAAGAATAATAGTCAGACTTCTTCTTCAGAGTTGTCACTATAGGTATCATTCTCTCCAAAAACACTTTGCATTATTTGATCAACTTCAGCATTTAGATCCTTTTCTGAATTTTCAGTAGATATACTTGTATATATCACTGTCATATTCAACTTTAGAAGTAAATCCATCTTCTACTTCCCTACTGTGTGTACCCTCTGTTCCATCTTCCTCTCTCTCATTAGCCAAATTTCCTCCAGTAGTGGTAACCATACCTCTGCCCTGTTCTTCCTCTATTGTACCATCATTAATGTGTGAGAGATTAACACAACCATTGCATTGGCAACCCTTAGAGCATGTCTTGCCTTGTCGTCTACACCCACACGCTTTTGTACGGCATCCCTTTGTGCATTTGTAGCCCTTCAATAACCCATGAACCCTGTTTTGAACCTTCTTTATATTTGTTTCACTATCCCAATCAATCATTAATATTCCATCATTCATCTTCCATCCATAGAGATGTAGATGTTTCAGCATGATTTGATTTGAAGCCGCTTGTGCCCACATGTCAAGTACCCAGCAGGTTCTGGTCCAGTGACGGTACAGGGAATCTATGCTTGGTATCTCGAACTCTGTACGGTCCCATATACTATTGACACAATTGTGAATGATGTTGCTGAGCATTCATTTTCTAGACCTCTCTCTTCCCTCTCAGTGACCCTAAACTGAATGGACCTAGCTAGTGTGTCTGCAGATGAGCACACACCCAGGCGATTCAGTATTTTTATAAGAAGTGTAGAACCTCCCAAGCCATCAACCATGTCTGTGATTAGGTTGTGTACAGGTGTGTAGCATCTGTCGTTAGTGCAGAACATTAGTACACACAGGCAGAAAAATCGCCATACAATTTTTACATGTTGGTGTGATGTGAAGTCACTCACTTTACCCTTGCCTCTCCGTTCTGAAACTGACTGTGTGATGGAACATATTGCTCTCCACAGTGTAGGGTTTATTTGTGGTATTAGAGAGTTAATGTCAAGCCGATCAAAACGATAGGGACATATGGCATCTGCTTTCAAGAACATTTGTATTTGTTCATGCATAGCACTATTAACATCATTTAGAGCAACTTGCATGTTGTCTGAGACATTTGCTGTAGTGGAGCACTCTTTCTCACTGTAGCATGTAGATTCAACACTGGTTGGTCTGCTGTAATGCGATAATTTATGCAGTGCATTTGTTAATGCAATGAAAATGTCTCCATTGGTACGATATAGGAGCGTTCCACATCTTCTTATTTTACATACATAGCTTAAGTGCTGTTGAAGGGAAGATGTAAGGTTACTTAGAATCCATCTTGCAGTTATCACCTGTTCTTTCTCTGATGCTGGGATGCTAATACACTCTTTCAATTGTCCCCAAAAAAATGTGTACATTAGGCAATAGTAGTCCTTCTTGTCTTAAAATTGCCTCTCCCACATAGACAGTAGTCATGCTCATTGCTTGGCCAATAGCATCATCTACAGTTTTAACATCATTCACATGAATTATGCTGGACTTAACAACCTGAATTAACTCAACCAGGTCTGTATCGAGGCTATGGATCTGTGAATGTTTGAGTATCTGCAAATGGGATTTGTAGCATGCAAAACACACCTTGTCGCCATCTTTTAGTACTCCTTCATAGCCTGTGTTCTCTGCCAAATAACTCTGAATCCTCTCCATGTTGGGACATGGTCGTGCACTTTGTTTCTG
Organism: Theonella swinhoei; assembly: GCA_963970385.1. NCBI lineage: Eukaryota > Metazoa > Porifera > Demospongiae > Tetractinellida > Theonellidae > Theonella > Theonella swinhoei. The sequence continues at coordinate 6,199,619 of OZ019946.1, forward strand.
TAACACTGCACCACACGTTGGTAGTGTGTTTGTGTTGGCTGATATACATTGTATACCAGATGGTAGTGGTGCTTACAGAGTGGGGGTGGTATGTCTAAATTTGGGGGAATATTTTCCCTTGCTAATGTAAGGCACTGTATAATATCATCATGAGGAATGCTGGATTTACTGAAAAATGTGTTTTTGCACTGAGGAATTATACATTCTGTAACCCTACATTTCTCCCACCTAGGGCGATGACTGGGATCTTTTGTAAGCCGAGTGATGTCATTTCGGCAAGGACGACAGACTAGGCTATATTCAGAGATATCTAATGACTGGGCAAACTGCCGACAACTGTCATTCTTCCATGATTTGGGGGAAGACAGTTGTGTGTGCAACTGATTACATAGTGTGCATGCTGCAGACCGGCTTACAGGTGGTGAAGAGAATGCTAGCCGCCTTTTGCTTGAGCTTCTAGCTTCAGACATTGATATCTGTGTTATTGGCATTGTATAACAGTCATAAATTTAGTCGAAGCGGTTGCTAATCCAATTAGCTATATATACTTACTGGCTTAGTCTTTCCGTAAACACACGTGGTTTGGAGGTTCCATTCTCCCTCCTATCCTATCATCCCTCTTTAATGCTATTCTAATCTCTGGCCATATTCCTACCCCTTTTAAACTTGGACTCATCATTCCAATTCCTAAAGGTCACGATAAGGACTTATCTATCCCCACCAACTATAGAGGCATAACCCTGCTATCAGTGATTGGTAAGGTCTTTGAGAAAGTGCTTCTACACCGTGTCTCAGATCAGCAAGCCCACTTAAACCCTCTACAAGGTGGTTTCAGACCTGGGTTCAGTTGCTTACATTCTGCCTTCATTCTTCAGGAGGCTATTTCCTCTGTACGGGAAAGGAAGAAGAAAGTATTTGTGGCCTTTCTAGATGTGAAGAAGGCTTTTGATACAGTGTGGCATGAGGGGCTTCTGCTCAAACTTGCACTCCACAAATTTCCCATGTACATATGGCATATCCTCAATAACTGGTATAGTAGTTCCACATCTGCAGTTCTATGGAACTCCTGTATTTCCCGCTCTTTTCGCATACGTCAGGGAGTTCGTTAAGGAGCAATTCTTTCCCCTTTGCTATACTCATCTTTTGTCGACGGCCTTCTAGACCAACTATCTACCTCTGGACATGGTGTTTATATTGACGATGTATTTTGTGGAGCACCAATGTATGCAGATGACCTTGCACTTATAAGCGACTCAGCAGAGGATCTCCAGTCTATGCTAGACATCACCTCTAACTATGCGCTTCTCTGGCGTTACCAGTTTAATGCCTCTAAATCAGCAATTTTGGTCTTTGGTGAATCTCCAATTTCACGTAAGAGAAATCGTCCTTCACGGAAATGGTTGTTGGGTGGCGATGAGATTCCTGAATGTGATACCCATTCTCACTTAGGAATTCTTCGTACTGTACTCCCATCATCAGTTCACCGTACCATCGCACGATGTTCTTCTGCACGGAGTGCATTTTTTGCCCTGAATGCTGTTGGCTCTCGGTTTGGATGCTTACACCCTTGCACTTCTTTTAAACTATATTCCTCTCTCTGCATTCCAATCTTGCTATATGGATGTGAGCTGTGGTCACTAACTAAATCAGAAGTTACCATGTTGGAGAGAGTTCACTGCAAAATATTAAGGACTATTCAAGGACTGCCGCTACGTTGCCCAAGTATTGCTCTACGACATCTCATGGGTGTTCCTTCTGTTCTGTCCATGATTCACCAACGGCAACTTAACTTTATGTACTCACTCTCCACACTACCCCTCGACTCTCTCCCTCATGTGGTCTTTGAGAAGCGGCTAGCCAGTTCCCCACCTCTTGGTATTATCCCTTCCCTCCATCAGCTGGTTCAGTTGTACGATCTCCCAGCAATTCCAACTATTCTTAGTGGTGATTGGAGTAAACTGTCTTGGAAGCGATGGCTGAAAAAGATGTTTCAATCTCTAGACTACTCCACTTTCATTGACACTTGCAGCAACCTTCCTCTCTCTGACTGTGATTTTCGACTGGGGAAGCCCATCTCTCACTGGATGGTGTGTCAGGGCCTCCCTTCCCTCACTAAGGAAAACAACTTTCGCATCAGACTCCTAGTTAACTGCCATGGCCTCGAGGAGGACGCCTGCCGCTTTCGCCATAGACGGTTTACCAACTGCCACAGGCACGACCCGACTTGTCGATTGTGTGGGCAAGAGCCAGAGGATCCATCGCATTTTATCATCCGTTGCCCAGCACTCTCCTCGGTCAGAGCCTCATTATTACACTCCGCGTCCTCAGAACTCGATCTCAACTCCTTGTCTCGGTCCGATCCCAGTAGATTTGTGAATCTAGTTCTCGGTATGGAATGGGCAGACGATTCGCCCTTACAACATTTTTTCATCCGATTCCTCCATACTCTCCGGGAAAGGCGCAATTCAGTTCTGGTCTCTGCCCATTAGGGCTACTCTCCTATTAGTGGAGGTTACAAAGACGAAGAAGAAGAAGAAGGTTTGTGGTGAAAAACAAATATTCATATCTTAAAAATTATGCGCTGGAACAAGCTGAAATTTACTGTATATCTGTGTAAATTTGTATCTAAAACATTTACAGGAAAGGCTCTATCAGAAAAAGTTTACGCGAGTTTAGTGAGCTATGTAAATTTTTATTAGGCCTACGGGATGCGTTACCGCTGGCTTATAGTTCAAAGTTCATCACTTCTGCGAGCACGGACTGAAAGGGCATAAGCTGCACTAGTTGTACCCAGGTCTAAGGCGGAATAGGTAATGGGAATTGAAACATACGAGTCAGTGAATACTTAATGAGATAACCGTTTAGTGCCGTGCATATTTAATAAGCTACGTAAACGCGCGCAAATAAAATTGTACGCGTTTCATTGAACTTCCGGTCCATTGGCGGAATGACTGTGCTAGACTGTGAAGATAGATGCTTACAAATAAGATATAATTATATATTTTATGCTTAGCTTAGTATTCTATTAGTTGTTTTGTGCTGTATTTAAGGGGCGTTGGAGCCGTAGCGGCTGGGGCGGCCATCGCCGCCCCATCTCAGCTGTAGGCACAGCGCGTTCAACTGTCAACAGTAGACTTTTGACAGATCGCGGCTCTTGACGATCGGTGTTGCAGTATAGGTGGACCCCCCTTATCATGGTAGGGGCCCGGATGGATGGTCAGCAGGTCCTGTGACTTCTCTAGGTAGGGCTAGGGCTAAAGGCTAGGGACTACGGCTAGGGGTTAGGGTTTCGTGCTGGGTTCAAACGCGCTTACAAGTACGCGCGCGGCGCTATTGACAAAAGGTGTATATGGAGCCATGCAAGCAATTGAGGATCCACCTGTTCAGCGGGGAGTCGGCCGCCAGTGCCCTTGGTTTGGTAGGGTTTCGTGCTGGGTTCAAACGCGCTTACAAGTACGCGCGCGGCGCTATTGACAAAAGGTGTATATGGAGCCATGCAAGCAATTGAGGATCCACCTGTTCAGCGGGGAGTCAACTGGTCCTAGGACAGGTGAAACCCCTAGGTCCCCCTGTCCTAGGATCGGTGGACCGGGGTCCACCAGTCCGGGGGGTCCACTGTTCCTCCGACATCGGTCGCGGTTATGCTCGGCGGCCGCCGCACCGCGGTGCGCACGCGTATGTGCTAAAAAATGTGCCCGCCCCATATACACGTACACGCGTGCTGCTGCCTCAGCGATCAGCCTTACGTTAGTCCCGCAGCTGTGCATGCAGAAAAATGGCATCGGCAGACTTCGGCACGTTCCTGCCTACAGACTAAACCTAGTACTGGCTGTCCGAACGCTTGATAATCCGTGCTGTGCCAATGCGGTAATCACGCCACCCACATACACTGCACATGCGCAGACTAAGCGACAGTTATCGCACGATGGTGCTTTCTATTCTGCGCCTACCTGCCACTGCTACAAAGCCTGAGCTCTGCTTCGCGGCTGCAGTGCCACCACAACCATTCAGAGGCAGAGAACCTGGGGGAGGGGGGGAGCGGAGGGGGGCCCCCCCACTTTTTGATAAGGGGGAACTGAGCCCCCCAAAATTGGAGGTTGTCATGAAGAACGTATTAAATACTAATAGCCTATGCCGGATGTATTCAGAATGAATCTATATAATAATAAAAAAAAACAACTTGAATGCTGAGCACCCCCACTTTTGATATGATGTCCCTGCCTCTGCATCGGGTAATTTGTCCTATAGTCTTGTAAACAAGCTGTATTTATGCAACTTCGGAAAGCCAGTAAGTCATATTCAAACATATAAGCTTACTGTGTCTGAGAAATAGGGCTGACAGACAGACACACAGACCAAGTACTATAACCCTTACTATGCAGGCGCCTAATTAAGGTACCTGCAGCTTGGTATATATACCAACGGCAAGTCATGATGACAACTATATTTCATAGATCAATGATCATTGAATGAGGTGCATACATTATATAGTTATGTTCTCCTACAGCTATGTTCTGTGTTTCTACTGTCAATCTATTACTGTTTATAATGATTTACTTCACATATAGTTCTATGAACTCTATTGGAGTATAATCACCAGAATTATCATATCGGCATATCCTTGCTTCTATACCATCATTGGTATGGTTGGGAAGTTCTTTAATGAAATATGGAGGATTTCCGATCAAGCAACATGTGCTGTTGATTGTACAGCTGTCACCATCCCAGAGAGGATCATCTGGAAAAAAAGATTTTCGACTTCCTGAGTTGAATCCCGACTCGCAGAAATAGTCGTCACCCACAAATGGTGGGATGGCTATATCAATAGTGGCATTACAAGGACATGCGTCTGTCTGATCCGGTATACCCTCAGCAATACCAGCTGCGAATGTCCAGATATGTGTTCGATTTCCAGGAATACCATGTGTAAGGCTAATACCACTAACATAAGCACCTTCAATAGTGGTCACTACACCACGATCATAGGCTTCAAATGCATCTGTCAGACCACTTTGATAGCCTTTGATTCTACCAAACACTTTATTGTAGTATCCTCCACTGACAGGGAAGATGACTGAGTCACAAGTGAGACTACCAGTACTAACTCCACCACATGTCCTCTTGGAGTGACTAGTCAGTTGCCAGCCAGAGGGACAGTTGGTATTAGTGTCTGCCATGTTCAGGTATAGACAACACGTCTCCAACCTCCTGTACCTCCACATGAGTATATTGAAAGTTGCTGGAGTTTTATCATCTGCAGGTTTTGATCGATTAGTTCAGTAATCATACGATTTTCATGCTTCTCCACATGATCATTTATTCTGTTTATCGTATCATTGAGGTTGCTAAATTCTTCTTTCATTCTACCATCACATTTGTCCATTTGACGATTAAGATCACTGACAGCATTGGTCACAGTTTGGTTAACACGAGTCAAATCATTTTTCACACAGCTCAGGTCTTCCTTTATATCATTAATGTATGGAAGTAGTAGCTGCAGGACTGCTTCACTGACTGTGGTAACTATAAAATATCAATGTTAAAATAATTAATGTAACACTTTATATTTTTCACATTACTTACCATCATCTTGTGCTCCTCCAGTCCTCATACAACAAAGAATGACTCCTGACCACAGGACTACCTGGATAGGTCTGTACATTTTGCCCTTTCTTCTACTGCAGTCAGACAACAAACTTAAGTCTTGTAGAACAAGGATCTGGTATCTGAAAAGTAATCACAATTGTTCAGCTTCTGTCATAGCAGATGTGATTATATTTGCTTAAGCCCTTGGAGAGTGTATAAATGAGAGGGGTGGTTGTTGATCTAAGCACCCACTATGTGACAGTTTGCATAAGTGGCCCCTTGTGACTGTACACACTTTTTTTAGAGATGTTTGTCCACAAAGATGTTGATGATGTCTCCACAACATTAACAATGCACAAAGTATATCTCTCCCCAAAAAGGTATTGGTTGCAAATATGAATGAGAATGCTGAAATGGTTTTCTATTCTTTTAGGATGAATTGTGGTCTACAACAGATAATGAAGACTCCACTAATGTGACAACCTCACCTTGTAGCTACTCAACCTAATTTTTTTTAGTTTTCTGGCAAGCTGTCTATCGTGTATCAAATGCTGCTGTTGTGAGCCTCCTGTCATTTTTGAGGTATTTCACAGTGTTCTTTGGCAACACATTCCAATGTAAGTCCCTCAGTGATACAGGAGAAGAAATACCTTGTTCATATGAAAGGATTTTGGGAATGTCTGATAACTGCTTTGAATATGTTGTATGCCCTAAGTGTAGTTCAATCTATGAATATGAAGACTGCATCCTTATTTGCAATGTAGTTAAAAAGCCAAAAGTATGCTCCTATGTTGCTTTTCCATCCCATCCTCAACTTTTCCTTCCTTTCTCCCCTTGTGGAAGAGCTGAAAACTGCATGGTACAATGGTGTTGAAGTGTTTTCCCCACAAGGCTTGCCACTCATCATACGGCTAGCTCTGTCTTGTATTGCATGTGACATTCCTGCTACAAGAAAAGCATGTGGATTTTTAGGACATAATGCAGCACATGGCTACAACAAATGCATGAAGAAATTTTCAGTTTCATTTGGAAATCCTACTAACTATTCAGCTTGTAACAGAGATGGTTGGCCACTTCGTACTGATCTATCTCTTCCAATAACCTCTAGACATACACTTGAAGTGCAACGCCTTCAACTCGCTCTCAAGGGTAACCTCTCGTTTGGGCTCGCCTATATCAATCAACTCAACCGCCCCTCTTCCGTCTTAAACCTTTCCTCCTGCTGGGCATTTGCCTCTTCTCTTCAAGAGTATCAACCTGCTTCGCTTCTGCTTGGGTGCAGCTGCGGCAGTAGCGCGCATGCGCATATTTCACCACGCCGCTTTCTTTTAATGCAGCTGGCGCGTCTTCACCGATCGACTCTACAGTACTACTGTAGCAATGGCCCTTTCAAGTGTCCTTCTATCGGCACGGAAACTCGGTAACGAGCTACATGTTAGGACTGGAAGCGCACGATCCTGATGCAGTAGACGGTACTCCGAGAACTGGACCAGTTCCATTTCACAATGAGGTAGATGGCATATATAAACTGATCCGCAATCGCGCAGGCGTAATTAGCCATGCCCCAGCCCGTAATGGCCCCGTCACAAACCAAGACACCGAAAGGCAAAAGTACCTAGATGGGGTGTACCCCCCAAACCCTCTAGGCTGGGGGGGCCGCGCCCCCCAGGCCCCCCCGCCTCGGCTAGTTCCGTAATCGCCCGTGGATCCTCCGTGCCTATGCGCTTGGTTTATATATGCCATGAACCCACAATGACGCCTTCATTCACGCGTACGCCAAGATGGTCGAGTGACTCTCCGCATGCATACAGTAGGGGTAAAATTGGTATTAATCAGAGATTGGACAGAGTTTTGCCAATGTTTGATGAAATGAAGCAGCAGGTGGAAAGAGATTCCGTGACAACGGTAAAATGGGGACCCCTAAAATAGGGACCCCCGTCCTCATTATCCCGGTAATATGGGGACCCCCGTCCTCATTATCCCGGTAATATGGGGACCCCCGTCCCCATTATCCCGGTAATATGGGGACCCACGTGCCTATTTTACCCGTACCCCCTCGTGAGAATAGGGACCCCTAAATCTACTACTGTCACGGTGGCGAATCTGGTGGTCTACGGAGGCTGTTCTTGTATACAGCGAATTCCGTCGACTTTTATAGCCGTATTTGCAAGTTGTTTAGCAACATAGCCATGCAATAGTATGCTATGTGTTGACGTAAAATCGGCCCGTAGCAGTATGCTATTAATAGTACCGCGTCTACACCTCTCATAGGCCATATTTCAGCTTGGTTAGCAACCCGACCTTCCCTCTATTATGTCTCCACCCGTCGCAGAACACTTGTACAGCACAGTCACAGGGCTCTCCATTCTCACGAGACTGAGGGTTCCCATTCTCAAGGTGTCCCCAAAATTTTATGACACCGGTGTAATAGTGAATATTGTCCCCCCCCCAAAGTTGTCCCCCCGGACATTATTCACTAGTGAATATTGTCCCCCTTGGTGAATAATGTCCCCCATAAGATTCTTTGTTAAGGCAACTGTAGTTCATCTTCTATGGCATTTCTGATAGAGGAGACATTATTCACCGGTGAATAATGTCCCCCCTAAAATGCAGCTGGCCGACTGATAGCCTCGTACCCAGGCCGCGTGGGGGAGGGAACGAGGCTATAGCTCACACAGGTATGTAAACTCTAACCACTAGCCCTAAAATGATCGTATCTCTGCTTTTAGGGCTAGTGGTTAGAGTTTACATACGTCGGTCAGCTACGCGGCCCCCACGCGACCTGGGTACGAGGTAGCAGTTGGATTTTTAAGTGCCTTAGTGCTGCCTTTAATAAATATATGTTATATGTGCTTTATGTTGTTATACACACCGAGAGAGAGAATAAAATAATGCGCTGTTGCACCAGGTTCGCTTGCCAAAGTCGTGTGAGTGCTGGCGCGATATTGAATACTTCTGGGAGGGGACAGTATTCGCTAGTGAATACTGTCCCCCCATCATAAAATTATCACGTTTGATATCTTGGAAGGCTTTCAGAGCTTTCTACGATGGGGGACATTATTCACTGAGAGGGGACATTATTCACTAGTGAATAATGTCCGGGGGGACAATATTCACTAGTGAATAATGTCCGGGGGGACAGTATTCACGGGGGGACAGTATTCACTCCGACACCGTATCCTGGTATAGTGTCCTGTGGTGCATAACGGGCCTCCGATGAACTAGAACATGGGCAGGAACGGTGTGGCTCACGGTCTATACTGTTGGTTCCGTTCTTGTTTGTGGTCCCACTCGGAGAGCTACGGGAGCTCCGTCGATCGACGTCAGGGCGAAAGCAGAAAATCCGGGATGACGAATATACGGTGTTTGTATAAAGTGTACACGGATCCGTTTATTCGCTGGCCTTTCCCTGTGCAAATCCTTGTTTTCCACGTTCCACCTCATACATCAGACAGCTGTAGCTTTTCCAGGGAGTCCGAGCTGCATGAATATCACTTCCGAACGGTCACGGACATCTTGGTCAATAGCTGTGAAAACGTCATCACGTGGTGCGTGCATAATTAATCGTGGCCAACCTCTGTCTGGGAGCCTAGAGTGATGCATTATGTCCAATTTTGTCTACTTTCTCTTTCAGATTTCTTAATGTAGGAAGTAAATGTAATGTCATGCATACTTTGCTCTTTTATGGTATAGACCATGCAGCTTAACGTTGCTAACAATGCAGTGTGACCAAAATAACCAATATGATCAGTAAATATTACTGTATATCAAAGAGCTAGCACAAATGTATACACTACAGTTTCATACTACGAGCTAGCTAGATAAGTCAGTATTAGTACTGATTCTCAAATACTTCCTCTTAGTAGTCCTCTTCTGAGTTGCCTCCACCGCAGGCTTTAAAAGTGCAATATTTTATTGCCCATATTCGATCCCTGTTATATACAAGAAAAGAATTTAAGGACATACAATTAATTATATATAGTTACACTGAGAAAGAAAATCATTAAATTAAATTGAAAGTTGCCATAAAATGTCCTAATATCAATATAGTAACTTTGTAATTGGACTAACATTGCTTTTCTGAAAGCACCTTTCTTTACGAATGTACTTGATAGTCCATTGAACACAGCACCTTCAGGAGCACTGTAGGCTAGTTGCTTTTTAGGCTCGTTCTCATCATCAGATTTATCACAATCACTCTCACAAAAGTTCTTTGACTTACAGCAGTAGGCACTCCACCTGGACAGTACAATGATAAGTCAATCTTGCTATATATATAATATCTGAATGTTGTTGTTTCATGTCTCTCTAGACTTGCTACACTACACTGCATTTTGTTCCTACAATTTTTGACAGTCCCTACATTCTTCAACCCTATCCCTTCCAGGCAAATGTAAGGTCTTCTGTACACATAAGCAGAAACAAATGTCCTCAGAAATGTGTGCTACTCAGGTTTACATAAGTCCATGTTGTTACAAACACTATAGGCATACAGAACACTGAAGAAAACCATACAACCACAGCTGTCTGCCATGCAATGGGTAGCTAACTTGCTTTGACCCACACAGTTCATGTCAAATGTTGTTAAAATGGTAGAACACTGCTTACACTCTGTCATTACTGGCGCTGTTGTACTCACTCTTCAGACCAGCCAAGTATTCGTCTTTTCCACAGTGGAAGTCCATTCTTTTTTTAACAACATTAATACGTTTCTTCCATTTGCAGTATTGCACATCATATGAAGCAGAAACCTGTAATTAGCAGACACTTATTAATAAGAAGACTCAAATAAAAGGAAGTGGATTTAATGTACTCACTTTTTGGCATCCAAAGGCCCACTTTCGATCTTTCTTCCATTTACTATATACACTTTCAATGTGATCCAGAGCATATCCCTTATCACAGTGATAGTTCAGAGGTTTCTTATATTTATTTCTGTAATTAGTTTGGATTTCACCGTGATGGGCTTCACAATCCGACATTTCATCTGCAAATTCCAGGTTCGTATTTTCTTCAGGTTCATTTACATATTGGAAGTAAGCTTCATCTTGGATCATTGACTTGTCATTTTGGGAAAAGAACCGACTGTCAGCATCATTTATATACTGGAAGTCAGCTTCATCTTGCATCATTGACTCGTCCTCTTGGGAAAGGGACCGACTGTCAGCATCATATATATACTGGAAGTCAGCCTCATCTTGCATCATTGACTCGTCCTCTTGGGAAAGGGACCGACTGTCAGCATCATTTATATATTGGAAGTCAGCTTCATCTTGGATCATTGACTCGTCATCTTGGAAAATAGACCAACTGTCAGCTTCATTTATATATTGGAAGTCAGCCTCATCTTGCTCATCATCTTGAAAAAAGGACTGACTGTCAGAGAGTTCTTCATTTTCATAATAGGGTTTTGCCACAGTCACATAGAGAAGTGACAGAAGAACAGCCCACAGAGTAGACCTGCATTAAATGAAGTAAACTAACAGTAACACAAAATGCTACATCTAAGACTAACATTGTGAAGGGGGTTCAAAGATTTCTGTGGGGATAGCTAAAATCCTGTCTTTATATAGTGATGTGCCTAGCTCCAAAACAACCTTTCCTTCCGCTTTGTCACTTAACTAACATTATTATGTGAATTTACTTTCAATATATTCGACAGCAGTAGTACAAGTACAACTACATACATAGTCAGCTATACATGTATTTTCAATATGGTGAGTGTAAATAACTTGCCATATTGCCTACCCTCTTAGTGGTATAACAACATGGTAATAAGGTGTGCAACTTGGCGATAATTTGCCATTCACTCAGCATGCAATGTGCAATGTGCTCTGAAATTTGATTGGCTTGGCAAATATAACCTGGCCCAGCACACGGCTGGACAATGTGGTAGGGTATTATATTATCAGAGAGTTGGTAGACTCAGGGACATGCCCATAAAGGCACCCAGAACTCGTGAACCCTGCCTTTGAAGCATACAATGAATTTTCAAATCCAGCTGTCAATTACCACACAGACAAATGTAGTGGTCCTTACATGATAAGATTTTTTGGCCCTTCCTAAGTTTATATCCTCTACCATTATAACAACTCTAATTCAAATTTCAGGGGGGAATTATGAACTTCCTAAAATTTTGGGGGGCTAGCCTTGTATTGAGACTGTCCTGTGTTGAATTCATCATAACCTATCTCAGGGGGGCAAAGCCACTTTCAGGGTGGGCAAATTGTCCCCCTTGCCCCCCCCCCCTTTCTATGTAGGGCTAGGGGGGAGAGCTAAGGTGCTTTGCTTACAGCATATGTATAAAGGTTACTCCTACATGACACTACAGCATTATTCAGTACAGTAGGTGTTATGTGTATAGGGACCGCATGATATCTCTGGAGGTGACACATTATCCATTTGAGGTCTGATGCTTTTCCATTCTATATACACGTCCTCAGCATGCATATGTAATGCCACAAAGAGTGTCAGTGTCTCCATTTTGTTTGCCTTTTTCTTAGTGCAACTTGTTATTAGATTTTAGCTCACCCTTCCCTGTACTCATCAACATTCTAATGAAATGCCTTACTTGCATACATGCACATACACCTTTACTGTATAGTAGAGTTATGCAGTTATGAAGATATCGACGGCAGTTCAAAGCATTTATAGCTATGAATGGCTAGAAAAAATGTTAACACTGAACTACATATACAAACATCAGAACAGACAGTGGAAGGGTTATATGTAACTAGACAAGGAAATAAACAAGATGAAGGTGTAAATAATGTAATTCAATTTCCTTAGAAACATATGTACTTTTCCTACTTCTTTCCTAATCGTAATTATGTTTGTGTGCATGCTTATGTCAACTCTCATATAAACAGAGGAAAAGAGCAGACTCCAGGAAATGGTTCATAAGTTAAGAAATGATAACTCTGTGGATGTTGTTAAAATGTGTGATGTTTAGCTACGTACTTCCTAGTGAGTGAAGTAAACATTCAGTTTGGCAAGATGGGCTAACATTGGAAACTATACATGAAGTATGGCATATATATATCACTGGTAAAATGTGGGAGTTTCCTACAACAGGAGCACTACAGTAGTTATTAAGGATAGCCCAAGTATTCCTTCATCAGTCATGAATATACCCTCAGGGCACTTTCATGCATCCTTTATTAACCCTGGTGCAGTATAGGGCTAAATTTCCTGTACCATATCCTTCAGTTGTATATATGATATTAGAAAACATGGACAACTCCTGTTACTACCAGGCACTAGGACATAGAGATAGGTCCTGCAGCTATCATATACTAGGATGTATGAATAACTCCTTTAGCCGTCAGGTATATGGATAACTCCTACAGCTGTCAGGTAAAGGATATATGGATAACTCCTGCTGCTGTCAGGTACTAGGACATACAGATTGCTAGCACTCCTGTCGGGTACGAGTCCTGTTGTTGTCAGGTGCTCCAACATTTATCACAATACATATTCATCAGCCTCATAATTATTTGCATGATCAAACTGCAATGCACGAATCAGTAACTGTTTATATTCAGTTATGAAGAGAACACCCACTGTGGTAGATCTTCAACCACAGGTTTTGGTCTTTGGGAATGTTGCCCTAGCTAGTACACAGAGCTTCATTTGACGTTTTGCCAGTGGAGATTTATTGTCAAGGCTCTTTTTTTCTATAGGTCATTAAACATATGGTCAACTCTAGTCGAACAACTTCGTCCCCATCATCTAACCCACTATCTTTACTGGAAATAAATTCCTGATTCATGACCTTTTCCCACTTCTCCTCTCTTTGGCATCTGCTAACTTCACTTTACTGAGGGATGCTGAACACTCCGCATATTTCTACAACATATCCAGAGAGAAAGAGAAGAGACAGATCAAGAAAGGAGGAGAGGGAGTGGAGGGAGGCTGAATGAGAGTGAGACTAATGAATGAAATGAAGCATTTTGTCTATACATTCAGAAAAGTCTACATTTTACAGCTCTGCATTTGTACATGTATTTGCTTTGTAGTTCAAGCATGGATTGATGTGTGATTTCGAGTGCAGAACCAGGGGTAAAACACATCATTAGTAATGTGTTTCAGTAACAATGTACAAGTACAATGTCATACAAGAACTATTACCCTATTAAAGTTTGCGATTATGGTGCCGTTTCTGCTTTTGTTCGATACAAATAAATTTGACTCCAGGTAAAAAAATAAGCAACATCTAAATGTAGGGTATGATACATGAACAATCGCTTCAAGAGATGCTGAGAAAGGCAAGGTAACAGCAACAACATAACAGAAAGGGAAAGCAACACAACATAACTCACCTGAACCAGGTGAAAAATTGGGAATCAACAATAATAATATGCATATAACTAATATGCATATAACCCTCCCTTAGGCCTATATCTGCACACCTGCCAACCAATTTTTAAAGGTGCTTGGAATTGGCAATGAAATTAGGTTAAAATACTTGGAAAAAGGGTACAATGCTTGGAAAAATGATGTAACTAGCTAACAAATTAATTTTTCTGTTTGAGTACTGTTCTTTTGTTACTTTCTTGTTCTCTAGAACTACTTCTCCGCTTGGTTCACAACTCAATCACCATCATTGTTTATTTCGCATATAAGATGAAATTCTAAGTCCATGCTCCCATAAAGATAATCAAATGCTAGTCAATACGTGGACTTTCAGCCAGGCGTGCGTGGATGCGTGGGTACGTCTCTATGCGTGGATTTCCACGCTCAATGCGTGATGGTTGGCAGGCCTGCATCTGTTACGTGACTCCAGGAAATGCTTATCAGCTAAGAACTGATAGCTCTAGACTCCGTAGGTTAAAGAACTACGCATAATTATACGCACATCGAAACAAGCTGTTAGGAAGTTACACTAGACAAGCAAAAATTAGTGTGATTATGAAGGTGTAGATTACAAAAGCGAAGTCCTTAGAAAGCTGATGTGCTTATATTATACATTTCCTGGTTCTTTCCTGATTTGCGTTAACTCTTGTACAAACAGAGGAAAAGAGTTGACTACGAAATGATAGAGTAAGTAATCAAAGGTCGGACACCATGTAATATCGGACGTTCTCTTGAGGCTTACAAACGAATCTACTCCGTGCTTTGTAGGTTACACTATAGAACTACTTAATCTTCTCTCGTGTACCAAGTTTGGAGTGCTAGAAAGTTTTACCGTTGAGCTAGGTCGTCGAAAATACCGACAACCGATATTCCGTAATATCGGCCGACTGACATCAATCACCGTACGCCTGGAAAATCTCTACATAGATCTCGACCCAAAGTGATCTGACTACATAGACTAGAAGAGCAACTAATGTACTCCCAATATGCGAGATATCAATGGACTCCGTTTATGCATCATGCACTACTCGCGGTGGAATTTGAGCAAGTCAACTGTCGTAATATCGGACACACCTCCACAAGGAAATTGCAAGTTGGAAGAGAGAAATAGCTCTCAAATCCTCGACTGCCGTGATTGAATGTTGACCAAATGAGTATTTAATAGAATTATACAATTAAATAGTAGTTAGACGCCAAATCGAGGGAACTACAGGATTAGAAGCCTTCAGTTCTTTTTTAGAGCCTCTAGGGTGTCCTCCTCAGGAGACACCATCACACTAAATAAGTCTGCACATTATGCTATGGAGGGTGTATGCTCTCATGACAAACTACTGCATATAGTATATTTCAATGGAAGAAGTTTAATTCCAAAGTTGGGAGAATTACGTGTGCTCTGTGAATTACATAAACCTGATATTGTTTGCATTACTGAGACGTGGTTGTGTGAAGATGTTGGTCTATCAGAATGTTCTATACATGGATACCATTGTTTGAGATGTGATAGACACAGACATGGCGGAGGGGTGGCTTTGTTCATATCTAATCACTTACATTCTCATATTATTTTGTGTGGTCCCAATCAGTTGGAGTTACTGCTTGTCTCTGTTCACAATACACATGGTCTTAAACAGGAGCTCTGTATGGGTGTGTGGTATAGACCACCTGACAATTATAATGCTTTGGATAGTTTGTATTCAGTTTTAGAGAGTTTAGATATTACTATTTTTTCAAACTTTGTATTCGCTGGAGATTTTAATATTGACTTTTTAAACCATCAGCATCCTCTTATCTCAAAACTTTTTCTGTATCATGGATTCTTTTCTACTCTCACAAGTGGTACCAAGTCCCATACACACCAGTTCTTCCGGAAACAAACACTTATTGATTTAGCCTTGGTCTCAAATTCATCTAAGGTCGTTTCATGTTCTGTTATACCACCTCTCAGTAACTCAGACCATGATGGAATAGATCTAATACTTAAATGGACTACTAAATCACCTCCGAACTTAAGAAAACGTACCATCTGGAGATATGACCTTGCTGATTTTCAAAGTGCTAACAGGATGATAAATGCAATTGACTGGTCACAATTTTACAGTGAGACTGATATTGATGTAGCATGGGAGCTGTGGCAAAGCACATATATGTCAATTATGAGTGAGTGTATTCCTAAGACAACAGTTTCTGAGAAGCACAACCTACCATGGCTGAACCAAATCATTCGAGTTAAAATCAAAAAAAGAAATGTTGCGTACAAAAAAGGAAAGAGATCTGGAAATTTTCAAAGGTATAAGAAATTGAGGAATGAAGTAATAATGGAAATACGCAAATCAAAAAGAGAATATCTCAGGAAAGTGTCTTTGGGAGGATGCAAAAAGTTCTGGCAGGCTGTTAAATATATGTGGAAATATTCTTCATCAAATATTCCAACATTAACACTAGACTCCACTGTTGCGATATCTAACACTGAGAAGGCCAAGCTTTTAAATGAAACACTTGTGAAAAATTTTAATTATAATGTGGAACCACTCTCATATTTGAATATTGAACAGTTTCTGACTGATCCCACCTCTCTAATATCGGAATGTAATCTTTATGATGAAGGCGATATTTTCTGTCTCTTGAATGGTATTGATGTTACGAAAGCCTCTGGGCCTGACAAAATATCCGGCTATATGTTAAAAGGTACAGCTGAAGCTATCACTACAACATTGACACATCTCTTCAATCTATCCTTGAGAAGTTGTAAAATACCTGAAAAATGGAAAACATCATGTGTGGTTCCTATTCCAAAGGCACAGAGGTACACTGAAAATCCTAATAACTATCGACCAATTTCTTTGCTTTCTATAGTTAGCAAGCTTTTAGAAAAACATGTATACAAACTAGTGTGGCAATATCTTGAGGACAAGAAACTTATATCTGACAATCAGTGGGGATTCTGTCCAGCTAAATCAACCACTACAGCCTTACTGTCTACTTTTCATGAAGTTATCCAAATTTTAGAACAGGGATCAGATGTAGCTCTAATATTCTTTGACCTACATAAAGCGTTCGATAGTGTGCCTCATGCATTACTACTTCAACATTTAAAGGATATCGAACTTGATTCACATATTGTTCAATGGATCTCTTCATATTTAAGTGGCAGAAAGCAATATGTTGTTGTGGAAGGAGCATCATCTGACAGTGTATCTGTTGTTTCTGGAGTCCCACAGGGATCTGTTTTGGGCCCATTACTCTTTCTGACTTATATTAACTGTGTTGGTAATCTAGAGCTCTCAGATGGTTCAAGACTGACCATGTATGCTGATGATATTCTCTTGATGAAGCCAATAAGAGGTTTCAATGATTTTATACATCTACAGAGAGATATTGATATCATTGCTAATTGTATCGACAACTTACGACTCTCACTCAATACAGCCAAATGTAAGTACATCATTGTATCTCGAAAGAAACAACCTACTATCCCGCTTATGGGATTGCATCTGAATAATGATATTTTGGAACAAGTTACTAGCTATCGATATCTGGGGGTATTAATTTCTTAGTTGGTCCGAACACATTCAACAGATCTGTAGTAAAGGGAGAAGATTAGTTGGAATATTGTATAGACAATTCTACAAGTGGGCTGATCCATCTGTCCTTCGATCAATATATATCACATGCATTCGACCTTACCTAGAATATGCAGTTCAGCTATGGGACCCATACATCATGAAAGACATTAGAATGCTAGAATCTGTTCAGAAGTTTGCATGTAAGGTTTGTCTTAAGTGTTGGGATATGGACTATGACAACATGCTACACTGCCTTAATCTACCTCGTTTGTCAGAGCGGCGACAATACCTCAAGTTACTCACAATGTATAATATTGTCAATGGTCATTTATTTTTTCCAGAAGGTATTTTTGTACTTCACAAGCATCTTTCCCTTAGGCATAATTCATCTATCTACTGCAGACCACGTTCACACACAAATTATTTTCTTTTCTCTTATGTACCTAGTGTAATTACTTTATGGAATAACTTACCATTAGAGTTAAAATCATCTTCTCTCTCTACTTTTAAATCTGGTTTTTACAATTGGCTCATATCATGAATTAGCTTTATGCTATTTACATGTTGCCTATGCCATATTATCTACTCTGTGTGTGTCATGCATAATACATTTTTTTTGTTTTTTTGTTTTTTTTTGTTTTAGTATGTATATTGTTAATATGGCATGAAGTGTATTTAAAAAAAAAAAAAAATTGATGTCAGTCGGCCGATATTACGGAATATCGGTTGTCGGTATTTTCGACGACCTAGCTCAACGGTAAAAGCTTTCTAGCACTCCAAACTTGGTACACGAGAGAAGATTAAGTAGTTCTATAGTGTAACCTACAAAGCACGGAGTAGATTCGTTTGTAAGCCTCAAGAGAACGTCCGATATTACATGGTGTCCGACCTTTGATTACTTACTCTAGCTCTGTGATGTGTGATATTGAGCTACATACTTCCTGGTGAGTGAAGTAGCTTGGCAAGATGGGGCTAACACATGTGGCAAGACTGCATGATGGCTCTGAGTAGCGTAGGAAGATGTTTTGTAGTAGGGTGGCTGATACAGCGCGGGAAGTGCGCGCTGTAATTATGAACCCCGCGCTTCGCTATTTTGGTAATTACGCCTTGCTACTCTAGTGGTAATGATATCCATAGAACACCTGGACTACAAATTAGTTAACGGAAAGTTTCTCGGCTGTACTGGCAATATGTTCCTCGGCGGTATTTGCAAAACAGCCTCGGAATATAGCCTTTACGTGTATATAGTATACTGCCTTTTTTCCATGATCTTGCAACACTGTTCAAAAACCTGATATAAATTCCTGACCAATCAGATACTGCGTTTTGCACTAGTCATGTGCGTCAACCAAGCGCATGACAGATTGCTGTTATCTGATTGGTCAGGAATTTAAACCGTGTTGCAAGATCTTGCAGTATAGCTACGCGAGCGGAGAGTGCGCACGCAAAATTAGAAGCACGTATAACGTTACGGTATGTACACCGCCCGTTACCATATCATACTATATGTAGGGATGGCGCAGACGTACCCGTTAGCCCCATGCAAAGGTAACGGCTCAGAACTCCCGAACGTGGATGTTTAAGCTTTTCAGACAAACTACAAGCTCTGCGAGTGCTTCTATACACTCAAAGTACGCATAATATACCAGAGGCAGAGAGGAGCATATCAAAACAGTTACTTAGTTGTTAGTTAAAACAATAATATACCAGGCATAGACAGCATATCAAAAGTGGGGGGGGGGGGGGGGCAGAGCGGCCCCAAAATTTTGTTGTCAATGGGTCAAATGAAGAGATACTTGTTATGCCAGATGTATTCAGAATGAATGTATACAGTAATCTTCATGAACACCAAGCCCCCCCCCCCCACTTTTGATATGCTGTCTATGCCTCTGTACACAGCTACTCGGAAAATTGTAAAATGCCGATTGCTCTTCTTCTTCTTCTTCTTCTTCTTCTTCTTCTTCTTCTTCTTCTTCTTCTTCTTCTTCTTCTTCTTCTTCTTCTCCTCTTCTTTCTTCTTCAGTTCAAGCGACCTGCCACAAAACTGTGGTTAGCAATCGCTCTAATTCTTTCACAAAATTTTACTGGGGCGTACATGATCAAACTCCAGGTCTGCCATCTTGCAAATGTTAGTTTTAGACACCATCTTTTTGTTTGCTCACGTGCCAAACACGTGAAGTTAGTTTTGTCGTTAGTCTGTCTCTTGGAACGAGTAACTGTTGCTGACAACTGGACCCGCTGTTGTACTCAGTACTCGTAGAAGACAGGATGTAGGAGTCACTGATAGTTGCTAGCTATCCTGCTTATAGGTATGCAAGGGAGATAGAACTCTGCACGAAAGTCAGTAGGTTTATACGTGTTGCTACACGCAGTAAAACCAGTGAAACAAGTGCAAAAACATTTTCACTAACCTCCCTACATTGGGGTTACTCATGTTATTGTTGCATACCATCGTCCCCACTTATCTGCATATATGCTTCCTTGTTCCTATAAATGTTATAAAAAGAGGTAGGATCGTTTTGATTTTGCGTCTTTACACACATATGCGACGAATGCAAGAGATCACGCCCTCAATTTACGGACGCTTAGTTTCAATTATTTCTTACAGCATAAAGTGAAATTTTAACAATTTTTGAAGATACTACCACCCAATCCAATTATAATCGTACTGCTTGCTCACAATTGTCCGAGATATGGGCTTTATAATAATAATAATAATAATAAAATAATAATACATGTGACATGTGTATAAGCAAAATGCACAAGCCAACACCACAGGCTCATAATGTGTCACTATATATAAAGAAAAGGCATTTTGTAAAATTGCAGTTTTCTACAGCTAATTACTTACAACTACTACTATGTATGAGTATAGAGCTAGGTTAATTAAAGGATTATTATTGTCTATTTGCGTTCACCTGAGCCCCGGAAGTTGCTGAGGTTTTACGTGCTACGCAACCGCGCGTCATTTTGACAACTTCCTGCATGTTTGCGGGTATTGGTATGCGCAGGTAACTGGAGGGAAACCACGCGGCAGTGCTGAACGCTACGAGAAGTGCGTTTTTCGAGTACTTTAGGGCTTGGTTAGGCCGATGACTAGGGATAAGTGGTTAAAGGTGAGCCATGACGCTGGAAGCGCGTTGATCCACGATGTCATAGTTCACTTGTACCGTTTTGACTGCTACGCTACATCTCATTGTAAATATGGGAGCCTAGCTAGCATTACTAACCTGAGAATCCTTGTGTCATCCGGGTAGCCCCTCTTTCTTGCTGATTTTCACACCAGCAAACGCTTCGAGCACGTAAGAAGCCTTCGCGCGTAAACGGCGCGTACGGTTGAGGTCACGCGCACTACATTCCTCGCGGTCAATGGTATCTCAATACTTTCCTTATGGGACATACAGCTATCTTTGGAGTGGTAGGGATTCAGATTTAGTGAGACCTATCACTAGACGCGGCAAAACGCGAGGAATCCAATGGTACTTTTTATTTTGAAATTGGGTGAAAAATAAGAGAGTTATTGCCAAAATTCGAGGGCTCAGGTGAAGTCAAATAGACAATAGTCAGGATGAGATTAACTTATTGCGCAACAGAAACAGTTTGTGAATATATCTGGCAACATATTATAATATTTACCAAAATATTAAAATGTAGCTAATTTGGTGATAACAGCACAGAGAGTTAGTGCAGGCTTAGTAAGGTCCCCAGAAATTTTTAGACTGTAACTAGATTTATGCTCTAGGCGTTATAGAAAAATATTTCATACTGCGTTCGAAAATTGAGGGCGTGACACGATGCATGTTTAAGTTCGTTTGCTTGTAAAAAGACTAGGTCTAGCAATTGCTTGGTGAATAGGCAAGAGATAGATGGAGATCTCAATTCTATTTCGCAAACTATACTGTGCTCAGGCCGGTAGGTCCGAATATTGGTAGTTTCATCCGAAATTTGCGGTCTTCGAAAGGTGAATTCAGCGCTCTCTCATTCCGGCTGTAGAACTCGTGTAAACGCGATATATATTTTACCCTCGGCGCGCATGCGCAGCGAGGGTTACGGTACTTTGTTTGTCCGTGTGTGTGTGTGTGTGTGTGTGTGTGTGTGTGTGTGTGTGTGTGTGTGTGTGTGTGTGTGTGTGTGTGTGTGTGTGTGTGTGTGTGTGTGTGGCGAAGCGAAGCGATATCGAAGCGATATCGAAGCGATACTAAAAGCATCAGTGCAAGTAGCGCTTTAAAATGTAAAACGGTTTTTTTCCTGAAACTACGTAAGCTGCGTTGAAAAGTTATGGCGTGAAAACAAGCGAAAAAGCCGCACTGGCTTACCTCGACTACTTCTTGCGCAATTCAGGCACCGCGGAGGCATCAGAAGTTACACAAACAAATCGTTGCTTCAAACGAGATTTTACTAAAACTACAGCGTTCGAGAGAAACCAGAAGGACGGTTCGTGACCCAACCCATCAATTAGCGGTGCGCGCGCGCGCGCACACACTCGGGGTTGGAACATGCGCATACAATGTGGCGATTTTACGAGTACCAGTTCAATCCGCTGCGAGTCGGTTGTCTTTATTTATATGGAAACAAGTATGTTAAGAAAGACAAATGCACAGTGGTGTAGGTGTCCTCAGTCCAACAATGCATTGAAATAATGTTGCAAAAAACAAATAGCGCCGAGGGTTTGCACTTTAGTGCTATTCACTAAAACAGTTCGTGGTCTAGGTCTATCTATTGATGGTATCTACACACTCTCTATTCCTTCAGTGACGTTGAAATAAGCGTCCGATATTAGATCCGTTCTAAAGTTGATCGTTTACTCTACAGCACAATAATGCATAGATCGGCATTGTTCTGTTTTGCTATAAGAAATAAGCGTCCGATATTAGATCCGTTCTAAAGTTGATCGTTTACTCTACAGCACAATAATGCATAGATCGGCATTGTTCTGTTTTGCTATAAGAATTTTGTTTTCTTTCTCACATTGATGACAGTAATTAAGTGTCACTAAGAATTTTGTTTTCTGTCATGTGTCACTAAGTGATCTCTCCTGCACCATGAACCCATGGCCATTTCATGTGAGGCAGGCTAAGTGTCTTGTGCAGAGGTTCATGCAACAGGCAGACCATGAGAAAAGCTTGGGACTGGCAATGATGAACAGACATCCTTGACAAATACTTCCATAAGTCCAGGTAAATTGGAATGTGCACATGATGCAGACCCTTTAGTATTGTGTACATACATTTTACTTTTCTAAGCCATGGTCTTTGGTCTCGATTCTGTTTCTTTTTCCTTGCATGTAATGTGCTATACACATGATTGTTCATGCAAGCTCCATTTCCTATATTGCTTGTAACATGGAAGGTGCATAACCCTCACGAATTATATGATTTTCACAATTTATGTTACAATTTCACCTAACATTGTTTGTCAAAGACTTACAACATCAAAGAACCTATGAATATATACACCAAGTGCAGAACTCTGAGTGCATACATCGCAGAATGTGTATGCGGAAAGGAACTAGAGTACCCTCCCTGCACATGCATGTCGAGTGGTAAAGACCAATCTCTGTTGTACCGGTCATTTGCCTGAACCAATGCCTTCCTATATTCCATTTTGCCACAAACAATCAACATCTGGAACACTCTCCCAGAGCCTCTTATAACAGCATCTTTTGGTGACTTGTGTGGTTATATGCAAAGCTCTAATTCTGTATTAACAGTTAGGTACATTTTGTATAAGCTGCACTAATTGTGTATCCTTTGCATAATGCTATGGTAGGTTGGAGCCCTCGCTCTGCCTTGTCTCCTGGTTGAGGCCTTGTCAAAGTGTTGTGAACAATTACCTAGCTAATTGACAACAATGACCCTAGCAGCAGAGTTAAGCGAGAGAGAAACTGAGGTGGAAATACACTGTTTGTGCGTGCGCGTTAATAATTGCACTTTTTGGTGTGAAGCGCTCAAACTGTATGAGCAAGTCCTATATCTACATATTGAACAATGAATTGACAATTGATGGCTGAAAATAGTATATTGTAAAGTCATTCCTGCTTTACTACTGAAATCATGCATCTGTTGGACTTGTATATGATGTTGCAATGTGTTTGGTGTGCCTTCCCTGAGCTATTAGCTTCCCACCCTCAGACTTGTTACGAATATCCACTGTAGCAAATGCCAGAGATCGGCCAACTTTGAGACACTCAGCTTCAATGATGATTACATCACCCTGTCTTGCTGGATTCATGTAACTGGAATAAGAAGCAAAATACATTCATAGATATTTTGTGATACAATACCCAATTTTACCAGATCAATAGAACCACATCAGCTTTATATCAACAGTCTGATTCCATATTGCCCATACGTAAAACCAATTAAAAGCTCCACCACCCTTGGAGTTCTATAGCCTAGCTACATTTACTTTCTCCTTTACATGGAAATGTGCAATGCATATGTGATGGGTTTCAACAAAAAGAGGAATTTTTGAAGTTACAAAGTCAATGATCATGCATACAAGGGAAAGGAGCAAAATAAATGCTATACATTGAAGAGCTTATAACTGTCGCACTCAAGAATTGACCGACTTGAAGTGTTGGTATATACAAAGAAAATCTACTGACTCTGGTACAGGATGTACTGTTAATGATGCATGATATCAATACCATGGTGTTTCAGCTCTCAATATTGTGATCCTGTTACTTGTCAGTTACACATATAGCTGTGAGTTACACGTATAGCTGAGCAGAGCTTGTTATTTTGACTAGCTAGCAGTTGAGATGATTTGTTTGAGCATCAAAAAATATTTACCTGGTCATTTGCTCAACCACACTTTGTATTATCCTGTCTAGGAGGCTAACTATGCTTCAAGTACAAGAAATAAAGGGAGTTCACACAGACCTGATTAAAAACTATGGGACTGGAGATTGAGACGCAATGCTCAGCCCTAGAAGAGATCTTGAGAAAGAGAACTTTGTGCTTCTGAAAGCAATGAAGAGAGGCTCAATTAGCCAGGCAAAGAGTATTTATGTGCATAAATGCATCCATACCCATTTACCTGCATGCAACATCTGTGCTAGCACTTTTCACACAGGCTTGCTCCATGATGCTCTGCATCATGTATACAAGTGTAAAAACATTTTCACTAAAATGTTGAAGGATGTAGGGATTGAAGTGCCAAAAAGTATAGAAACAAGGTCAAAGTGCAGCATGCATGCAGACAAAGGCAGGGGATGATAGCATGCAACAATCATAACATGCGTAACCCCTTTTAGTATTTAAAGATGTAGGGATATGGGGTTACGCATGTTATGATTGTTGCATGCTATCATCCCCTGCCTTTGTCTGCATGCATGCTGCACTTTGACCTTGTTTCTATACTTTTTGGCACTTCAATCCCTACATCCTTCAACATTTTAGTGAAAATGTTTTTACACTTGTTTCACTGGTTTTTACTGTGTGTAGCAACACATATAAACCTACTGACTTTCGTGCAGAGTTCTACATCCCTTGCATACCTAGAAGCAGGATATCTAGCAATTGTCAGTGACTCCTACATCCTGTCTTGTACGTACTGAGCGGGTTCAGTTGCCTGCAACAGTTAGTCATTCAAAGAAACGGAGCAACGTAGCCAAAAAAGACAACACAGCGCTCGAAACAGCGGCAGCTCGACGAACACTGAAAGTCTGCATATGATTAGTGCACAAAACTAACTTCACGTGTTCGGCACGTGAGCAAACAAGAAAATGGCGTCTAAAACTAACACTTGTAAGGTTGCAGAGCTGGAGTTTGACGGCTTTGGGAAAAGGTATGAAGATTTTATGCATCAAGGATCATGTACGCTCCAGTATAAATGATTTTCGTGAAAGAATTAGAGCGATTACTAACCCCAGTTTCGCGGTAGGCCGTTTGAACTGAATTAGAAAGAAGAAGAAGAAGAAGAAGAAGAAGATGATGAATAATCCGGGTTTTTACAAATTTCCAAGATTCACTGTAGCTGTATATTTTACGTACTTTGAGAGTATTATAGTGTATAGAAGCACTCGCAGAGCATGTAGTTTGTCTGAAAAGGCTTAAAACATCCACGTTCGGGGGTTCTGAGCCGTTACTTTTGTTAAGGCTTAATGGGCGTGTCGGCGCCATCCCTACATATAGAGTCTACCGACTCTATGATACTTAGTAAAACAGGGATAAGTTAGTAAAGACGCACACTCTGTGCCCATAGGAATGCCTATATATTGTACATTCCTTATATTATCATCTACAAGATGTTACATTATTTCTAGAGGATGTACTTGGTGAATTCAGTGCATTTTGGCAAGCAGAGCGAGCCCACCTTGTTGTGATAACAGGCAGTATGCATGTAAAATTAGAAATCATTACGGTATGTACAGTGCAAGTCACATATAATTATATAGAAAACCGGCCCGTTGATACAACAGGTGGGTTCAAAAGCATAATTGAGGGATGTATGCACATGCATATAGTGATAGCAGGCACACATGTAGTGATAGGTCTCACTAAACCTGAACCTTTACCACTCTAAAGTTAGCTATATACAATGCCATTGAGGAATGTAGTGTGCGTGACCTCAACCATACATGCCAATTGAGTGATTAACCGTAGTAACATTCTGTAATACATGAACCTCGGTTATCTGAACACCTCTGGGCTCAATGAAATTTCCTGTGTTCGGATAACTGAATTTGTTCGGATAAGTGAATCTACGCGCCTGTTCAAATTTGCGTGGTTATAGCGTGTAGGATGGCAGTTTCGACCAGTGTGATACGAGGCCATCATGTTTACAAGGCTATATGGACTCCCTAAGCAGCGACAGATGGCATTTTCCAACAACGCATGCAGTTGCCTACAGTGCGCAAGCTGTAGTATTGCGTATAACTTGTTCTAATTAAGCGAATTTACTTGTCAGTGCCTGTTCGGATAATTGAGAGTTCGGATAATCGTGGTTCGGATAACCGAGGTTCTACTGTACCAAAAATTTGCTCACGTTATATTCATGTCAACACTGACTCCTGGTGGCTTCTCAGCACATACTAAAGCAATTGTGGATATTCCGTCAACTAGGGTAGCAGTGAAACCACCATGAAGTGATCCTCCCCGATTTAAATGAAATTCATCCAGTGTCAATTCACATGAACATTTCCCAGGAGCAGCACCTACAACTCTCACCTAACATTGTATGAAAAATGTACAAACTCTGAAGGAGCCAAAGGGCCTGGGCTTGATAGTCGTGCCTGAGCATTGCATACAGAATGACTGGTGCATATAAATATTATCTCAGGTCTTGTAATGTGGGATGCAACCTTGATCAGGTTTTCATACAGGATTTCGTGAAGGTTTTGTATGTATGGCAGATACGCATGCATGCCTACTGAGCAGGGTTTAATCCAGGGGGGCACAGGGGGGGGGGCATCAGGGATTTCAGTTGCCCCCCCAAGCATATGATACCATCAACAATCCCTCTCCTGCCCTGCCAAATGCCCTCACCACCCCCCCCCCCCCAAGTTTCTAAAATATTATTAATTTGCCCCTTCAAGGACCATGTCTTCAAACCCCGCTGGGGGTATGGGGCCATGTCCACGCAGAAATGCTCTGTGGTGAATTCGAATTCTGGTGGATTTTGCGCATTGTAAATACATGAAAGTAGCATATGCCTATGCTTATTGTTGGGGTGAGGGGCTATCCTCCGAGTAAAGCTGACACGCTGGATCGAACTTATTACACAATGTGCAGTGGATGGACCTTACGTTCTTCATGACGCTGTCGTAAGACGATCCATCGGCTAGGAATTTGAGGAGTCGCCTAGCATTCTGCAGAATAATATTGGTAGCCATAGGATCAGTAGCTAGCTGCCCAACCAGCGTGTGTGACCTTTCACCCTTACGCTGCGAGTCCTAGACCCCACCCACCCCGACTCAAAAAATAAAGGGACCCCTTCTCTCTGCATTTTACGTGCTGCACACCAAAGCAAAGTTAACAAAATGGCTCCATCTGCCGGCCGAGACTACAGTGACTGTGGTTTATTTGCCATAGCTTCAGCTAGATCATGGCATTCAACCTGGCTCTTGCTCACTAGAGCATAATGAGAAGCACCTGCACAAGTGCTTAGCTCCATTTGCTATTTTGAAGGATAGGAGACCTCCCAGGAAGATAAAGATTGTGTATTACATCCCCATCTACTGCACATGCCATATGCTGGAGATTACACAAGATGATTTAGATCATAGCTATCCCAAACATTGTAATTTGGTTGGTCATTCAGTAGTGCATGATTTCAATATAGTATCTGAACTTACATAAATATATATATAGACAGCCTACAATTTTAGCAAGCAAACATATAGACACCCTACAATTTTAGCAAGGAAACATAGAAACACCCTACAATTTAACAAGGAAACACATAGACATCCTACAGTTTTAACAAGGAAACATAGACATCCTACAGTTTTAACAAGGTAACAAGGAAATATGAACACCCTACAGAAGCATAGATACATACAGAGATATTTGTAGATAGCTACTGGACTGCTTTTCACATGAATACACTGAAGAGTAGGCAAGGATATTATGAGACACCTTTTCTCTTTCCCTTGAAACTCAGACAGAGAAGATGGAAACTACATGAAACTTGGAGAATATTACTAGTTAGAACTAGTAAATATTACAATACTTTACACTAGATTCTGAGCTTTGACACAGAGAAAACAAGAAATTCATTAACTAGTAGTGATGGTATTATGAGACACATGTCATAGGAGTATAGGAAGAGGGGAGGCCGGGGGGGGACGAGGCCTGGCCCTCCCAATAATTACCCAGCTACTTATTTGAGTCAAGTATGCATATGCAATCCAGTAGACACTAAGTGTTACTGGTAATAGATTGGTCTGGTTTGGCCCCCCAATATTTTTTATGTTCCTACTCCACTGCATGTACATAGCTATTATGAGATACCTTTCAGACACAGAAAGTAAAGACAGAAATTCATTTGAACAAAACATGATGGTACACCTTCAAATTGCACCTGCACTTACAAAAACAAAATTAAAATCAATACTGTGATAAAGCAAGGCACACCAACATTGCACACACTTTAGACACGACAATAATAAATTATTGCTTTCGTAACAGTTTTTGTGAGTTTTGCTCTGATCTGGGAGGGTGTCTCATAATACTCATGTCCACATATACTATATATCTCATCATGACATGGCATTACATTTTCTCAATAATTACAGCTGAAATGACTAAGTACTACTGTAACACTAAAACGTTGAGCTAGTCATTCTTTAGTGCTTCAGGTGTTACTCTTTCTACCTGATGCTCTGCTGGAGGCTGGGGTTTTCTTTGCTTCTTTAAGATTGGATTCAGTCTGCCACTGAGCCTCCACAGCTAGACTATCCACCATTACACCCACACACCCTTCCTGTTGAGCCATCTGATGGACCAAGGATGACAGAAGGTGATTGATGTGGGCCTCTGTAATTGTATTAGTCATAGTGACAATTTCATTCTCTGTGAGCCCAGTGCAACATTTTGACTGGAGTTCAGTAAAAATCAATCGTTCTACTTCTTCAATGTTCTTAATTTCTTTTTTGATTAAGCTTTCTCTCATTTCTAAAACTGCCCTTTCTTTCATCATGTACTTCATTTCTACCTCTCTTACTCTCTCCTTCTTCTCCCATTTATTTAAGTCCATTCCATTGCGGAGTGGTGGTGGGCTTTTCCCTGCTGTGAGAACCGATAAGTCAAGACTAGTGACTGTCTCTTCTTGTTGCTGATTCATGAGAAAGTGGTAGAGATGGAAGTGTTGCAGTATGTTTTGTGTGATGTAGGACAGCACATGGAAAGAGAGAGTTTGTGTCAAGGGAACAGGACTGGCAAACAAGGAGTCTTTGAATACCTCCACTGTGTTACCCAGAGACCACTCTTGGTTTTCATCATCATCTGCACATACATGTACATGAAACAAGTAAATAATTTTTTGCATGAACAGAGACCAGATTGAGACACAGACATGCTGTGTACATCAACATACATGTACATGTACATGTATGTTTGTTGGTACATTGATGTATAAGATGTCTTTGTCCGAATCTTGTCTCTGTTAATGTACCTTTTTGAGTGATGCTCATCATAACAGTTGCAAATATATGTAAGAAAACAGTCAAGTCAGTGTAGTGCATGCCATTGCTGACAGCATAGATTACAGCTTCCTGTATCACGTCTAGCATAAGCTCTTCTCCATCATACTCTCCAGGGACCATGTGTACACCCTACAAAGAAGACATTGTAAAGCTGATAGATACACGATCAGAATTGAATGTACATGTAATTCATATAGTGGATGAGTTACATGTAGATAGACTACGCAGAGATGAAGCCATAACTCTACTTTCCTAGCTAATGTCATGATCAGTGCAATGAAATTGCTGGAAGTAGCCACTAACAACATGTACATGCATGTTAGTGTGTGGGAGCTGACGATTAGCTACTGTAACAACTCAAGCATTTAGGATAAATTCGTGCTTACATCCTTTAAATGAGTTTCTTGCACACTCAGTTTCGTATTAGAGGATATGCTCAGAATTTCTATTTATATTCTACGTATATATGCAGATTTATATACCTGTGTAGTCAATGAAACTGAATGGCGTAGGTGTGTTAGTAACTCTAGCCTCCGTTGCTGCGAGCATCTTGAAGACGTAAGTTCAATTAAAGCTCTGTTGAAAGGCTTGTCCTTGCACTCTTCTGTTTTCTCTGACAAAGTGAGAGATGTTTCTTCTAACAGCTTTTGGAGTAGTTTTGAAGCTGACATCATGATCAAAGTTGTCGCGTTGCTTAGAAACCAAAATGGGGGCGGGGCTGCTAGAACTCTGTATTTGCATAACAACACAAGTGCGAGCTCCTAATCCGGTCGATGAAATTTTACTTAGTCTCTACTACTCATGGTCAGATCCAACAGTAGCTCTAACCGTAATTAGCAGGAGTCTAGCTCAAACACTGGAAAATAATGACACCGTGAGGCTCCGCCTCCTTGATGCAGATAAATGCGTAGGCGCATGAGCACAGACGGAGCGCCTTTGTTGATGAGAGTCGAGAGTAGACATGGCATCCTACGTGTACAGTTTCTTCACCAATACACTACCCCGTGTAATGAGGGGTAGATCCAGTAGGGACACGACTGACCGTGGAGTGGCGGTGCGTGGAGTTGTAACATCAAGGCGTGCCCTGCATAGACATGTACATGTATGTAGCTACTGCAGTTGACGGCTGTACCCTCGTGTTTTGTGTGGCTTCTTAAGGCAGAGTAACACATGTAGTGTAGATAAGTGGACTGAGGCCACCAGGTTTTATCCCCATCCATATCGAAATTTCAGTGGAAGGCTGATTATTTGGACTCCTACCACCTTGCCCCATTTAACTGTTCCCAAGTGGGTGAAATGCTAGGTTTGGGAATGGTGGTACTGGTGACTGAACATTAGCTTCACCCTGAATATAATCCTCCACAGGCATCCCTGGAGTCTGGGTTTGATAGGCATCAATCTTCTCCTCTTTTGAGTGGTGTAAATGATGCCCTCTGGCGACTACACAAACCAAAAGACGTGAAGGTAAGCATTTGTACCACACTATGTAAATAAGGCACTTGTATATATTTTCGGTGACTGTGTATTGCTTTGTTGGGTAGTTTGATGCATTGATAAATTTAGTTTCATGTTTGTATTTGTGAGGTACATGTACATGTATCATCAACTTGCATTTGTAGCTATGTAGTCTAGCAAGCTAGCCCCTTCTTTCTCTTTTTTCTTGGTGACTTTGGTTGGGAGGAAAAAGGGTCTACTTTTAATTGCCTACGTCATAGCTAAATCGGACCAATGAGCACGCCCTTTCCAAATCTCGAAAGCAATTACATGTATAGTGTAGGAGGCATACGTAAGTGCCATCATGAATCTAGTTAACTGTACTCACACACTATGGGAATCATGCTATGAAAACTCATATTGCACGCACTACATTCCAATAGGGCTACACACAAAGAATAGGGCTACATACAAACAACTGACAAATAACACTATGAATATCATTTCCTCATGCACCAATTTTGGCTTCCCGGTACAGATAGTACATGTAAATTAATTGAATGAAAACAGTGACCTGTGCTAGACCCTTTTTTCCTCCCAACCAAAGTCAGCAAGAAAAAACAGAGAAAAAAGGGGGTAGCTTGCTAGACTAGGCACTAATCATAATTTAGTGTACTTGTCTTAAAAATTTTCCAGACTCTAATTCAACTTCTAACAAAGGGACATCTCTCTGCTCATGTCAATGAGATTGATGAGTCATGTGGACGTGCTCCTATTCACTCCATTATCCAACACTTCACAAGAGACAGGCATCTGACTGTAGATATGCTGGTGGCTCTATTGACATACAGTGATGCCGATGTAAACCTTTCAGATAGTGACGGTCGCACACCACTACACATTGCTGTTGAGGTACACAGTGTACTTTACCTATTTTGGGCACTCTGTAGTGTGTGGTTAAGCAACCAGTGCACACATGTAGTCGAGTTCTCTCACTTGCTACTCATGTCCTACTTCTACCATGGTCATCTTGGTCTGCGCCTTGACAGTAAGACCTGCTTTTTGAGTTAAGATGCTTTGGCTTACTTTGAGATTCATCCTACCCAGCTGAACTACATGTCAGCAGCTCAGTTGAAAAAATAGTCTGTCTAGAACATATTCAGAGCATCGTAGGTTCAAATTCTTCCTAAGGTGGCTCCTCCAGTAACATGTACTTGTGTTTGTGTGGTATATTGATGTACATGTACGTACATCACACAGTACGGTAGTACTGTGTACATAGGGATTGCTATGGTCTATCCCAATTGATATATTTACTTTTAATGATATCAAGGTGAAGAATGTGTGAAAAATAACTACTATACAAAAGTTGGTTGTGTTGTAATGTAAGATGTACGTACATAATATTGGAAAAAATAATTTGCACATTTTTTCCATGTTTTCATCATCATCATCATCTTCTTCTTCTTCTTCTTAAAGAAGCGTAACTCAATAACCATAAACCAAGAGCGTAACTAGGATTGAATCCTAGGGGACACTTATCAATTATTCATTAGCCTACATACCTGCGCATGTGCGTACAACTGCGTGAGGTAGAGCGCACAGTACTACTGCAGGTATTTGCATGAACACACTTTCATCGAGTGTCTATATCGCACATTTTTATACGCTTCTAGTGGATGACAAGGCAACGCCATCAATGCCGGTCGCCTCTGATTCGGTCAGTGCTGCCTTATAACTTCTTGCTGCTTGCGGTTAGCTGCTGCTTGCTCGCGGGTTGTCAGCCCTAACCTTATAACTGCCGCTTGTGCTCGCTCGCGGCAAAGCCTAATAAAGTATTCATAAGGTCAAAAACAGGGGAGGCAACTGCCTCCTCTGCCTCATGCAAAGAACTTGAATCTTTGCATGTGGAAATGTATCATATAATATTCTGTTAACCCTCATTTGTTATCTCTCCCATAAATGTATTATGAATGAGGATAACTAATGAGCACAATTCAACAACCATGCTCATAGTTCCAATATTTATAGTTACCAAAGTGTACACAGCCACTTGTAGCTTGCTTCGTTAGTAACCAAACCACACCCTGCTAATCATACATCTCAGTGTGTGATTATTAGGGCCTATGGTAGGCATGTGCTAGTGAGAATTGCTTACAATAATAGTTAAAGGAATGATAAGAGACAAGTAAATTAAAAAAAGGAAATTTGAAGTGTAATGTAGGGATTGCATAAAAAGGAACAGAGACAAGATTGGGACACAGACATGCTATATACATCAATGTACTAAAAAAGTTACATGTATGTTGATGTGCATAGCATGTCTGTGTCCCAATCTTGTCTCTGTTAATTTTTTGTGCAATCCCTAAATTTCTTATCTACTCTAACACAAGCCAGTTTATTATCTTCACTTGTGTTTACATAGCAGTGTTCAATCTTGGTATTTGTATCATACCTTATAGAACTGTAAGGTATAGTATCTATATGTATGCTTGTACCTGTCGTTTATTTTTTATCTTCTATTCTCTCTCTCATCCTCTCTACCACTCTCTTCATTCTCTTCCCCTTCTCCCCTCCTCAGTTGGAGAGTGTGGAGTGTGTCAAGGTCCTCCTTACATTTGGAGCTGATACCAGTTGTACTGATAGAGAGGAACGAACACCCCTTGATGTGGCCACCATCAACAGGAAGCCTGTGTTTCTTAAGAGCATTGTGAAAAGGCAGTCTTCTGGTGCTTCCTGGACATTTATATCCACTGATCCAGGCAAGTTTGATTACATATGAATAGAATGAACAGGATAATGTACATGTACATGTAACTGCTATTGTCAATATCCCTCACATGACTATATAACAACCTCCTTTCAAAGCCAGCATATGGGGTGTACATTTTGCAATTGATACGTATTGGTAGAATTTGTAATAGTTTTGTAAAGTTTAAGGATAGTCTGACAGAGAAAATAATCAGACAAGGATATTTGTACTTCCATTGCAACTGACTTAAAATGTTCCGTTCCGTTCCGTTAGACGGAAAGAGCGTGTGATGATGTGCTCTCGTGGCTGGATTTTTCGAATTTGTGTCCCAAACGAATTGCTACTGCGCCAGGTGACATTCCATGTGAGTGGAAAAAGAGGGCTCTTCTCTGTCCTAGCTGAGTCTTGCACGCATGTACGTACGTAAACGTTGTACATGTATAATGGAATGGAGTGGAATGGAACGGAATGGAACGGTCTGTTCCGAATATTCCATTCCGTTTCAATCCGTGAAAATGGAACCTTTTTTGAGGGCTACTGTATGCTTGCCAGCTATTCTTTGCAAGAATATCAATGCCTGCAGACTTGTCAGGTGATGTGTGAACTTGTAATGGCATATACAATGCTGGTAACCACAGTATATGTATGTTGCTTAAGTGTGATCTTCTGGTACTTTGTATTTTCGAAGCGTAGAGGCTATGGTGAGTTGTGTACATTACCCAATTAAAAAAATTTTATCTAGATTTCTAAGTCTTGGGACTGTTACATATATTGAAATTTTGGCTGCTTGGTGTCATGTTTGTCAAATTGGGGGTGCTAGGATGTGTGGGGTGAGTTCACTAGCCGTAAAAGACTCTTTAACCCACCATCCCAGTTCTCAAGGCTGTGCATCCTAGGCTGTGCATCCTAGTACCTCTTGATTGTTTTTTTGGCCTTTAATTACTTCTGTGTGTTGCATGTTTTATTTGTATGGTTTGTCCTATTTTTGTATGGTTGGTGAAATCTACATGTGTATCTTGTTTGTCTGGTCCATGTGCTGTGTGTCCTGTTTGTCTCGTCTGGGTGTTACATATATGTCTTGTTTGTCGGGGTTGCCTTTCTTTCTTTCCTACGTCTTACATAGCTACGTAGTGTGCTATGCACATGTATTCCATGCATGCATAGGTATAGCCAGGAGGGAGAGGGGTTTGGACAAACCTCCTTTTCCTTATTCTAAAGCCATGCATTGAACTCTTGTTACGATATAGGTAGTCATCTGGGTATATTTATGGGTTAACAAAATATGCTGTTTAGACTACTGCAACTGAGAGCAGAATCTTTTTGATGCTTGAGACAGGTTTTTCTAAACAGCAAACAAAATCCCTACATGTACATGTATGTATCTTCGTCAGTAATAATAATAATAATACTCATGAAGCTACCATAGCATTACTGCCATCGACCACGCACCCACAATCATGGGCGGAGCCACACACACATGCACATAAAGACAAATCCTTACCATCTGTTCCTCCCTCACCTGAGGAACATAACTTACCATCCATTTGCCCCTCAACTCCAGCCAGCTGCAGATCCTCAGCCAAGGACTGAAGTTGACTAGGGCACGAGTCATCACCATACAATTTTTGTTTACGCGCATCCCAGACACCTACAACATATTCCTTCACTAAGCTGAGTAAATCGTCAAAGTCGTATTCCCAAAGCTCACTTCCTAATATATATGCAGTTTTCTCTATACTATTAAGCTTGTCAAATTCTGCATATCTGTTTCCTAAAAGCTCCCGAAGCTTCTCCACAAAGGTGGCTCTAATATTACTATAGGCTGAACACTCCCACAACACATGAACTACACTCTCACACTCAGCACCACACAACACACACTCTGATTTGCCTTCTCTACCTCTATGCCTGCCTAGCTCTTCATTTAAGCCATGTGTTCCTGACCTGAATTTAAATAAGAGTCTAGTTTCCTGCATCACCAACCCCATGCAAATACCTCTTAAATTCTACTTCCTTCCCAAACCTTTTGTACATATCTAATTTTACTTTACTATTCAATCCTTCCTCAAACTGCTTACCCTCCCTTTCACTAATACTCTCCTCTATACAAGCCAAAAATGAAGCTAGTGAACTCTCTCCTCTATCCTCCACCCATTCATGCTTATCCAAACCTAAAGACACAAAGAGTTCATCAACCACTCTACTCCATGCTTTCCTTTGTCTACCTCTACGAGGCTTAGTTTCCCATTCCCAACTGAATAATTGCCAGTAATACTTCAATATAACAATTGGTAGAATGTATATCACACAGTACGGTAGTACTGTGTATATAGAGATTGCTATGGTCTATCCCCATTGAAAACCATATATAAGGATTTTGTTCATTTTCACTTTCAATTTGAAGTTGATTTCACTTTTAATGATATCAAGGTGAAGAATGTGTGAAAATATCCAGTATACAAAAATTGGTTGTGTTGTGATGTAATACGTACATAATATCAGAAAAAATGGTTTACACATTTTGTCCATGTTTTCATCTTCTTCTTCTTCTTCTTCTTCTTCAGCGTAACTCAATAACTGTAAAATCAATAAACTTGAATCTTTGCATGTAGAAGTATATCATTATGTACTGGGCAAATAGACCTATAATGTTAACCCTTGTAGTTCATGTACTGAATAATAGGTGATAATGTTTGAATAATGCATGTAGGCAATTTTTTTAAGCATAAAAGTATAGAATTATAAGCAACATATTTTGTCAACCCCTAGTGTATATACTAGCAGCTAAGTGCCAGCATAGAGTTCATGATAACTACATGTACATGTATGTGGAAGCCCGTGATTTTTCTCTGTCTCTGCCAGATACTAGTATGATGAGCTCAAACCCACTCCCAGAATCCTGGCTATACCCATGGCACGGGCAGATATAATTTAAACAACCACGTGGGGTGTACAGAGTTCTTGTCTTGAACAAGCCTGCCAACTGCTCATGTCTGTTGCGAGACTGGACAAAGTTGCTCCATATATTATGCTAGCTTGAATCAAGCTTGTCAGGCCAGCTTGACAAAATGATGTCTTGTAACAAGCTTGACTATTTTCAGAGGGAATTGTGGCTGATAAATACGTGTATCTCCACATATATTCCGTCAGATCAACAGCCTCAATCTCTATCAGAAGAAATTGAGAGTGGCACCCTTTACTCAGAAGTAGGGCAACTCCTCATGTCAGTAGGGGCCAGACATGCAGACTGCAACACTTCTCCAGAGCTTGCAAGGAAGGACTTGAACCAGGAAGACATTGATACTCCATTTTCTGGTGGATTTACACTCAATTTGGATGATGCTGAGAGTGAAGGGGAAACTGAGAGGGAGGAGGGAGGGAGAGGGGAAGGGAGGGAGAATGGTGTAAATATGAAGCCTGGCCATAGGAGAGAGCTAATGAAAATCATGAGTGGATATGATCTCACAGGTATAGTGGGTATTATACCTATATTCATTCAAATTATAAAACATACATGCATATACTGTGCACCCTACCACTCGAATGCTAACCACTCTAAAGGTCTATTGTATGCATGTAAAGATATTCTCATGCATGTACAAATGTAAACGTCACTCTAAAATGTACATACATACATGTATATCAGGTTTGTTTTCTGTGTTTGTCTGTGCTACATGTATGTCAATATGGTAGAGTGTGAGAAGAGTGACAGGTGTGCCATGATTGGCTGGACCTGTGGACCACCTACATGTGATATATTGTCCACTTTACTAAGCCAGTATGGCTCATTTTACTAAGCCTGAGGCTTTTAAGTATGCTTTTTTGCTCAGGTTGCTTGCTCCATATTTTCTGAGGCAGCTCAGCTAGCTGCTGCGGCAAATCAAACATAAAAACTAAGACAAAGCAAGGCAAGGTGTCTGAAAATTTATAGTAAATTGAGACTGGAGTATTGACATGTACAATTACATGTACATATGTACTATTATGATTTGAATTTGCACTTCATTGCATAGCAAGAGAAAGACGCATCAACTACCAGCTGGGTCCGGCCACAAGAAGGCTCTACCGTGAAATGGAAGACAACATTAACCAGCGCACTAACATTATGATGTCACTTGACTGTGTGGATGAGGTAATCAGCATACAACTCCAGAGAAAGGAGATGGCTCGCTATGGAGCTACTGGTGCTAGGATATTGTGTCTGGATGGTGGGGGAATGAAAGGTAAGTTTAGTGATACTGTATGAGGTGCTGTTCCGATTATGTTGCACATGTGTAGCTTTAGTTGGTTGGATATTCACATCTATTACTTCCACAGGATTGGTTGAGATTGAGGTGTTGCATCAACTAGAGGTGATGACAGGCAAGAGCATTCCTGAGTTGTTTGACTGGGTAGTGGCCACTTCAACTGGGGCTATCATTATACTTGGCATGTTGTATGGTATGTAGTTTTACAGTTTATCAGTCTGAATAGATGAAGTATATGTACATGTACATTCCATCATGAACTATCTTGCTGATGTGAAGAAATTGACTCCTGGCAGGTCACACATGAATGTCTATGGTGGTTGTTAGGCTTGCCATGGCGTTCTATTCCTTCAGTATAGGAACGTACATTTTTCACATGTGTATATGCACATGTACATGCATGTTGTAAATGTTTGTATGTATGTTATATTACACAATAGAGAGGTGTACGTAATATACAATGTACATGTTACATATTTTTGCATATACATGTGTGTATGTAAGCTTAGAGCCTCTTACAGTGAGTTGTGTACAGTTATAAATATCTCTATTTTTTGCCTAAGTCTTGGGACTGTTACAAGAATATTTTCCTAAGCCTTTGGCTGCTTGGTGTCATGTTTGTCAAATTGGGGGTGCTAGGATATGTGGAGAGAGGTCACTAGCAGTAAGAGACCCTTTAACCCACTGTCCCAATTCTCAAGGCTGGGCAACCTTGATTGATTATTTGGCCTGTAATTACTTCTGTGTGCTGCATGTTTTATTTGTGTGATTTTATTTGTATGGTTTGTCCTATTTTTGTATGGTTGGTGAAATCAATGTCTTGTCTGTCTGGTCTGTGTGCTATGTGTCCTTTTTGTCTGGTCTGGGTGTTATGTCTTGTTTGTCTGGGTTACCTTTCTTTTCTTACTACTTCTCACATAGCTAGTGTGCTATGCACATGTATTTCCATTGTTTCATGTTACATACATGTGGGGGGGGGGGGGAGAATAGAGGAACATACATGTACATAATACTCTACCCACCCACTTAGACACAGGCCATTCATAGGTCTTTGATATAGTTCACTCAACATGGAAAATGTGTGTAGCACACTAGCTAAATGAATTCAGAAAGAAAGGAAAGGAACCCACTAGAGACTTCTGCGTAGGCGGCGGCATAGGGGTGGCAGGGGCGGCCATGACCACCCCACTTTTAGCTAGAACATAGGCCAAATGCTATGACCATGTCTTAATTGATTAAGTATGTAGGTGTCGCTTAGGTGTCGTGAATGGTACGGAGACCGGATGTACACATGTGAGCGTACGCGCACTAATGTCGAGCCGTAAGTTCCATGCGCTTGTTAATAGAATGTGTGTGCAGCATGCACATGTACATGTAGCTAGAAGAATATAACACCACTCAGTCAA
The DNA here is from genome assembly GCA_963970385.1 of Theonella swinhoei. Classification (NCBI taxonomy): domain Eukaryota; kingdom Metazoa; phylum Porifera; class Demospongiae; order Tetractinellida; family Theonellidae; genus Theonella; species Theonella swinhoei. Next base: position 6,239,113 of record OZ019946.1, read on the forward strand.
GAGTCATGAATACTAATTAGGCCTCTTCACTTTTGGATGTTGCCGCCGTCCCTGTTCTGAACATTTGTAGGAAAGCAGGAGCAAACCTAGCAATATTACCTCTGTATATACATGTGTTGTATACCAGTTATAGTAATAGTTAGTGAGGGAGCAAGCCAGTATAAAGAACCTAAACTTCTTTCTCCTCTCTTTCATTCCCTGTCAATCCCTCTTCTCAGCTAAAAAGACACTGAAAGAAATTCGGCAACTATATTTCCGTTTGAAAGATGATGTATTTGCCAGTCCTCGTTTTGGCCTATCCTACAACACAGAAGCACTGGAACGACTTCTAATTGACATATTTGGAACAGAAATGACTCTGGAACATGACAGAGAGAATATGCCAAAGTCTGTGGTACAGTAAAAAAGTGTATACCATACACTATAGCAGGGATGGCATACACATGTAGAGTATACTACATGCAATGGACATGTTCTAAACCTTCTGTTGTTCTATACAATGTTTGTCTGTCTTCCTAAGCAGTCCTATTCCAATATCCCAAATACGTACATGTACATGTGCACGGGTAGAGCCCTGACAATGTACATTTAATCACACCATAATCTGATCACACCCTGAAATTGTAGACATGGTGTAGTGTTGGTGCTTGTATAGGGTCTTGCCTGCTATGCACTATGTAAATGTTTGTTCCAGTAATAATCTTCTGTCAATATAATAATACTGCTCCAGAAGCTGCCATAGCATTACTGCCATCAACCACACACCTACATGTACAATCATGGGTGGAGCCACACATACATGTATATACAGGCAAATCCTTCTTTCTTCCTCACCTGAGGAACATAATATGTAACTTACCATGCGTTTGCCCCTAAAGTCCAGCCAGCTGCAGATCCTCAGCCAAGGTCTGAAATTGACTAGGGCATGTGTCATCATCGTATAATGGCCATGCTAAAACACACATAGGGCAAGCAACATGTTGCCTACAGGGACTATTTCCTGTAACCCATCAGACTACAAAGTTATTTTTTTGTATCCCAGGGTTATTATAACTGCCGTGAACAAGAAGAATAAGAATCCAGAAATTCAATATTTCAACAACTGCCTTGATGATGATCTCTGCAAAAGTATGTATAAGGAAGTTGAATGGCACATTAGTAGGATTGCCTGTGCATGTAGCATGTATACTCTACAGCATGTGATCAATGATCGAAACATCATGTGGAGCTCCCATATACTAACACATCATATTGTATACCTGACCACATGTACATGTATACATTGCAGCTCCAGTCTGGAAAGTGGCCCGCTGTTCATCTGCTGCTCCAATGTTCTTTAGTGAGTTTGAAGACCACGTGGATGGAGGTGTGCTTGCTAACAACCCTTGTCAGGTACATAACATGATTGTAGAGGTGAAAATGAGCATAAGCAAATAAATCTATACCCTGAAGCTAGGCTTTTGTAAAATATGCTCAAACATTTGCCCATTATTCTTGTATTCTCAATGTAATTATTGTGCCATTGCCTATTATTCTCAAATTATTCTCTATAAACAATTTTTCACATCATAAACAAATTACTCTCAATGATATTATGTAGTTACACTGCAAAATTACACTTAATTGAATATAATACACCAATTGCCAATACCATACGCACTGTGGGCATGTCAAAGCAAGCCTCACCAAAGGTGGAGCCTATAGCTATTGTACAATTGTTTATAGGCAATCATGTAATAGACTCTATGATGTCATTTCAAAAAAAGTAATCACATTATTCTCTCAATTTCATTTTGCTACCTATTATTCTCCAAATTATTCCAGAATAATTTACAAAGGCCTAACTGCATCAATTTAAATGCAATGTAGATAATGCATGTAGAAGCCAGTAACATGTAAATGTAACCATGTGTTGCTCAAATGTGCAACTACGCATGTTTATAATTTAGGTTGGATTGACTAAGATTGAGAACTACCACTGGAACCGACAGGAGAAGTTACCAATCTCACTAGTGGTGTCTGTTGGGTCTGGGATCTACCCTGAAGAGCAGCTGGGCAGCATCAATGCACAGCAGTACCTCTACTTTGGAACACACTGGCTGAGACTTAAGGACACTCTGCATGAGATTAAGAACTTGGCTGAGCTGCTTTCAAATGCTGTGAGCAAATTGTGCATACCCGAGGCAGCCAATTTTTCTTTGAAAAATGACTGTTTCGGGCGAGTTGTGTTGTGTTGCTTTGCCTTTCTGTTGTGTTGTTGTTGTTGCCTTGCCTTTCAGCATCTCTTGAAAGATTGTTCATGCACAATACTTGGTTTGGGGTTTGGTGTCTTGCTGGTTTGATTATCGCGGCCTTCTCCTAAATACCAATGTTTGAGTTCACCTGTTCATCAGGTTGAGATGCTTCGTGATTTGTATGCAGGATTCGGCCCAGCCAGCTGAGCTGCCTCGGTAGCTCAGTTGGTAAGAGCATCGCCTGGAGAGCTGATGGTCGTGGGTTTGAGTCCCACCCGAGGCAGCCAATTTTTCTTTGAAAAATGACTGTTTCGGGCGAGTTGTGTTGTGTTGCTTTGCCTTTCTGTTGTGTTGTTGTTGTTGCCTTGCCTTTCAGAATCTCTTGAAAGATTGTTCATGCACAATACTTGGTTTGGGGTTTGGTGTCTTGCTGGTTTGATTATCGCGGCCTTCTCCTAAATACCAATGTTTGAGTTCACCTGTTCATCAGGTTGAGATGCTTCGTGATTTGTATGCAGGATTCGGCCCAGCCAGCTGAGCTGCATCGGTAGCTCAGTTGGTAAGAGCATCGCCTGGAGAGCTGATGGTCGTGGGTTTGAGTCCCACCCGAGGCAGCCAATTTTTCTTTGAAAAATGACTGTTTCGGGCGAGTTGTGTTGTGTTGCTTTGCCTTTCTGTTGTGTTGTTGTTGTTGCCTTGCCTTTCAGAATCTCTTGAAAGATTGTTCATGCACAATACTTGGTTTGGGGTTTGGTGTCTTGCTGGTTTGATTATCGCGGCCTTCTCCTAAATACCAATGTTTGAGTTCACCTGTTCATCAGGTTGAGATGCTTCGTGATTTGTATGCAGGATTCGGCCCAGCCAGCTGAGCTGCATCGGTAGCTCAGTTGGTAAGAGCATTGCCTGGAGAGCTGATGGTCGTGGGTTTGAGTCCCACCCGAGGCAGCCAATTTTTCTTTGAAAAATGACTGTTTCGGGCGAGTTGTGTTGTGTTGCTTTGCCTTTCTGTTGTGTTGTTGTTGTTGCCTTGCCTTTCAGCATCTCTTGAAAGATTGTTCATACATTTATATACTCAATGTACCAAACACAAGCATCTAATTGATTTTCTCGGTTCACACCCTAATCAAACGTGCTTTGATTTGGGCCCAAAGAGCAGAGCTTGAGGCTACAGTGGGATGAGGACACCCAATAATTAGGAACCTTTTTGCTTCCCAAATGTTATGTTGTGTACAATTAACCCCTGAAATCAGAAAACCTTGCTAAACTTTTAGATTTAGCGAGTGGAGTGAGCCCACCTGCCGTGCACATGTAAAATTAGAACTCATGTAAAACATTATGGTGGCAACATTGGTAAAATGATTATTATGAGCATTGAAATGACTAGGAAGGCTCACTTAGCTTGCCAATTAATATGTTGCTTGAGAGTCTGAGAAGTGAGAACGATGTATTTCCACAGCTGGTGGAGTCTGAAACAGTTGCCCACACAACAGAGTCTCAGTGTCGTGAGAGGGGCATTTTGTTCTACCGTGTGAGCCCTAAACTCGATGACATCATAGCAGCCAGTGAGACAAGCAATGAGAAGCTCTGCCACATGGTTGTGTGCACTAGGGCAAGATGCAGACAACAGATAGCACAGATTGTAAGGACACTAACACGTGGTCCAGATGATGTCAAATAGTGCAAAACATTCTATATTTAGAATAGATGTACGTATATATGTACACAATTTTGTATAATACCAAAATGAAATGCAAGAATATACGTTTTCTCTGCACACATGATTGTAGAGTATCACTTGTCTGTAGCCACTAAGCGAGTTGACAGTATGTGCCCTCTCATCCTCTTCAGTCATTTTGAACAGTGGATGCAGATAGTACAATGATATAGCTGGCAACAGGCTCTGTACTGCTATGTATAGACATTCATCATTGTTGTCATGACTTCTCTCGCGTCAGACTGAGCACTTCCAAATGACAGTTATGCTATTGATACTATAGCCCATAGTCTATGATTAAACCTCTGAGGAGTTTCATGATACCAGGAGTTGATATGTATCAGTCGTGTTGGCCACCCTAGATTGTCACTATCCATTACGAATGTAATTGCTTTTTACAGAAAAAGTAGCCATTGGAATCAGGTATACAATCAGGTGTTCATATTTTCTTGACTTCAGTCCAGCCTCCTGGCCATAGACTACAACCATATCTCATGGCTGTGATGAAATGGAGAAGCCTATAGGACAGGAGGATGGAGGTTTAGACATCAATAGTTGGTAATAGGCTGCACATGGCCAGGAGATCCACAATTCATACAATGTATACGTACATATGCATGTATGTACATACCTCTGAAAACAATACAACTCAACTGCAAGGCTATCAAAGTAAGATACCTAAGGCAATACAATCCTGCAATGCTGCATGTGCTCGAAACAGATGCTCTATATGCATGAACAGATATATACTTAGCTATATATACTGTGGCAGCTAAGGTGGCTGGGTGACCCTCAAAGTAAGCGAGCAGGTATGCATTACCTGTTGAACACTGGATTAGATACAAGTAAGTATACCCAAAGCAAAACATTGAGCTACCTTTTATGGGTATACATGCTACAAACTGAGTTTTAGGCTTGTGCCCTACCATGACTGTTCAGGTGGCTGAGTTGGATCCCAGAGCATTGCAATACTAAACACACCTCATTAGCAATAGGGAATGTGTGCAACTATGTAGATAGAAAAGTTGATACATGGAAAACCATGTGCATAGGACACCAGAAATCACAAGAGAAGAGCATCTTAGTAGTAAGCCTCAATGTGTTTATATGTATCACTGATGTGCACATGTGACGAGTGGAAATAGATACAACATGGCCCCTACCAGACCCCCACTGCGAGTATTGTCAAATGCACTTCCAGGCACATTCTCATTGTCATTGTTGTGTATTGTGGATGAAATTAGGGGTAGCTATACGCAGATGTTCAATATTTACTTGAACATTCATAGCTAGCACTCACATTCTTCAGTAACTTCTTTGTTGCACTTGTAGATCTATGCTCTATTGGTGGTTAGGAAATGGCAGTCGATCAGCTTCAAGAGGTGGACAGCCTGTGGCTAGCAGTGCATGTGATGACCATGAATATTTTGACCTTGAGAAATGGCTTTGAAGAGCAGCTGCCATGTATTAAGTAGTAGAGCATACCAACTAGAACTCAGAAACAAGAATGATCATGAGCTACCACCTGAGCTGCATTGTATGTGTATAGGCTTTATTGCTGGGGACATACTCAGGCAAATGGCTGAAATCTGATGCCCAGTTATATAGTACGTTCTTACAGAGAGTCCAATGAAAGTGACAAAGGGTTTGAGTGACGTGGTATAGTCATTGATTTATAATTTCCAGCTGTAAAGTGTTGAAGTATATACATACATGTATATTTGCTGCTTGGATTTTTCCTTCACTTACCATCAGTATTCCTCATGCATGCACCATGAACTACGATGACAACAGATGTAATGGTAATGTTTGTTGGACTATGTATATACATTATCAAGACACGGTAAAGGTTGCACAAATTTAAATCAGTCTGATACCACAATAAGTGAAGGTAACTCTTGCACTCGTTGTGTGGATGTGGGAATAGCATCATTAATTAATGCTCAACTTTAGCTCCTGGCAGAGAGTACAGACTTCTAAGCACCTACATGTACACAATGTACATACATGTCTATAGTTCTCTATATTCAACCGAAATGAAACCAGAAGCCTTGCATTGATGGTACGGACAGCACAGAAAATCATCTACTTTGATAAGATCAAAGCGAGTTGCACTGCGCCGGCGATTGGCTGCAGCAGAGATTGGTTTCAGAGACTCAGAAGATGGGAATCTCCCAATTTCATTCTATCAACATTGAAAGCTAACATAGTTCTACAATTGCAATTGATGTCATAACTAAGCATCCGAATCGCCGGTGGGTTCACTCTCGCTCGCCTACAATGCTTAGCATTAGGCTAGCGTTATACGTGCTTTTAATTTTGCGCTCTCTTCGCTCGGCAACAACTAGAGTAAGCGATCAACTTTCGAACGGATCTAGTTTCGGACGCTTATTTCAACGTCACTGAAGGACTAGAGACTGTGTAGATACCATCAATAGATAGATCTAGACCATCAACTGTTTTAGAAAAAAAAATCGCTTTTACACGAGTTCTACAGCCGGAATAAGAGAGCGCTGAATTCACCGTTCGAAGACCGCAAATTTCGGACGAAAGTACCAATATTCGGACTTATCGGCCTGAGCACAGTATAGTTGGCGAAAGAGAATTGAGATCTCCATGAAACGAAGTACTATCTCTTGCCTACTAATCAAGCAATTGCTAGGATTTTTCGACCTTGTCTTTTTACAAGCAAAGGCTGCGAACTCAATTTTCGAGCCCTCAATTTTTGAACGCAGTATGAAATATTTTTCTATAAAGCCTGCAGCATAAATCTAGTTACAGTCTAAAATTTCTGGAAACCTTACTAGGTCTGTACTAACTATCTTTGCTGTTATCACCAAATTAATTACATTTTAGGAATTTGATAAATATAAAGTCCATATCTCGGACAATTGTGAGCAGGCAATACCATTATAATTGGACTGGGTGGTAGTATCTTCAAAAATTGTTAAAATGTTATGCTGTAAGGCAAAAACAAAACGAAGCGTTCGTAAATTGAGGGCGTGACCTCTTGCATTCGTCGCATATGTGTGTAAAGACGCAAAATCGAAAAGATCCTACCTATAGGCTATTTGATACAAAAGGGGTTGTATTTCTTTTTGTGTCCACTTTGAATTCTTCATCGCCAAGTATACTGTGCTCAGGCGATAAGTTCGAATATTGGTGGTTTCATCCGAAATTTGCTCTCTCATTCCGTCTGTAGAACTCGTGTAAAAGCGATTTTTTATCTAAAACAGTTGATGGTCTAGGTTTATCTCTTAATGGTATCTACACAGTCTCTAGTCCTTCAGTGACGTTGAAATAAGCGTCCGAAACTAGATCCGTTCGAAAGTTGATCGCTTACTCTAGTAATTCATGACCTGCACAGGGCATGCCTCATTCGCCCCCCTTGTTTAATATGATCTCTGACTGGCGGGCTCGCAACCTTCGTGTACAAAGAGTTCACTGTTGACGACTAAATGGGATGACCGTAATAAGATGTGAGTTGGATTGAGCCCCACCCCATTCAGTGGCATAGATCACGTGATATAGAGTAGATCTACACTAGCTCACCTAAGTGCAGTAGCTCAGCTCTGATAGGAGTGTCAGCAGCATCTCTCCCGATGACTGTTACTCTCACCATAATGCAAGACGGCACCTTGACCATACCCTCTCTCCCCGCGTGAGGGTCTGGCCCGCGGGACTAGGGGGTTCGCTCGAACCGGGCCTGCTTTAGTACTCTGTTTGGCTTTTGAACAGCTATATGAGCCTGTGCCGTCGAAAGAACAACCTCTGGATCACTCTATTAGCTTTCGCGGTAAGCCATACATATTGCGAAATCCCTTCTTATTATAATCTGCGCAGTGTCGCTTCTTCAGTCTAACCTGCAGTGTCGCGCGCCAAGGCCATTGGTACCTTGCTTTCAACGTGTAAGCTTACCGCGTCTGAGAAAATGCACACACACACACACACACACACACACACACACACACACACACACACACACACACACACACACACACACACACACACACACACACACACACACACACCAGTTCTCGCTGAGCATGCGCGCCGTGATGTAGATAGAGTTACTACCCCCCTCTTCCAGGACAGACAATGCTGGCTTTGCAATAATGTTCTCCCTCCTGACATGAGCCCACCTTGCTAATGGTGATGCTACCTATGAAAGCAGTCTGAACACTCCCCTTACTGAACATGGCTCTAACTCTGAACTAACCTCCATTGTAAAGTCTTTTGTCTACCTGTTCAAGTCAAATAACTCTATCACTTAGGCATATATGTCACTTTCCACTTCACTTGTTGAGGTTGTGTAGGTCACTTTGCACTTCACTAAGGTCATTCTTCATGCTATGTACATCCCCTACATTCCACTGGGGGCAAACCAACATTATTATTATTATTATTATTATTATTATTATTATTATTATTATTATTATTATTATTATTATTATTATTATTATTATTATTATTATGTATTTCTCAATGAGCCAAAGCAAACACATACTAAAGTCATCATCTATAATATTCAAGCAATAGGGGAAGAACATATATAGCCCTAGGGATTATTAATACATGCTAATGAAGATTAATTAATAGTACAAATGTGTACAGTGTCGGAGTTTCGCATAATGACGATCTTGTTGTCAACTACAGCTACTGAAGGCTGGTAGTTAGGTGATCCATTTTCAGGAATGGAATCCAAGCACTTCCATGAATCTTTCTTTAGGTCATAGAGATAAACATGGCATTTTTCTATACTTGCATCATCATCATAATGTTGAATGTTGTAATGGGAGTTTCCTACTTCGTGCAATAATGCCTTTATTGATCGATAATCGCTATATGCAGTATAAAGTGACGGTTGTAGGTTTACATCAGTGATTGATTCGACATGGTCACATCCAACAGCAATCAGTGTGTGGTTATTGATGCACGAAAGAGTAAAACAGCATATACCATAGTGATAATATCGACTAGAAACCTCATTGTCAGAGTCAAAATCTTTATCACCTGTGAACCCCATAGGAGGAGGAGAAGGGCTAGGGGAAAGTTTAAAAACTGAAGGATGGGGGTGTGATAGGCTTTGCCAAATGTAATCACAATTCGATTTATCTTCTTTTTTATCTTTGTAACCACAATTTGCTTCATTCTCTTGTGAAATATGTAGAAGTGTCTCTACAGAGCAACGATACATTGAAAAGCATGGATAGGGATTTGGAGGATCAAGCATTTCATAATGCACTTGAGCATATCTATATTCATCACCAAATTTATCAGTAACAGTGATTGTATTCTCAGCATACTCAGCATCATATTCATCATGCTCATCAATAAAAGTGCTCATTGTCTCCTCAAAGTTAGGGTCTTCATGTTCTAATGCAATAAAGAGATCATTATTGCATATACACGCAGATTGCCATATCATGGTAGTGAATACTTGAGGTAGGCAAATACGATCATTGGAATACCAGCGCTTCTCTTCCAGATCCAGTAGCTCTACAGACCCTGTGGGCTTGTGTCGTTTTTTATTTATCAACCCTGTCCAGCCTCCTAGTGCAATCAAATACTTGCCAGCAACAACAATTTCTGGACATATTCGTGCTGTACCCAATGCTGGATACTTCTCATGCCATGACTGTTGTTTACTCGAAGCAGAAAGTGACCAACATACAACCTTATTGGTTGCAACCTCTAGACCTTCTGTTTCTTCAGACTTTATTACACCTCCAATGAGAGTTAGTTGATCCTCAATTACAGCCATCCCAAAATAAGCCTGTTGACATGGTATCATTCTTGTCCAATATCTTCTTGACACATCAAACTCATAGATGTCATACCCTTTTGCAAAGTACGCCATACCATTGTGGGCTGCTGCAGCATCAGATATACGAGATCGGCACTGCGAACCACTTGCTATTTCTGAAATATGTGTTGTCTTGGAAGGTGTGGCATGAGTTGCATTCGAATTCGGACAATGTTTAGCTTCTATTCTTATTGCTAGTTGAGGCAGATTGACCACAGGGTTTCTGAGAGCAGCTACAATAGCTCTCCATGTCGGTTTGGGCTCTGCCTGCTTTGTGAATTCCATTAGAACTCGGAGGAGACGATCAAATGGCCGTAGGTGGGTGGAGTGTATGGCTTCAACCTCATGTGATGGTAACTTCAATTTCAGACCGAATACGTAGGACTGGTTCTGTGCTTCAAGTATTTCCTCCAGTACATTGGCTACATCGTCTGGAGTCAGTAGGTCATCACCTGTAGGGGCTGTTACAAAGACATGATGAATACAAGTGTAACTGTACCTGCATTAAGCGACCACCTATATATGGGCCAAAATAATTTGGTCTCTTAATGCAGGTGGTCTCTGAATGGAGGACCTGTATATGTCACCATTGGAAATGTTACAAATACTTTTTGAATGAAGAACAATTATAAACAGCATAAAACTGTGCATTTTTCATGTATGAAGCTCATTTACTTGGCATATTATGTATATTATGACGTTTTGTTCTCGAAATCCATCAATGAAATTGGTTCAATTCTTGCGACACGCAAGACTGCGCACAAAAAGATTGTGCGACATTTTACATTTTTCAAAGGGGGGCTTCTAATACGTTTTGCACATATTTTGGGTGCAGCTTCCTGGCCGTTGAGCGCTAAATGGAGGTGCCCGCTCAATGCAGGTTACGTTGTATAGAACTCAGCAGGATTTCTTGATTTGCAGTCATTATAATAATAAAAATTTTAATGACTATAAAGGCCATAAGGCCCAATTGTCAGAAACAGCGTTAAAGTATATCTCTTTGTTTAAATGCAATATATAAAAGTCTACCTAAGTGATATATTAACTTATGGTCTTGGGATGACATTATAGAAGAGAACTTGTTGTTAATAGTCAGAAAGTTGAAGCTTCTTATAGACTCTATGCAAGTATTAAGAAAGGGTCATATTCAGGGAGAGATGTGGTTCTTGGACAACTCAACAGAAAGTGTTTCTCATCCTTCATAACCTACAAATTCTTTCCTCAGGTGGTAAATAGGGTCTTACATATCACCCAGTCTCTATTTGACAACTGAGCCTAGGATGCAGAGGTAAATATAAGTACTTTTCCATCTGTAAGACTGATTTGTATATTCTATATGATCTCATCTTGCTTGATATTAAATTGTCAGATCTGCACTCCATTTTTGCAGATACTGGTCATTCAGGCGATCTTTGACTACCAAGAGTATTCTTGCTGGATCCAAGATAGACAGATCATCATATACATAAGGTAGACCACAGTGATTAAGAATGCATTGTATATGTTTTAACCTGGCTGAGTTGTACTTTTCATGTGCGAAAACAATGGGTGATAATAATGAACGTCTCAGACGTATCCAATATTTGACTGACAATAAACCTCTTCTTAATTGCATAGGTTTTCTTCCCAATTATAGAGAGGTGGCCGCTGGACTCAAGTGGTCGTTAACACAGGTTACACTGTAATGATATTCGAAACTGCCCGCCCTGCTGCGGGTGAGTAAACTGTAATACCTACATGTACCTTTGTTCTCCTGCGCTCTCTTCCGAACCCTTTATTCTTGGTGCACAGTGCTATTACCAAAGTTACATAGGCCTACAGTAGATGTGAGAGGGGTTTAATACCAGTCGAGCGATTCTCTCTACGTGCTCCGGCGAGTTGATAGCACTCGTCACAGTAGTTCGTTGTACATGCTCTCCGGTCACTCCGTTCAAGAGTTATGACGTGAAACGCAAGCGAGAGCCAATATGCTAATTAGATGTAGCCTACTCTGGCTTACCCGCGATCAGGTTTTCTTGTTCGATGTACAGCGAAGCACCAGCGGTTACTGCATGAGGTATTACAAGCACGGGTACTGCTCTGGTCAAAGCTGTAGCGCTTCCAGCAGTGTACAGAGCCAACTTGCAATAGCACGTGCCTTTCCAGCATTCGCTCATGCACGCGCGTTATGTCAAGGATTCGCGCACGCGCGTACGCCGAGGGTTCTGCACTTCATTTATGCAGTAATTGACCACACCCCCACACCTTCGTGCGTCGAACGATCATTACCATGCGCGCGCGTTTTTACAGGCAGAGCTGATTTGAGCTTCTGGTGCATAGCTTTATGTGTAATGTGAATGCTAGCCTGAAGTTCGCCTGGCCAACACCTAAATCACTGCTATGCCACTGCAATACGTACAGTCCCGACCAGACCTTTTCCTTCGGGTGTGGTCTGGGCACGGCGAATGATTTTTTGTGAAAGAATTAGAGCAATTACGCCGGTTTTGCAGTAGGCCTTTTGAACTGAAGAAGAAAAAATAAGATGAACGCTTTTATAATTTTCCGAGAATCGCTGTAGCTGTGTATTTTACGAACGTTGAGAGTACTACAGCACTTGTAGACCAAGTTGTTGGTCTGAAAAGGCGTTCGGGAGTTCTAAGCCGTTACATTTGTTAAGACAATAATGGGAGTGTCGGTGCCATCCCTACATATAGAGTCTACCGACTCTATGATAACTGCATACGCAGCGTTCGGGAGTTTAGGGCTGAATGGGTGTGCATGATCCGCTGTCCCTACACAGAGAGAGTCTATTGAGTCTCTAATGATGAAGGGCGTGCAAAATACATATGCATATATTGCTCGATGAATTTTACCTATAACTGCTATTCCCATTTTTATTTTTATTTACCTCTATCTTGAGCACTCGAGGTAGACTGATTACTTGTAGTCTACGGTTGTTCGGTCGAAGATAGTAGGGCATCCAGTGGCGGATCCAGACCCTTTTCACGGATTCCTATTCGGGTGCTTATTGGAAGCCAAAAGGTTTTTTTTTATGTTTAGTTATAATGTCCATTTAGATCCACGACCCTTCTTCGCTAAGTTCTTGCGCTTCTGGTGAGTAAACCTTTGTCGCACTGACGCAGGCGTAACTGTCTAGTAGCGCATGTGTAAACAATCGCATTGAGGAAATGGCGTTCAACTACGGGGAAATGTTAGTAGAGTCTTGCTGTACTACCTAGATCTACTCAGCTCGCTGCCAATGGTGAATTCTTACCTGTTTTTGGAGTACTTGAGGAAGGCTGACTACCTTCAATCTTCGGTCGTTTTGCAGGTGAAGGACCGAGGGAAGCTGCATAATATAAATATTCAGGCAATTATAATTGTTAACACAGGAATTTGTTTACAGTGTACCTTCAGCCATGTCTCTATATAGATCCTGCGCAGACGTTTACAACTATAAACAAGTAACCCAACTAAACAGAAAACAGATACTCAAGGTAGTAGCTAAATTGCTCTTTAAATATCCCCGCCAGAGCTCTAGCACGCGCGCATGTGTGCGCACCACATGCTCGAGTCATTGCACTATACATAGAGATGAATGACATCTTTTCTCTAGTACATACCGAGCATCAGATGGAACGGTGTGTTATTGCTAGTCATGATAAACAATACAATAGCAGTGCAGGTTTAGGGCAATTATGTAGTGGTCTTGGTATGTTTATGTAGTTGTATATTCATACATTTAAGATGAGGTGATAAAATCAGTAAGTTTGACGAATCACTCTATGAATATTCAATGAGGAAGTAGCTCTACATGCAGTATCATATTGAGCATACAGAAATCGGTATTAATTTTAGATTGCAGAGTGCTCTATATCTAACCTCATATACATTCAAACAAGTGTAAGTGCATATATGATTGAGTATGTAGCTATGAATAACAATATGCTTTCTATACCTTTGCTGTGCAGTGACATAGAGACAGTTATATTCACAATTGTATGTACCATTAGCATCTCATCATTGTTTTTGCCATATGCCTGCTTATATGCTTGGCCCTAAGAGAGCATCAGATATTGTATAGAGCTATAAAATGATTTGTGTGGCAATCTTCCTTTCACCTTTTTTGCCTGTATTTCTGTGTTCCTCCTAACACAGTAGCTTAATTGAAATATACATGCTAAGCACTCATCATATTGTAGCTGTTCTTCAATTACATTGTGGTTCTATATAGCATAGGGCTTGTTTTTGTGCATGTGCACCATCACACTGTACGTGTGTGTGGCAGACATATAGTTCTTTTGGGGGAGAAGGAATGCCTAGTGAATATCATATTATAGGAGGACCAGATGGCTGGGTGTGTTAGAACACCTGTTGTTAATGATAATAACAGCAGTGCAGGTTTATCGGAATAGCCAATAATGTGGTGGGAAAAATTGTAGGTATGTTGTGAATATAGTGGTATGCATATTTAGTTGTATATTCATACAGTTCTGCTACCACATCATCAGTTTTCCCATAAACCTGCACTGCTGTTACCTAGATTAGCAATAACACACTGTGCCATCTGATGCTCTAACACACTTAGCCATCTGGTGCTCTCATGCATTTCATCAATCCTCCCATAAATAAACTATATCTGCCTCACACATTATAGTGAGGTGTATATTCATACATTAAAATGAGGCGTTAAAATGTAAGTTGTCTGGAAATCTGGAAGATGAAAGACTTTTGTGAATATCAGTGTTTATATCCCAATGAGCAGTTAGGCCACTCCAAATAAATTAGTAGTTTCTCATTACATTCAATTCCCGCCCACATGCTCGTTGACTTCCTGAATATTCTCATACTGAGCATGCGCAGTTAAACAACTTACCTGGCACAGGGGATACTGTGATCAAGCAGGTAGTTCCTCCAGGTGGAGACTTGGCATTGCACTTGGCCTTGCTGAAACTTGCGATCGCCCAAACTGGGTGACTCGGGTGCATAATTTTTGATAGGCTCTCACCGGAAGTGATGTCATAATTAATTAACTGCGTACTTCGGTGCTGCCCGCATTACCCACCGCTCCTGTATGTTATGAGAAACTACAATTTGATTTGGAGTGGCCTTAAGTACATAACTTAGTACAGATTCCAGAGTGCACTGTACATAGTAACAGTCTATATAGTGCATGATGACAACAGCAATGCAGTGGAGGGGAGAGAGAAAGGTAAGGAGGTGATTGTTCATTTCCTAGGGGGGCCTAGTTTTTGGGGGAAAATTCCAGCAGATGCAACATGTACATCTAACTACAGGAATCACATCCTACAGATACACACACATACACACACACAGAGACCAACATTTTGCTGTGCATGCACACAAAGGGTTGCTTAAATGGCAGGGCCGGCGGAGATGGCGGTGGGGCAGGTAGGGCATTTGCCCTATCACTGTCCATACAGGAAATGATGTGTGCTATGACTTTTATCCGAGATAGTGAAGTAAGCTACTTGCCCCACCGTCTCCGCCGGCCATGCAGCTTATCTATTGAGGTTACACACATTTGCAACTGCATTCTTCAACTTGCGAACTTCATAGAGCATGCTATATGCAGCATTCCAATTCATTTGAAGGACTAATTTCACAAAATGATCTAGGAAGATTTCTTTGTGTACACTTCGAATATGAGCAAAAGACTCGATACTTGTATATTTTTCAAAACATTCCAGTCCCTCAATATAATGCATCTTCATTTTCCGCTGCAATTCACTTGTACCAAACTCCTTAACAATGTGTGCAAGAAAATCACAGTTATAATAGTCCATGTAAGGGTTAAGAATATTAAAAATCTCTTTAAAATCCTCTGTCATAATAATGCATGCTCTCTCTTCTTCTCATAAAAGAGTAAACTTGGGGTTCTTGACCAGGGAGTCGCATATTTATGAGTGAGTTTTGTTGGAAACAAACTTGCTTGGCTCTGTCTTCCTCTTTCAAAAGCACTCCTTTGTGTGTTTAACAACAGTTCTAAAGTGAACCTGTAACTCTATAACCCATTCTTCAATATGTAGCCTGAAAGCAGCATTAGGACCAAAGTTTGGTATTGAAGCAGCCGTAATTGAGGTGTCTTGGGTGCTACTAGATATTGAATCGTTTTCTGGTTTTAGTTGAAGAACCAGACTCGGCTCTGCTGATGACAATATAATTCCTAAAAGGGTCAATGTTGGAGTTCACAGTATTACCCCACAAAAAAAGCACTATCCCACACATATAGCTACCCTCCAGGGTGTGGAACCTGCATATAAACAGTGGCCCAAACAGGATTTTGCACAGCTGGCTATACCATCCATCAGATCCTGCTCAGCTGTTGTAACATTCAGTAGATAAGCAAACCAGTAAACTGAAAACTAAATTCACTGTATAGTGGTAGCTAGGTATAGACCTAATATGCACCACTGTGTAAGTGTATCTGATGTATATGTGACTGACATACCCTGAGTATAGCACACATGGCAGGACAACTGTCATGAGGAATGAATTCTATAGTTGGTGTAGCTAATCATGTGATGAATATGAGAACACCAGATGGCTAAGTGTGCCAAAAATGAATACATTAGGGCAGAACAAGATTTTATATTGACAGAGTTTTGAAACCAGGTGTTTGTGGATTGATATCTGAATGATGAAACACCTCATAAATTGATATAAGTATTTTACTTTACCGAGTCTATTAATATTGAGGGCCACAAGCAAAATGTAGCTCAATTGAGCTACAAATACAAAACACAAAACTCTGCATAACTTTGGAATAGAAAGTCCAATCAAACATCACTACAATCAGCTTGAATGCTCTGCTTATCTCAAAAATGATAAAATGCAGCATAAAGTTGGTTTATGCATGCATGGCCACAAATAAAAAATATCTTGGGGAGCATGCCCTAGGTTAGGCCACCCCACCCCCCATGACCCCCCCCCCCATCCAACAGTATCTTCTTATGCCCCTGCATTATCTAGATACTAAAGTGATAACTATATTTGAAATTGCAGATAGAGAAGCCAGGAGGAGGGAAGGGAGGGAAAGAGTGAAAGGGAGAGAATAAACAACTTACCAAGAGGAGTAGCTACAGTATAATGAACATCAGTAAATGAGAGAGTTTCAGCAGGCACCTATACATACATTAGACAAATGTAAACATCAGGTACCTCAACACACATCAGCATATTATAGCCTTACTTTATTCATGACTTGAGAGTAAACACACTCTCCAGCAATCTCCAGTTTAGTAACTGAATACTTCTTTAGAATTGAAGTTGGCACTTTCACTTTCAATTTTTCAACAATGGAGCCAGGTATGAACCAGGTGATGATGAAAGAGCGGTTAGGAATCACATCATCTAACATCATGGTACAATTGTGGAGGCTGTAGTGATCGGCATATTCTTTTCGGAATTCTTCCACAACTTCCAGTGTCACAACTTCAGGCCACTCAAACTTTGCCACCATCCCATAAAACTCAGGTGATGGCTCAATATGCTTCTTCTTATGTGACTGACAGAACAATTTTAATGGCGTCATCTTCCTAAATTGCTGTAGGTCTTCCTTGTAGGTCTTCATCTCATCTTTGACCCCCTCCAAATAAAACTCTTTGATCAGGTGATCCAGCAACTGATAGTTCTGATAGTTCCAGTGGAAGTTCATTAATCCAAACTGTTGGAAAAGATCAGGTGCCTGAAAAAGCGGAGTCAAATTGTCCTTCAGAAACAGTTTATGTTCATCAGAATCATCTGCTGGCAGTGATATCAGAGCATCTGCTACTCTCTTAACAGAAACCTTGAGTCTCTCCAGTGATTCTCTAGTGGATTTCTTCAGGGCATTAAACCTCTTCTCAAATTGTTTGATCTTGGCCTGGACATATTGCACTGTCATTTGCCCTGTTATAGGTAGAAAATTAATTAAGCAGGGGCAGAGACAGCCACTTTAAAGTGGGAGGGCTCATAATTGCATAAACGTCAGCTCGATCGCTACATTATAGTAATTGCACGACCGAGTGGGCTCACTCCCACTTGCACAATAATGCAGAACCATGTTACAAAAGTGGGGGGCTCAGCCCCCCTAACTTGAATAGTGGGGGGCCCGAGCCTCCCCTGCCCCCCTATATTTGCCGCTGTCAAGACTTAATGAATGTAGAATTAGCTAGGTACCTTGTTGAGGTGACAAGGGCTGATATCGATGTGCTTCATGATCACTGGCAGAAAAGTGTGACCCTGAAGAGAAAAAATATAGGCTTTTGTTTGATGTAATTATCACAGGAATAATACCACAACCACTGACACAGTTTACCTGATCTCTGTCGAGGAAGCACAGTAGTGACTGGTGACTGGACTGCAGCAACCGAAGGGTAACTCTAATGAATACATTTACAATACATGCACGTCAGTGAGTGTCTCACCAGAGGTCTGTGCAAGGGAAATGTTCAGGTTCTTTTGGACGATTTCAGTCAATTCTGAAAGACCTACATCCCTCAGTACATCAAGGAGGGTGGACCAAGTCACTGGCTGTTTGCCCTGGCCCTGCAGCCATCGTGTCAGAATCTCCTGGTTGATTGCAACTGCAGTGTGGTGATATTGGGTGGTAATCGTTTTGATAAGTGAACCTGTATCATCATTCAGTAGCAGTGGGCCCAGTGTGGAGTAGTGTATGCCTAACTGCTCCACGATATTGACAGTATTTCCTGCTGAGGTCTTAAACTTTAAAAGTACTGGCAGTGTTGGTTTGCTGGCCAATAATCTATCAGTTGAAGCTGTAATGATGGAAGAGGGAGATCAAGGGCCAGTCCTACATAAGCCATGCATTCAAACAGTTCTCCTGCACTGCAACTCACTAGATGGAACTGACAAAGATGTATCAACTTCACTTGTAACTGGCACCGGAGATGATACATCAGCATCTATCAAAACATTAATTTTAGTTTAAAAAACAGTGTGCATGTGGTGGAGTGTCTTACCAGAAGTCTGTGTGAGGGTAGTCGCAGAGTTGGCTGCAGGAGGTATGCCACAGGTGGCCTCATCAGATCTGGCAATTGTGACTATATATAGAGAATCACTACATGAATGAAGGTTATATAGCATCTTGATCATGAGGAAGTATATACCCGTAGTGGGGGCGTCACGACTTGCAGTAGGATCAGGAAAATGTGCGGCTTCCACTCTTAATGCCAGTTGAGGTAGGTTTACTGCAGGGCTCTTGAGAGCCGACACAATAATCCTCCATGTCGGCCTGGGCTCTCCCTGCTGCAAGAACGCAGTGAGTACTTGAAGGAGGCGATCGCGTGGTTGAGAGTGCTTCTCGCATATGCCCTCCACAACGTGTAGCGGCAACTTCAATTTCTGACCGAGCGCGTAAGACTGGTTCCCTGCTTCCAGTATTTCCTCCAGAACATCATCTACATCATCTGGAGTCAGTGGCTCATCGCCTTTAGGGGCTACTGTACACGAATAAAGCGACGTTGAACTGATTCAAACTATGGCAAATGGATAAAAAGCAAACCTTCGGCCATGTCTCTTCTACTCTGCCTCTACGAGTCAAAAATGGGTGGGGCTCAATTGCAAGTTAATTAAGCTAGCCTTGTGAGCATGCATGCGCTTTTGGAAAATTATTTTGTGTGCGGTTGTGGAGCGCATGAGGCAAGTTGTTGAAAGTTCATATCTGGACAAAGAACACACCCCTTTCCTTCCCCATAAGAGCCCATGTAGTCAAAATAATATCACAACTCATGAATTGATATGTAGGCATGGTTATGTATAGCAGGGTGATTGAAATCGTTATGGGAAGTTCATAGTTAGAGATAGTTGGATGTAGTGATGACAGAGTTAGTGTGGTATTGGAGGTGAGATGATAGCGATGCCACACAATCAGTGAGATGCTACTCCTCTCTACCAGTGACTGGGATCTGATCACAAGACCCTCCATCTCCTCTCTTATCAGACACCCTCACACTAATAGACAAGACACAACTAACACACATTTGAAGTAGTATAGCAAAGGTTTCAATGGCAGCCTTGGACTATTCTAGACTCCAAACCAATGGGTAGATATTTGGTGTACACACTCACTCCACAATCTCCTGCAGTGATCTCAGTCTCTAGGCTCTTAATTCTCATTGTTAATTAAGAAAAAAGCAATAATGTAATATGTACATAGCTAATATCAGAAAAAATGATTTCCACATTTTGTCCAGGTTTTCCATCTTCTTCTTCTTCTCCTTGAAGAAGCATAACTCAATAATCATAAAATCAATGAAGTAGCATGTAGAAATGTATAAATATGTACTGGGGAATAGAGATAAAATTTTCGTTAACCCTTGTAGTTAATGTACTACTGATTAATGTACTACTGATTGTTATCTCTCCCAGCAATATATTATGAATAAGGATAACTAATGAGCAAAACTCAGCAACCATGGTAACCATCAACCTGAAAGTCACCATGTGTAGAGATATCATCACTAATAGCAACATAACAAAAGTATATGTTGTTAACCCTTGTGATTCTTGTAATACTGATGTTAACACTCCTCTCAATGCAATACATGTACATGTGTATAGTGATTACGTAATATCATCTTGAATGTACGTGCAGAGTACATACATTGTACGTAGGTATACAAGTAAATTAAAAATTTAGGAAATTTGAAGTGTAATATAGGGATTGCATAAAATAAACAGAGACAAGATTGGGACACAGACATGCTATGTACATCAACATACCTTTTAGTACATTGATGTATATAGCATGTCTGTGTCCCAATCTTGTCTCTGTTAATTTTATGAAATCCCTATACAGTGGAACCTCTGAATAAAGGACACTTTGGGAGCAAAGGTTTTGTCCTCTTTTCGGAGGTTGTCCTCTGGTGGGAGGTTCAAGCCAATAGGTCATTTATAGACCTAATATACCTAGATAACATGTTCTAAAAGCCCTTAAGTACATATCTACACCATGTACTACAATTTCTAGACAAGATGACCAATGATGAATCACAAAAACATGTCATAACAACACTACAAGTGCATGCACATGCATGGGTAATAACATACGAATAGAGCCACAAGCATGCGGCACATGTCCCAAGCATTAACTGAGTTAAATTGATAGGTCTGAGTACAACTGTGTTAAAAGTCTGACTACAATTGAGTACAATTTACACACTTCATAGACCTAAACCCCACATAGAAAAGTTGAAAGAGCTAGTAGCTTCACTGAAAGCCAAAGGATTGGCCTAGTGTATCGCAGAACAATGATTATTGTACTAGTGAAACGTTAAGCATTGTTGGCGAGCGGGAGAGTGCGCACGCCAAATTAGAAGCACGTACGGCATTACGGTATGTACGTATATCGCCCGTTCGCATCACTAAGAAGGCTCGCTACGCTCGCCAATTAAATTCACGCATGAAGTATGGGTGTGGTTTCCTGTTTGTCCGTTATAAGAGGCACTTTTGTACAGAGTTGATCTGCTGGGAGCAGGTGGTTTGTCCGCTGTCCGGAATCAAGGGGCGTCCGCTCGTGGGAGGTTGGCTTAACACTAGTTGCATTGTAGTTTCAATCCGTGCCATAGCCAGTGTCGGAGGTTGTCCGCTCGTGGGAGGGTCCGTTATGGGAGGTTCCACTGTATTACACTTCAAATTTCATATTTACTTGTCTCTTGTCATATTTTTGTAAGCAATAATTCTCACTAGAATGTGCTCTCCATATCCATGAACATCTGGCCAAGTATTGTTAAGGCCACTCCAAATCAAATTGTAGTTTCTCTTAACATACAGAAGCGGTGGGTAATGCGGGCGGGCGGCACCGGAAGTACGCGGTTAATATATGCGGCGCTCTGGATAGCTACGCTCCCCGCGATTGACGCTTAAAGTAAGAAAGAAGCTTCCAGTTTTTCCGTGATGGGTTGCAGGGATTGAGTTGGAGCCATAGATGAAACCTGGGAACCCCGCCAAACAGTTGTGCCGCGAGGCAAGAAAACAGCGTGCGAAAAGTGCAGAGTACTCGTGCGTGTGTATTTAGAAAGTATTTAGACTACACTAGGTTCACCTCTTGCTTCTAGATCCTCTTAATTTAAAAAGTTCAATGAAATCTACTGACCAGGTCTCTGTGCTTGTTTCTTTAACTGCGCATGCTCAGTATGGGACAATTCAAACAGTCGATGAGCATGCGGGCGAGAATTGAGAAACTACTAATTGATTTGGAGTGGCCTAATCACACTCCAAGCTACTGTATAAATGCGTGATTAGTAGGGCGTGGTTTGGTTGCAAGCTATATACAAGCGGCTGCTTTAATTTACTTTTATCTATCAGTTGAAATCTGCACAGTAAAATCTGCTGTACATAATAGCAGCAGGGGCGTAACTAGAATAATCGGAGCGATGGGGCGAAGGCGTGGCCGGCTATTAGTTCCCCGGCTACGCATGCGCATGAACCGCTACTTTTGTCCATTAACACGCACGTGCCGCGTAAAATTACATCCAACGCTATTCTATAACTATCCCAGACTCGCAGCACTTCTTCTGGCGAGAAAGATCGCTCTTGATTGCAGCCAGAGTCCAGCCGCTCATCAGTCTTTAAGCTATGCACTGAATTACTAACAGAGTTACTAAATACCTAATACTTCATGTTAAAACTTATAATGCACTGTGCGGGGACGGATCTAGGGGAGGTTCGTTGAGTGAATTTGGCTTATAATATACCTGTATAGTTGTAGGGAAGGGCTGGAAGGAAGGAGATACAGAAGATGATGCTACAATTGCACTGATGGAGCTGTGTATGTGAGTTGGGCATGTGTAGGTCCAGACCACGTTATCGATTTCATCATACCTTACGTTAAATTGTGTATTTATTCAGTGATAAAATATATATACATACACACACAACAAGTATGATGATCACACAGATGATGTGTAATGTGTAGGGTAAGGTGTGGTGGGTAGTGTTTGGTGTCCTGTGCAGTATTCTGTATCTGGTGCATGTCTTCCCGTTCACCTCCTCCATCTCTTCTATGCCTTCCTGTCTGGTGTGTGATTGCTTGTGCTTGGTATATTTGAAACCTCCCTATCTCCCTCCACCTGCCTCCTTTCTCCCGTTACACCCACCTCTCCTCCCACAAGCAGTGGTACCAGTCGTTCCACATCATCTGCAAGAGCAGTGAACTTAGCATTCTTCAAAATCTTCACCAGAGTGGCCCAGGTTGCTGGCTCTCTCCCCCTCCCTACCAGCCACTCCATCATATCAGTACAACATGCCTCGAGGTCTGACCGACCTCAATTAGGTCAATGATGTGACCAGTGGGGTCAAAGTTGAAGTGAATCTCCACTTGGCTGCAATGTACTTGATAATTTCCATTGTGCACGGTTGTCATTAGCTCCTCTCCCTGTCAGGCTGAGCACTGCAAAATGACAGTTATAACTATAGCCCATAGTAACCTCTGCAGTTGATGTGTTTCATTATGCCAATATATCAGTGTTGTGGTTACACTATGAGAAAAAGTAGCCATTGGAATTTGGTAGTAGGAGTGTTTACTTTTCTTGACTTCCAGTCCAGCCTCCCGGCTGTGACTTCAACCATATCTCATTGCTGTGATGAAATGGAGAGGCCTATAGGACAGGAGGATGGAGGTTTAGGTAATAATCTTCTCTCTGCACATGGTCAGGACATCTACAACACATACAATGTTACTGTACATATGTACATACCTCTGAAAACAACTCAAAGGCAATCCTGCAATGCTGTTTTCTAAATAGATGCTCTATATGCATGTACAGTTAAGGTGACTGGGTATCAAAGTATACATGCAAACCACAATGCACCAACAGTCAACACTGTGGATTAGAAGTGTATACCAAGCAAAACAGTGAAAACAGGGAGCTACCTAAGATGGGTTTACATGCTACAATCTGAGTTTAGGCTGGTGCTCTACCATAACTGTTCCAGTGGCTGAGTTGGATCCCAGGCAAATATGGGAATGCAATACAAACTTCATTAGCAAAAGGGAATATAAATATATGCAACTATGTTGACAGAAAAGTCTACACAGAAAACCATATGTGTAGGACACAAGCACCACAAGGGAACAATAATACAAGTACACAACATTACGGGACCCAACAGATGGCTAACATCATAGTATTCACAACAGTAAGAGTTGACTGATTCACTGATGCATGTGATGAATGGAAATAGATGCAATACGGCCCTCACCAGACTCTCATT
Organism: Theonella swinhoei; assembly: GCA_963970385.1. Lineage (NCBI taxonomy): Eukaryota > Metazoa > Porifera > Demospongiae > Tetractinellida > Theonellidae > Theonella > Theonella swinhoei. The sequence goes on from OZ019946.1 coordinate 6,263,084, forward strand.
GCTGAGTGCTATTAACATGACCACTGGATGTACAGTATACAACAGCACTGCATTGTCAAGTGCACTGGCACGTAATCTCATTTTCATCATTATCATGTACGGTGGATGAAATTAGGGAAGTAGCTATACACAGGTGTTTAATATTCATTTGAGATAGAAATTAATTTTCTTGTAATCTATCTGTTGCCTTCATCACATTTTTATGCTCTACTGCTTGTTAGGACAGACGGTGGTCAGCTTCAAGGGAAGATGTTGGGTGTGCACTGAGCCTATAACTAAACACGTATAATTTGGCCTTTAGAAGTGGCTTTTCAAAAGCAGCTGCCACTCATGTATTAGACATCTAGTTGTTCGAGCATACCAACTGGAGGACTTAGAACTTGGAAACAAGCATGTGAGACAACCTGAGCGGCACTGTGTGTGAATGAAGTGGGTGTGTAGTGGGGATATACACTCAGGCAAGTGGCTGCAGATGCTGTATTGTAGTTATATTTAGTATGCTCTTACAGAGATTCCAAGGGAACTGATGAAGGATTTGAGTGACGTGGCATAAAGATTGGATTACATCGTATTTGCCAGCGGTGAGTGTTGGAAGTAGATATACAGGTCTGGGTGTTATATGTCTTGTTTGTCTGGGTTGCTTTTCTTTCCTTCCTACTTCTTAGTGTGCTATGCACATACATGATATATCTGCTACTTGCGATATTTCCTGTGAATCCTGTGACACTATCCATCAGTATGATTCTGTCCTCTGGCATGCACCAATGAAGACACAGACGTGAAATATATGAGGCGCATGTTGGATTTTATATATACATATCAAGAGGTTACATTCATGCTACTTCATGGTGGAGATGGTATACACTGTATTGTCAAATCTGCACCAGCTTATGCAGTCTGTTACCACAATAAGTGAGGGTTTGCTCTCATTGTCCTGCAGATGGGGGAATAGTACACAACTTAAGCTCACAGGAGGGAGTAGGGACTCCCAAGCAACTAGATACATGTCTATAGGGTTCTCTACATTCAGCCAAAATGAAGCCTTAAGCTTTGTATTGAGGGAATGTAGACCATGTGGAGGAAAATCAATATCTGCATCCAAATTCAATGTGAGTTCTTCGTTTCCAGTGTTCAGTGCTCATAATGTTGTTATGGTAGCCTCAGATGATCAGGCACATACTGCTGTCAAGCACTGCTTTTTGTTTGTCCTACATTCATTCAGGTTCACAATACTCTCAATTTACAAACAGACTCATTATAGAGACCATTTTTCTAGTCACATACCACTGCTTTTTGTTTGTCCTACTTTCATTCAGGTTCATAATTTACAAACAGACTGGTTATAGAGACCATTTTTCTATGATGTCATTCAAGTACAGGGTGGAAATGAATGTATGTAGCACTTCAACCATGGACTTATTGAAAGTGATGAATAAGTACTTGGTTAGTACGTGGTAACATTTCTCTGACACTCAATTGTGATGATATGCCTTCTTCTTGAATGTTAGAGATCTGATGGGGTTACTTGGACAAACGTAGTACAATTTGAACAGATTCCCATACTGCTAATCCTTGTCAGCTACAGTATTCCATTTTCACATTCAGGTTCATTACTGAACATATGTAGTAGATCTGCTCACTTCCATGCACCATATGTTCCAATGGCAAATGGGAGCTTCTGTTCTCATGAATACATAGCTCGTTACCTTTTCTAATTGTCTGCATGGTTGAAATGCATATTCATATAGTTGGTAAATACCAGGATTACAGGTTTCATAATCATCAATCTCTACGTAATTGCAAAATAATGCTGAAGTTAGAGGAAGTACACAATCTGAGCTCCTATGTATGTTGTTGTTGCTGCCATGCAAGTAACTTCAGCTCCAGGTAGTGTATTGAAGTGTGGTTGGTTTCTGTATTAAACCGACAATACACAAGTGTTTTGTTGCTATGTTGTGGTTTTATGTTAGCATTCTTTGCAATTACAGCATCAAAAAGGAAAGTATATAGTGGTAAGTAGCCTTTGGTACATAGACCTTCAATGTATTTTTTTCCAAGAGTATACTTTTCTTCGGGAACTCAATATACACAACTCCAAAATTGCATACATATGTGGTAGAGCATGCATACGGCAACTTCAGCCTCAAGAGGGATTGAAAGAATTGAAAAACATCTCTGACATGACGTATGTTGCTCATAAAGCAGCTCTTCTGAGTGTAAGTGGTTGTATGGGACTTGATTTAGGCTGATGGCTGAATTCCAGGACTAATTATAAGGAGAAGATCACATTTAATACCTGGTTCCAACTCAACTAAATACAATGTCAAATCAGTCTCAATTATGCATTGGAAAGTCATTGTTTGTGGCTACAATGTCAAGGCTTACTGTCAATGTTTCTTTATCCTTTACTCAGTGCTGTGCATGTGTTCTTTAAAGCAAACAAAAAGTACACTTCCAGGGATATACATATCTGCACTTGTAGTTGCAATATCAATGCTTCGGTAGTCAGAACGAAACATGGTACAAGTAGTGTTGATGAATGTTGTGGCATATTGATACAATTTCACATATTCTCTGGTCACTGTGTTGAAGATGTATGTTCTTGCAACTTAATTCTTTCCTTTGACTCTTAGTTGTTGAAGTATATGGCTATGAGTTTGTCTTTGCACTTTCCGTTAGAGTAGTTTGTCATAGGACTTTCAATGTAGCTTGTAGATTTCATCTATATATGCACACATATGTACTTGTACGGCTGGTGCAGCTCTGCTCATATTATGAAGATCATCACTTTGCCTATTAGTATTTACTGTAAGTATTTGATCGGTTAATTCACTTCCTCAATCAAATGATATATATCAAGTGATATTCAGAGTGACCTTTCAACTGTGCATGGTTCCTTGGATATTTAGACAGTAAGAAACATGTAATATCAAACATGTGATGCTGCAGTTGTGGAATTATATACCTTCTAGGTAGCAATTATCTTCATATGTATAGTACACTACAAACCACGTAGAAAGGCACACACCATGAAGGTATGCATCTTGCAGTTATTTCTAGTCTTGCTTGAATTGTCTGTCACCTTCCAAGTTCACTGTGTATTGAGCACTATAAATGTTGATGATATTTACTATTCTCTTCACCTGTTCTCCTGCTGGTTTGGGGAGGGTGTTTAGCTTGAAGAGCTGTCTTTACATGTGCAGCAGTGGGAGAGAATTAGTAGTGAGTCTGTGGCTGAAAGTGCAAGTGCAGACTATATGCAGGTGGGGGTAGGCAATTCTCAAACTCAGTTTTAGAGGTAGTTATTCATTTTCTCTAGACGATCACGGAGCCATTTCCTCTATGTGATCAGGAAGTCATTTTTACCTCTGGGGTGTCATTCATTTCCTCGAGCTGTCATTTATTTCCTCTAGATAATCAGGGAGTCATTTATTTCCGATAGATGGTCAGGGACTCATTCATTTTCTCTAGGTGATCAGGATGTCATTCATTTTAGATGATAAAGGAGTCATCTCTAAGTGATCAGGGACTAATTCATTTCCTCTATATGATCAAGGTGTCATCCATTTCCTCCAGATGATCAGGTACATTTTAGAAGCATGGAATGCGATAATGTACTACTTGAGCTAGCATATATGGGAAAGTATGATATATTGGGAGACATATCAACACTCATTTGTGTTAAAAACAATTGTATCATTAACATCAAATATGAGGATAGGGTTGATGCAGTATGTATATAGTTCAGATTACACCACATTTGCTCAAGTGCTAGCTAACTTGCCCTGTAAGATATTTTTCAGATTGGCATGAGTTCCTGCAAATCTTGAGGAGCAGGTAACGTTGCCTTTATACTCTGTTTGGTTAGAGTACCTCAGCAACTATTGCGATATACCTCCACTAACCTGGTGCTCTCTGAAGTAAGTCAATTCGAGGCCTTGTATTGAGTATGTACATGTTTGCATTCTTTTGTGTACCTTTGCATTAGGAAATCAAACCATATCTGCATCTACATCGATACTATAGTTTGTAGGGGGATTTAGTTGTCTCAGAAAGTAGGATATCTGTAAAGTAAGTTAAGTATATTCTGCAGTTATTGCTCTATTCAAGTAGCTCAGCTTCTTCCACATCATAGGTCCAGTACGTTTTGTGTTATGCAGCTAAATTGGGGTATCCAGTTTACTAACAATTTGTATGTCAAATATAGTTAGCTGCCAGTTACAGTGCTGTTCACAAATTCAACACTTTTATAGCATCATTTATTAAATGGATGATACAAGTTCGTTTTCACAGTTGTATGTTCCACTAAATAGAGTGTGATAGGTTTGTTAATTCCTTCTTCTATGAATATTTTAGTCAGAGAAAAATAGTATGAAGCAATAATTTTATTGGAAGAGAATCATGAGATGATGGAGGAGAGTCATAATCTGGCACATTCAGAGGACAGCATACCATACATCAGCTGCAGTGCCTGTCTTCAACAATTGCCAACTTCAAATACTGTCTCCATATTGTCTACATTGTGGATGTACATATTTGTGGTTTTTATGTTACTTCAGGAACTCCAAAGCATGTGAGAGAGGCAGATGAAAGTGTAGGTAGTGCACAATTCCAGTATATAGTGCTTTAGAAGAGACTGGTTTTAGAAGAGACTGGTTTTAGAAGAGACTGGTTTTCAATACACCATGATAGTGCTTAGAAGAGACTGGTTTTCAATACACCATGACAGTACTATATGACATGCAATTTCCTAATGAGTTTCTGGACTACTCTTGCTACGTACCTACAAGATTGAAACTTCTAACTTGCAATTCAAAATTACACGTATAGTACCTAGCAGACGGTTAACTCTGTAACGGTAGTATTACGGCAGATGCTATTTGGTGTATGGATGTTTCTTTCAGCTGTGTCGAAAATTGTGAATTACATTATGGGCAAAGAGTGGCAAATGATATAATCAGTTTGTTGTATATACGAAACACGTAGCATTGTTATGATTTGTAGAAATACTGCGGCAACTAACAATAAGAAACACAAAGTTCGATTTGTAAACACAGATGAAAAGTATTACTGGAGGTTCTCTTCTATTATATTAGCCAATTCAGAAAGTTCTATTTTCTTCAGTACATCAATGAGAGTGGACCACTGCAGAGGCTTCCTTCCCTCTCCTTGTATCCACCTCTTTAGAATTTCATAGTTGATCTTGGCTGCATTGTGGTGACATTCATCTGTAATTGCTTGTGTCATCATTCCATCATCATCATGTAGTAGCATAGGACCAAGTTCAAGGAAATGTGTACCAATCCTCTTCACAATGTTGATAGAGGAAGTAGTAGTTTTGAAACTGATGAGTTCAGGCAGAGTTGGTTTACCTTCAGTGGATGGGAGCCTTTCTTTCTTCTTCTCCACTGGTCTAGTCAGCTGACATTCTGTCACTGGTCCTATACTTCCTGCAGGAGAGGTGCTAGCTTTTATTGTGGATTGTTGTTTATCTCCATGCCAGTTTTGAAACCATGTTCCTTGACTCCACTGAAGTTTTCCAATTATCATACCTCGTTTTGAACAGACAAGTTGGGAGTCAGTTGTAATGCATGACTCAGGGGGGAAGGTGCTTGCAATGTGGGCAGAAGAGGTTGAGCCACATGGACACAAAAATGCTGGCTTGACTTCAATTTCATCAATTCGCATTGTCTGGAACACTTTTGATATGGCACTGAGTACAGTATTGAGGAGTTGAGGGCAATACTTCCTCAGTAATACATCTTCCATACAACCACTTTCAACATGCATTTCAAACCATTTAGTGGAATTGACAAGTGTGATTTTCACAGGTGCAATATCTGGACTGAGTGTGACAACATTGTGTGCTAAGCATTGAGGAGTTAGCTCTTCATACTTTCGTGAAATTATCCATTTGAAATCTGATATTAAGCAGGATACAGTGTTTCCAAATGCACCATTGGGGGCACAGTTATTGCTGAACTTCATGACAATAGGCGACACTTGATCAGAAGGCAGGAACTTCACAACCTCATTATCTGGAATGGCAGAAAGAAGGCACATCATAAGATATTCAATATTCTTTTGTGGTATTGTTGAGGATAATTTTACTTTTGAAACAGACTCTTCTTTGATGGCCTCGAAAGCAGTCCTTGTTTCTGAAAGTTGGACACTAGAATTTGCTGTGGTTGTGGAAGGTTGCCTACTGCTCTCTGGATTCTCACTCTTGTCCACACTAAGAGGAGCAATAGTGTAGATGTGCTGAAAGAGATCAATGGCATGATGTGGCTCATATAGACCAGGAACAAAGCTGGTATAGAGACTCTTGTGCTCTAGTAACTCCTCTGTGATGATAGCCTCCCTACAAAAACGTCGCTCCTGAGCTGTCAGAGGTTGGATTGCACCTGACTTAGCCTGGTAGCTGAATCGGACTATGGCATTCACAAAATCCAGTGGGACTTGTGGATTGAGGAATACAAGATTTGGAAGAATGGAACGAAAGTAAAGGAAAATGTTGTGTTGATGGAAGTAGATTAATGCTGCCTGAACCACCTCACTGGACATTTTCAATCTTTCTCCTGCAATTAAACATTCTCTGAAGCTTACTACCATGACATGCCTATCTTGTTCTTCTGCAAACTTGATGATGTCCTGTTCAAACATGAAAAGACTGAGAGGTGTCTCAATCTCAACTCCGAGGCCAGCCTCGGAAATAATTTGGCGAATTGATTCTAAAACCGTTTCATCATCCTGATCTGGATTCTTCAGGTTGATTGCACATGCAATCTCACCTTCTTTTCCATACATAATCAGCTCATTTTCCATCATTGGAAGGAGAATACTTTTTAGCTCCTTGTTGAGATCATTCATGACTTTCACAAGCTTTTCCTTATCAATGCAATCCTTGTGTGTCGCTACCACCAGAAGCTTTGACCTTTGAACACTTACTTTCTTACCTCGTTTGGCTTGCATTGTGCTGATAAGTTGTCGAAGGATCTGCCTGTTAGTGTGTTTGGAAGAAAGTGGTTTTACAAAAGCTTTCCCTTCTTCATGAAGCGATAATTTGGGGCATTCATCCAGGCTGTGCAATAGGTTCAAGACAAGCAGTGTAAGGCTGGAATTGTGGACTACAGATGGCATTACTTCCATGAATTCTGGTTGTCCACCTGTATCTATCATGTGGATCAGTTCCAATAACAAGGTTTCTGCGGACTTCTTTGATTTCTGAACAAAACTCACCATTGTTTTAGTGGAATGGGTTTCTTTGGCTTCGATGTCAGCGTCAGTGGAAGCACTAGTGTGAGTGAGAGGAGCAGAGGGAGCAGAAGTAATGGTTGGCTGGGAAGGATTAGAGGAAGGAAGCATCTTCTCTGAGGGTGGCTGACTGGGCTCAGAGGCCTGCATTTCAGAGAACCTTTTTGCCAGGGCTACTACATTGGCTTCTGGCATTCCTGCCACAAGAAGAGGAGCCAGGAACTGAAGGATTTGCTCATTGGTCAGGAGCTTAAAGGAACCTACCTTTGCTATGCGACGCATAAGGCCTCGAAATGAATTCCCTGTCACTCCTGTGCTAGTGTATTCATCTGGAAGTTTGATTCGGAAGAGTCGACAGAGGAGGCATGTTTTCCCAGATCCCATAATTCCAGTGACAGTGGTCACTGTGTTTCGTTGTTTAAGACTTCCAGACTTCAGTGCCTTCTGCACAATGGCTAGAGCTTCTTCATCACTCACTGTGTGTTCGGAAACAAATGGTAATTAAGGATTGTAAAACTGACTTAATGCATGCAGCGTTTCATCGTATGACAAGTAATACTGTGATGTCTACGAGTAAAACCATATTTGGCAACACAAACCATATATGTATGTGTACATGTATATCAGAGTGTACACAGATAATGTCAATCATGAGGTTCAGTAAGTTTTATGCATATAAAGCACTTAAGCTGCTCAGTATATGTACATGTACAGTGTACATATCTGCACAACATATATAGTAGTGACTGATTCAAAACCAAGCCCATTTTAATGCCACCAGACGGCTTTAAATCCGGCTAAACTGTTTGAAACCAGTCAGATGCCTCAAAGCTTGCCTGACAGCTTTGAAGCACTCACCGTGTTGCACTATATGTATCTTAGCTTCAACATGCATTCTTACACAAACAGTAAACATGCCTACTTAGCATGTGTGCATGCTTTAACCATCTATAAAAGGCAAGCCGAAATTATTCCAGGATCCACTGGCAGGTTTTATTCAATTGCGGCACCTGGAGGAATGCTCTCGTCCACTGAGACTATACATGTATACAAACATCTATACAATTTCCCACTGGATATCCAGGGCCACAGTGGTTGCATCACTACGTATGTTAGCCAACCACAGCTGTAATTTCCTGACTACTGCTAAAATTTCTAAGCAAATGTATCATACATAGATATGCATTTATGTCAAGACTGGCTGGGGTTTGAATCTAATTGAATGTGTATGAAGCTCATTTGTGGGTGATAATGAAAACTGTCGAAAGCATCCCTACAAAAGGTTACCTACCTTACAGCAAATGTATATATATATATACGGTAGCTAAATAATGCACACCATGTCTACATGTGATTTTACGTGGAAAAGACAACACTGGTTAAAACATAATTGTGCAAGGTTTGGGCATTGTGCAAGTTCAATAAGCGACCTTTCCAACCACGTACTATGTTATCAGAGAATGTTTAGACAGGCCAGTATCAGTAAATGGAATCAAACAAGCATTTTTATGCCTGACAAAATTACATACACCAAACTACTGTATGTACAATGTATCACTACTTGCATAGATAAATCGGTATTGCAACAAATATCACTTGCACGATGGTGCAGCAACAGAGCTTCAGGCTCTTCGTCTACCTCATGACTCAGTGTAGAAGAGAAGAGTGATGCTGAGACAACGCAAGATCATGTGGACTATGTTGCTTATGTGTGATGCTCTCCAAACCTTTTGAGATTGTTAAATGCATCATTCCTAAACTTCTGTCAACTACAACTAGAACAGTTAAAAATAAAAGATGGTACTACTCTCAGTGGGTTACAGGAATATTTGGATACGTAAAAAAAGTCCATTCACATTCATTTGACCACGGAAGTAGTTGCATTAGAGTAAGCTTACGCATTAGCATGTCATATGTTAACTTAGCAAAATAGTTGTGGGTTGGTATTGTGGGTAAATGGAGCCAAACTATGCTGTTATTTTGTGCTAGTACCCCGCTGCTTTATCAGTTCGTGTAGTTTTGCTGGCTTCACTCCTAGTAAGTTACTATTGCGTTTCAACCTATCAGAGAGTCGGTAGACTCTCTATGGAGGGATGGCACGGATACGCCTATTAAGCCTTAACAAAAGTAACGACTCAAAACTCTCAAACATGGCAGCTGTAAGCCTTTTCAGACACACAGCTAGCCAGGTACCCAGGCGTTCGGGGGAGGGGAAAAAGAATGCCTGGTAAGTACTGTTTGCACATGTGTGTAATTCTGGGAGAATTGGATACTCTTATAATCTTCTGTGTAATGATTACGTAAAATTCCTTTTTTGGAATAGCCAGGTACACAGTTAACGTACACAGTTGTCCAGGTACACAGTTAAAGTAGCTCTTCCTAAGTCATTTCGTAAGCTCTTCTGGGGCTAAGAAGCCACTACACGAGAGGCCGTAGTCGGTAGTAACATGGATGCAAAGCAGTGAAGGATTGTTGAAGTCCAACGTAGCCAGATGCCTGCTATGCTCTGTTGCAGCTACCACATCTCGAAATAAGCGACAAACTGTGGAAGCGCTAGCCATCGATGGCACCGTACAAGCTGTCAATGAGCGTCACAATCAAAACCCAGTCCATTACATTGGTAGTGTTGCTGTTTAATTACACGCATGTGCAAACAGTAGTTACCAGGCGTTCCTTTCTCCTCTGAACACCTGGATACGAGGCTAACACACAGCCTGCTCTATGAGGGTTTCTATATAGGGTAAGACTCACAAAGTAGGTAAAATCCACCATTACAATGGTACACGGAAATTCCTAAACCGCCGATTTCTTCATCCTCATCATCATCTTCTTCTTCAAATGATTTACCTCAAAATTGACGAATGCGCTCCTTTATTTTAGCACAAAATGATTCCTTTCTCTCTGGTGCATGATCCTAGGCCAACAGAATCGTTGCAAGATCCCTCTTGCATGAGAACAACAAGGATTTACAAGTAGTTCCGTAAAGTCGAATGCCATTTCCACATTGATTGCATATTTGTATACAGTATATATATATGCGCAGCCCTTACTTTTCCTTGCCAAGTCCTATTAGATCTACACTGACAATACTATTTCCTTACGATCAAATAGTGGTATGTTGTATTGTGTTCACAGTTCTGAGTATGACCATATGCTTGTTGCAACAGTAATAGTAACAAGTAGGAAAAACTAGTGAAACAAGTGTAAACATTGAAATGTTGAAGGATGTAGGGATGGTAGTGCCAAAAATTAAAGAAACAAGACATATGCATACGCCACAATGGCAGACTAACAACATGACATTTTATAGATCGGAGTTCAGAGTTTACACTACCACAAAAATGAATTACAATTCATGTATGCAGACAAGGGATACAATAACAACATGCATAACCCCACGAAAAGTACATGCAACAATAACAACATGGAGCAGGCCCATCCCTTAGGCCCAGCCTATTCAATCCCTCCTTACATTACATTTCATGGGGGATTTTCACTTTCAATTTCTCATTTTTGATTGCCATATAATGTCATAGAGCCTTGTAAGAGATATGAGTATGGGATAATTAGCTACTTGTTGGTGTTGGAAATTCTGAATTTGGACAAGAACTCAGGGCATTAAGGCACATACCAGCACTGAAAACACCCAGATGCTGTACCTAAAACTAAAGTCATAATATCTTGAATTGGAAACTTACGTAACCTTTGTTTAGCCATGCTGTGATCATGGACAGGTTACTGACTACATTTACAGAGTAGTAAATAGACCCATACCTCTGCTAAATGTCAGAGTCGACTGTTCCCATTCATGTAGGTTAAAGAGCTATCCATCAGCTTCCTTATGAAGGTAGAGCTATAGCTGCTACGCTGCTTGCTACTTACCGTTGCTGCCTTTTAGTTCAACGTGGCGACTGCTACATCTCTAACGTCCCATTTGTGCATGCGCAACGACGATGTCCGTGTGACTGACAGTGCTTCTGCATCGCTTCTGACGTATTTTGTGGATGCTACTGCCTTTTTTCATTAGGCTATTGGCTTGGGATTCGGGTTAGGCGTCTCTGCTCATCGTCTAATCTGCAACACAAACATATGCCTGCCTGTTTAAAATTTTCCGCATGCTAAATTATGGTGTAAATAATTTTTGGAATGCTCCTTAACGCCTTTGAGAATGACAAGGGAAGTTATTCAAGGTGTTATTCAAGTTATTCAAGGTGCCAGGTGAATGCAAATGGACTGTAGTTGATGATTATTTTCATGACAGTATTCAAAGCCCTTTTTAGCTGCCACGTTAGAAACACTTGCTGCTTTTGACATATTCAACCCCCCAACCCAGTCCTTTTAAAGGAAAATTCACAAAGCATAGTGTAGTTATTTGAGATCTATGCTATTACTGCTACTACTACCTTCCTAAACCTTGCACAATTAGCTAGGATCTGTTGAGTCATTCCCATTTATACAGCTGATGTTGAAAGGATGTTTTCACAGCTCAAATTCAAAACCCAAAAAATAAAGAAAACGACTCTTAATCCTCTTGTGAAAATTGTAATGGAAGAGTCAGACATAGAAAGTTCCACAGCATCAGCTGAAGAGAATGAGTATAGCTGTTTGAATATTGACACACCTCCTTCCCTCATTTCTCCATTTCTAAATCTAACACATAGAGCATATTTCAATATGTTTGGCCACTGACTGACAAACATGCAGACCGATTGCTAAACCATGTCCTAAACTTTACATTCTTTTACTGCATTATGGATACTTCGATGTTCATATGTGCACATATGTACAAAAGCATTGTGGGTAAGTGGGAGCAAAACCATTAGTTATTCAGCAAATACTTCATACATGTACGTACAGGTACATATGTATTTTCCAGCTGTACTAGGTGGGCTCGCATCTACTCACCCAATAGTATATTATCTTGGCTTCATTTCCCATATATATTTGCACACATGATATATATAGATGGAAAAGATGTATAAATACATGCGTTTTGTTCCTGCTATGTACCCGAATGGAAATGGTATGATCGTCACTTTAGATTGTGGCACAAGTAATACACTGTCACTTTAGACAATACAACAGAAGCATAATCATGTGTAAAGACTTACTTGTTATATACTTATCTTTCACCTCCTGAGCCAGTCCAGCCCTAGCCTGACCCTTCCTCTCCATATCCTTCAGTAGACCTACCCACTGTTCCCACCTTGGGTAGGGATGATTGGTTAGGAGTTCATCTATGATGGCAAGCTTGCAATCGTAGGTTCCTTTACTGTGTTGTCTCACTATTGTATCATGTGTATTCCTAGGCATTCTCAAGTAGTCATTTGACTGCAGACTACCCCACATCTTCACCTCTCTCATCACATCAATAATATTGTCTCTGGTGAGTGTTGGATCTGAGAGAAAAAAAATGTTGGAAATGCTAATACTCTGGAGTGCATTCATACATGAACATATACATAATTCAAATGCATTTATACAAGCATTTGGTGTAGTTGCAAGTTGTGCATGTCCTACTTATACTTACGTAGATGACAAGAAATCAACTAATCACATTGGAGTGTGGAAAATAAATGTGGTATTTTCCACACTCAGTGAAGTACGTACATGTATATTGACAATTTCCACCATGTGTGCAGCACATGTAAAGTGCCAAATAGTGCAAAGCTTATTTGCAGCAACTCAAAGAAGTAGTTAGTATAAATACAGAGAGACCGTTTGTCCAAGTCAGAGTCGGAGTGAAGGATCAGCCCTTCACTTCAAGTAGTACCTGTCAACATCGCCAGTGTCATTCACTGTCATCAGAGTATTCCTGTCCAAGGAGTTCTTGGTACTTCACTTGGACATGTGCTGATCTCTGTCATATCTTAAACTTTCTATTCAGATGCTATTTACTAGGCCTGTATCTACTGTAGTCTAAACTGGTTTATGTCATTAATTTGCGTCTCTGTCATACTAGAAGCCAACTGTTGCTAGGTATAGATGCCAGTGTAGCCAAACAGTAATCTAAACCAGTTAGATCCGATGATTTAAACCAATTAGATCATTGGGAAATACGTGATATGAGCCCTTAGTAGCGTCCTTGTTTACCATGTATTTCCCTCAATTCAGCTACATGTACTAAAGTCTATTCGCATTCATCTGGGCCCCGGAAGTTGCTGCGGTTTTATGTGTTACGCAGGCGCGTGTCATTTTGACAACTTCCTGCATGTTTGCGGGTAGTGGTATGCGCAGGGAACAGGAGGGAAACCACGCAGCAATGCTGAACGCTAGGATAAATGCGTTTTTTCGAGTACTGTAGACTTAGTTAGGCTGAGGACTAGGAAGCGCATTGATCCATGATGTCATAGTTCAGTTATACCGTTTTGACTGCTACGCTACATCTCATTGAAAATATGGACACCCAGCTAGTATCATGGGAGCCTAGGTAGTATTACTAACCTGAGAATCCTGGGTAGCCCCTTTTTCTTGCTGCTTTTCACACTAGTAAATGCTTCGAGCACATAAGAAGCCTTCGTGCGTGAACGGCGCTATCACGCGTGCACTACATTCCTCGCGGTCAATGGCATCTCCATACTTTTCTTATGGAACATACAGCTATCTTTGGAGTGGTAGAGATTCAGATTTAGTGAGACCTATGACTAGATACGGCAAGACACGAGGAATCCAATGGTACTCTTTATTTTGAAAATGGGTAAAAAATAATGATGTTATTGCCGAAATTCGAGGGTCCAGGTGAAGTCAAATAGACTTTAACTCATATAGAGTAAGTAATCTATATTCTGACGCATTCAATTTTCGTACGTTGATTTGCTCAGCGTACAAAGCTACACATAAAAAGGCACATGCCGTTAGATTAATACTTATTCCTGAAAACAGGCACCCGGCTCCTCCTTTACTTTGGCTGCTACAGTTTTTTTTAAATGTGACTGTCCAAAAGCTCCAATGCTGGACAACAGCCTCCACTTCAGGACGGTACATATTGCAGCAACAGGACAGTGAGTCAAGGATCACGCATGCAAGGGAAAGGAGTCGTTTCATGTAAAAGCCAGATATCCTTCATATTTCACTTTCAATTTGTGATTTTACTTCTAATGATGTCGAGGTGAAGAACATGTGAAAAATAACTACATGTAGTATTCTGACATAAGATGTACCTAATAGCATTATCCTTTGGTCTTCTTACATATACATTCTTTTCTTCAATGAACTTGAATTTTGCATGCAGAAATGTATCACAATAAATTGGGAAATAGAGGTATAATTTTGTTAACACTCGCCCTTCCTGTACTTCTCCCAGCAATGTATGTATTATGATGGAACTAATGAGCGAAACTCAGCAACTGTGGCAACCACCAATCTGAAAGTTGGCATGTGTAGAGATTTTATCACTGTAATATTGCATTATTCGATTAAAAGTCCTCATCAGGAGGAATGTTGCATGCGTGATCCTTGACTAAAAAAGACACAGGAAAAAATCCATATTAAACGATTCTACTCATATCTCTTTGGTCATTCATTCACTCTGATCACAGACCACAAATCTTTGCTGGGTCTGTTGGATAGTCAGAAACCTACTTTACCTCAAGCATCTGCCAACGTTGGTCTCTGTATTTGTCGATGTTCGAATACAAGTTGAAGTTTTGAAACACTTCTGCTCATGCGAATGCACATTAAGCCATCTTCCACTACCCGTTGAGCCTGCCAATAGTCAGACACCTCCGGAGTTGGTTTTGCTGATGGATCACCTCTCAGATTCACCTGTCACGGCCCGTCAGATTCAAGAATACACTCGCAAGGATCCACAGTTAGCTCCGATGGTCCAGTTTGTACAGCAGGGATGGCTTAACATCTGTTCAGACCCAGACCGATTTGCCCCATACTTTGACAAGAGATCAGAACTTTTGATCCATGAAGGTTGTTTATTGTGGGGTAATAGGGTCATCATTCCTAGCTCCTGCTGAGACGCAGTTCTCACTGAGCTGCATGAAGGGCACCCACGTGTCACACGCATGAAGAATATCGCCCAGATGCAGTCGTACGGCCAATGTACGTATACGGAGATTTATTGAAAATCGGAAGTCTTTTATGTGAAGACATTCTATTTAGTAAGTAAAGACTTCCTGTCTTCCGGTAAGATAGAAAAGGCTCGCTCTGCACAGGGAGCACCTTTGTGCCCAAGATTTACTAGTGATATTTTAGTACTATGCTTTTACGTAATATTTTAAGCCGTGGTTTAACGCCGCTTTGCCAGGAGAAACTGCTGTTCCGAGACCATCCGATCGCGGCTTACCTAACAGGGGTGTGGTTTACATCAGGGCATTTTTTGAAACCTATACCATTCTGTAGAGCTGGAATAGGACTACAGAATATACGGAGCTGGCTCTGGTTCCCGGCCCAGTTGGGGAGATACAAGCTATGGAATGTGCAGTAAAAATTGCACTCCGTGTGTATTATTCTCCACGTGGTTGAACGGAGATGTCTTCCCTCGAAGTTAGCGGTATTTCAGAGAGTTCTTTTTGCTGTCAGAGCCACTGTCAGATCTGCAATGAGTGTCTAAGGGACGCACATACTCATCCTCTTCACTGCAACAGTGAGTTGCAGCAGTTCTTCCGTGCTATAGTGCCACCCTCTACATACGTACATGACTGTTAGTGTACGTCCAACTGAGCCCTATTTCATCTGGTGACGGATCTCAATAGCCTTCTCCTAGCACTTCTGGCTGATTCTGACCTTGCCCATGACATGCTTACACAGGAGATCCTTGGCCCCTTTAGCTGACACTTCCCCTGGTAGAGAGTCAGTGGGAATCCTGTCATTTGTCAGATTAATTGGCTCGATGTATCTAAAAAGCATCTTGCTGAGTTCATTTTGAGCAGACCTTGTGTATTGTACATGTCCCTCACACAAAATGATGTTGACAATGAGTGCAGCAAAAAAAGTTTATTAAAGCTATTCAGGTAACTGCAAGGAGTAGGATCCAGTTTGAGGATAAGTTGCCTCCCTCATTTGATGCACTGTGACGGCACTGGCAGAGAACCTGCTGGGTGTCAAACATGTGGAGTCAAGCCACTAGCAGTCACACGTCCCCGTTAGACCTCACACAGTATGGGTGAAGGATTGTAGGTGGCAAGCTAGGGTGTGCCTGGGAGCGAGTGGGGTTACGGTTCCATGACATCCATGAACAAGTGTCATTCGTTGTTGCAGTTGTGTTAAAAAAGGGTGAAATGTGGCCCTGGTTGCAGGTGTTCTTCCTCCTCTACTCATCACTGCCCACATGTTCAATTCATACACTGCCCTCCAAACATCCTCTCCAAGCATCATAACTACCGTGCTACCCCTAAACTTCAACCAGCTCTATGGGGGTTTCCAGCTGTGGTGTAGCAGCAATGACAGCTAGGATTTGAGCAGTTCTTAGATGTGGATAAGGAACTATGGCTGACCACAACACTCTATTGTGTGTGTATTGTTTTGCAGGAACTGGCAGCATCACTCTTGCTGTGTAAAATGCACTGGAGGCTGTCTTTCTCATGACTATTCCTCTAGACACAGCTTGAGGCACACTTGATACACTATTCTGTGTAATGTGTCATGCGTATTACCAATTCATAATCACATTTTATATCCGTATACCAACCCTCATATCTCTGTAACAAAATCTGGAACCAAAAGCATATTCATATATTTTATAGCCCAATCTCTGCTCTACAGAATGGCCTAACTTTCATGGCACTCAGTAGGGGACACAAAAATGCCCTGTGATGGCGCTACCCTGGGTCGGACACATAGCAATTGAACAGTGTGCGTGCAGCAGGCTCCCCTGTCCAAGCGGTAAAACACCTAAGCTTATGACATTGTATATTGAGAACAGATGGATAGGGCTATAAAATCACTAGCTAGTTCAGCAGATCTGAAAGCTCACTTCACGAAAAAACGGCCAGAAAAACAACCGGAAGACAACTGGTCGTTAATTAATGGAAAGAATTTTTGCACATAGATGTTTTCAGTGTTCTGCATGTCAACTGTAATCGTCACCACCAGTTGCACCACTTACCCATGGAGTTAGCTGACAAGACCTTGGGCTCGCCTACACCTCGATTACTCTGGTCCAGTTGAGGGAATGATGATACTGGATGCCCATTTTAAATGGATCGAGGCAATCTGCACTCGTAATGCTACGTCATTTGCCGTAATTGAGGAGTTGGTCATTATTAGCACCCTAAAACTCTCATTACCAACAATGGCACATGTTTTGTCAGTGCTGAATTTGAGGCATTTCTTGCAGACAATGGTATCAAGCATCTAACATCGGCAACGTACTACCCGATATCTAACGCTTTGGGCAAGCGTGCTGTCCAAATAATCAAGATCACTCAGAGCAGTATGTGTACTCATCTCGCAAAAATAATTTTCACTAATTGTCTCACACCTCAGTCAACCACAGGTATCTCTCCTAGTGAGTTATTGTTAGGACGTCATCCTCGTTCAAGACTAGATCTTTTGAAGCCAAACACTACAGAGAGAGTGGAGAGTAACCAGCAGAAACAGGAAGACAGACACGATCAGAGACGCAGAGAGAGGAATTTTGCAGTTGGAGATGGTGTTCAGAACTATCATCAAGGAGATCAGTGGCTACCAGGACGTGTAATTGAACAAAAAAGCTGGTCCTGTTTCATATCGTTACAAATCGTAAAGTAAGACACAGTCATCAAGATCAGATTCGATATCATTTGGTTGAAGTTCCTCGGGATTACTGTGTGAGTCTGATGTGTCAGATATTGTCACACCTACCACACAGGCTGCAGTACCTTTAACTACTGCCACTGAACCTTCTAATTCTGCTTTTACCACTGCAACTTCTGAGCTTAGTACCAATGCAGAACTGATGCCTGATTCAGCCTCAGTGAATCCAGATTTCTCGTCAGTGGAAGGAAGTTCTCAATTTATACACTTACGAGTTAAGTTATGAAGAGTCTCACAAGAAAAATACCCATGAATACGAACTTCCACAGGGTCAAAAGAGTCCATATTTACACCATGTGCACATTGTACGCACATTGCAAAAGTCAGCATAAGTCTGTAGTATCACCACGAACTTACACTGACTTGCGCGGTACTTAAACTGACTTGCACAGCATGTGTGCAGTGTCCGCACGATATGAATACGAACTCACTTGACCCGTAGAAGTCTGTATTGTATGGATGTTTTTCCCTGTGTCTCTTAGTCAAGGATCACGCATGCAAGGGAAAGGAGTCCTTTCGTGTAAAAACCTGTAATTATGTACACATAGAAAAATGTAGCTGTAACTACTGTAGTTGCTGACATTACCATCCAACAAAAACATGTAGTGGAAGTAACTAGGTAACCTCATGTATGACAGTGCTTACTACCAGGAATGTATAAAGCCATACATGCCTATTGTTCACTGTACACCAATTAGTACAACCACAATGAGAGGAGCCAATATATGATCTCAATATAAATGATCTCAAACACATAATAGTTGCTTCATAATCATGTACTTTGACTTCTAAAGTGATGACTATGTTAACTTCCACTATATCAGTTGCAGAGCCCTGTATGAACCCTTACATGGCTCATACATGCCTGTCTGCACTCTGCAACTACTATATACATAGCAAATACATACATGTAATTTCACTTTGTAAAATGTATGCACATATATACGTATATAGTACATAAATATGTAGCTAGCTAGTGTGCTTCATAAAACACACTGATTACATGATGACAAAAGATTTGCTAATGATGTCATCACATCTGTTGCACATGTGCAAGCAGTTAGCCACTAGCTTGAAGCAGCTAGCTTGTAGCAACTATATAGAGCTTAGCAAACTACAGTACGCGTCAAAAAAAGTTTTAAAAAATTGTTCCACTTTGTTCAGTGAAACGGTATTTAACGTTCCGTTTGTTTCCTGTTTTTGACAGTCGTGCCGTTGTGTTTCGTTACGTTTTAAGGCATATTCAGTTTCGTTTCGTTTCGTTTGCAGAGTACTCTTCAAGAGAGTATATGCCCGTATAAAGATGCTGTTTTGAAGCGTCGTACGTTGGTTTTTCAGGGCTGCGCTTCTTGCTATTCGCATATATGTACAGGTCGCGGAGCGTTCTATAGTAACAGTAAGTGTATATGTACTGTAACAAACTCAGTGTATGGGACTTAAACGCAGCTCGTAGTGCCATCTATGGGCGTAACTACCATTGGGGCAGGTAGGGCGCCGCTTTTCGACAAGTAACTTAGTGTAGCGCAGTTGTGGGCATCGCCACATAGGATGCGTAGCCTAGGACGAGGCTAGTTATAGCCTTTGCCCCATCGCTATGATTATTCTCTGCTCTTGGCTCTTGCAGTAGCTCACCACGCTGTCTTCAATGGAGATTGCCGAACAGAACAAAACCAAACCAAACCAAACCAAACCAAACGGAACCGAATGAAACGTCATTGTGCAACATTGCCGTTCCATATCATGTGCTCTTTAGTGGAACGGAACAATATTGTATTGAACGATATTGGAAATGTTTTGTACGTACTGTAGCTGAGAATTAGTGACACAGTCAGAACTGCCACACTTACAGTGTGTTTGTGTCTCTGCCAGCCAACTATTCTATGTACTGTCTGCTGGAGAACCAGCATGCTATTCTGCTGCGATACTAGCACCAAGCCAAGGCGGTAATGACCTTCTAGCAGGTTTGCTCAAAGTTCTAGTTACTAAAATGGACGCAGGTGGCTTACTTACGTACATGTATATAGAGCTTACTTACATATATACAGCATATAGCTTGCCTCATCTGTCTATTAATAAGCTTATCAACCAGACTATACCCAGAAGTCATACACTACTGTGTAGCTTAGAGTGTGCATGATTATTAGGGCCTACAGCAATACTAGACGAGATGCTTATGTATATGGTGAGCATGTGTTGTTGAGAATTACTGCTTACAAAAATAACAAAAGACAAATTTGAAATGAAATACGCATTGTAACTGCATAAATATGTACAGATTGGGACACAGACACGCTATACAAACAATGGCATGTTGATGTACATGCACTACTAGTATGGAAAGTAGAATGCAATTTAATGGCCAAAATGACAAAACCAACACACACAAAGGAACCAATTATGTTTTTTCAACACATATATGCTATACTAGTGCAGATAATGCTGTAATTCAATAGTTTAGGAAATATCTATTTTTGGTGCACTCACAGACAGACAGACACTGATTTACAACCCACTTTGTGTGTATGCACTGTGGGGTAGTTAGCAGTGGAAGTACATGTACATATTTTTAACATATCAAATGGTACACAATAGGATTACATACCTTTAGGTTTGGGTAGTTGTACTCTGAAAACATCTACTGCAGCTTTAGATTGTTCAGTCACGTAGAGTATACCTGCAAGGTTGTGCCAACTGGCCCCTGGATAGATATTCACATAGTAGTAACTGGCTAGGGAACATTGTTGATCCTTTGATGCATTTTGTTGACGGATGATTTCAGCTCTGGCACTGGGAATAATCACGTATTTAATATATGAAGACCCCCCTCCATGTGGTTCTGCCCAGTGATTTAGTCGGGCAAATATTGGCTTAGCATTTTGAACAGTTAAAGATGGATCTGTGAAATACAATGATATAGGGAATCAGTAAGGTTGCTGATTATGGAGAGCTTTAAATGCACATATCATATGTATATGAACCAATTCACAATCATTGACCCTGTTTTGAAGGTAGTCAACTGACTTTGAAACTGGTTGACTAGCTTCAAAGCCAGTTGTCACACTAGCACATGGTGTAATTAGTGTACACATTCATATACATATGTACATGTAGATAACACTTATATTTGCATCTGCCATGCATGCACCAAACCATGTTTCAATCTCTTGTCATCTTTCTGTGAGTGATGAGTGAATTAGTTAAAGTATCTGTCAGAGTACATTATATCCTATAATGTATGAGGATATACAGGTACTTTAACTGGTTTATTGCTCGTATTCGGAAATTTTCAAACTAGCGCTTGAGATACGTAACGGCAGAGAAGCTGCTCAGCTCATTCTGCAATAGCGAGGCCTCTACAGAGTAGAGTAGGCATAATTTAATACCTTAGCTAAGAATTGTCAGTGTGTTAGTGGTTAGCGTGTTCCTGCCAACATGATTCTGAGTCATGAATGCCAACCTTGTGTGCAAGTCTAAGGGCTGCACTGCTACCAGTGACAAGACGATGGCAACTCACTATTATAAAATTAAGAATCAGTGCTTCATTGGTGAGTGTGTTCCCTTCGGAGTCATGATATTGGACTTGGTTTGTGACAGATTTAGAAATGGGGCTATCTGTAGAACCACAGGGCATTATCGCTATCTATACTGTACAAGTAAATAAAAAATTTGAAAGGAAATATAGGGATTGCATAAAAAGGAAAGGAGACAAGATTGGGACACAGACATGTTATGATATATCAACGTAACATTATGGGTACGTCCATATATCATAACATGTCTGTGTCCCAATCTTGTCTCCTTTCCTTTTTATGCAATCCCTATATTTCCTTTCAAATTTCCTAAATTTCTTATTTACTTGTCTCCTGTTATTTTTTTTCTGGACCTAGGTACATACATTTCAGTTTACTTGGTTACAAACGTATTAGCTAATGCATTGTACGTCAGTTAAACTGAATTAGCAGTACAGATAATAGTGTGTGCATGAAGAGTTATAGGCTCTGTGTAACTGCCAGTACTATGTAACTACCAGTACTTAGGTTTACCATCATACAAATATTCACATTTAGTGAAGCTTTTGTTAGTGAGATACGGTAACACTTGCCTGAGGCTATTTGTTGTTATATTACAAGATTTACATTGTTTACAGAGATTTTATCACAACATTAATCATTGGGGTATTAAGCTTTTCCATCACACCAATTTCCATATATAGCAGAGCTTTTGTTAGTGAGATACAGTAATGCTTGCCTGAGGCTATTTTGTACAAGATTTACATGGTTTACAGAGATTTTATTACAATGTTGATCATTGGGGTATTAAGCTTTCATATCACACCAATTTCCACATTTAGCTTTTGTTAGTGAGATACAGTAATGCTTGCCTGAGGCTATTTTGTACAAGATTTACATGGTGTACATAGATTTTATCACAATGTTGATCTTTGGGGTATTAAGCTTTACCATCGCACCAATTTCCACATTTAGTGGAGCTTTTGTTAGTGAGATACAGTAATGCTTGCCTGAGGCTATTTTGTACAAGATTTACATGGTTTACAGAGATTTTATCACATTGGGGTATTAAGCTTTACCATCACACCAATTTCCACATTTAGTGGAGCTTTTGTTAGTGAGATACAGTAATGCCTGCCTGAGGCTATTTGGTACAAAATTTTCATGGTTTACAGAGATTTTATCACAATGTTGATCATTGGGGTATTAAGCTTTTCCATCACACCAATTTCCACATTTAGGGGAGCTATTGTTAGTGAGATACAGAAATGCTTGCCTGAGGCTATTTGTTGTTTTACATTGTTTACAGAGATTCTATCACAATGTTGATCATTGGCGTATTAAACTATACTATCATACAAAATTTCACATTTAGTAGGGCTTTTATTAGTCAGATATAAGATTGTGTGGCCTCCATTATTATACATGGCCTGAGGCTATTTTTGTTTATTTTACGAGAAGTACATTGTTTTTAACATGACGATGCACTATACCCACAGTGGAACTACATCACTGTACCAAGTTTCATGTTTAAATGTGTTACCATTAGTGAGTTACGCTTTTTCAAGTGGAAGAAGTAGTGTCAGAAAGTGAACAATTTACAAAATAGACTTTTGTTAATTTAACCCCTTTATATACCATTCTATAATATCATAGTTAGTTTCTGGGTATAGTTACATATTTATATTAACAAAAATCCAGTAAGCAGCAAACTGAAAGTGAAAGTGATGAAAAACCTTATATACGGTTTTTAATGAGGATACACCATAGCAATCCCTATATACACAGTACTACTGTACTGTGTGACATGTACATGTATTACATTGAGAGGAGTGTTAACATCAGTATTACAGGAATCACAAGGGTTAACAACAAATACTTTTGTTATGTTGCTATTAGAGATGATATCTCTACACATGCCGACTTTCAGGTTGATGGTTACCATGGTTGCTGAGTTTTGCTCATTAGTTATCCTCATTCATAATACATGGCTGGGAGAGATAATGATCAGTAGTACATGAACTACAAGGGTTAATAATATTATACCTCTATTCCCCAGTACGTAATGATACATTTCCACATGCAAAGATTCAAGTTCATTGATTTTATGGTTATTGAGTTACGCTGATTCAAGAAGAAGAAGAAAAAGAAGAAGATGATGAAAACATGGACAAAATGTGTAAATGATTTTTTCCGATATTATGTACGTATTACATCACAACACAACCAATTTTTGTATACTGGTTATTTTTCGCCCATTCTTCACCTTGGCATCATTAAAAGTAAAATCAACTTCAAATTGAAAGTGAAAATGAACAAAATCCTTATATATGGTTTTCAATGGGGATAGACCATAGCAATCCCTATATACACAGTACTACCGTACTGTGTGATATTCAAACCTGAATACCCAAATTATAAAAACAGCATACGTACATGTACATTACAAATCACATCATCCTGGCCATATTAGGATACATGTACATGTACGTGTGCATGTGTATTGCATTATCCTTGCACATTGCACTTTCCAACCTACATGACAGCTGGACAGAAAAGGTATATAAGTGTTTGTAAATTACAAGTGTTAGACAGTGTAGCTGGAGGAGTTCTTTCCAAGTTAACATCTGTCAGCTTGTCTCAACTCTATAGAGTCAATCCATCAGTGCAAGCTACAAAAGATTATGTATTTAGAGAAAACTTGACAATGCTCCCTAACTTTGGTTGGTACAGAAATCCAGGACAGGTCTAGCCCATTCTATGCTAGAAAGCTAAGCACTTTAATGAATATGTACATGTAGAAAAGCAACCACACCACCATCCACAGCCAGTGCTAGTTGGCTATGGTGTTTTGTAATGGCCACAGTATACATCAACTAAGGCTGGCCAGGTGTAAAACTCTCAGCTGATGCAGCTGTGTCCAACTCTTTCAAGAGACAGCTATTAGATCTTATGGAGCAAGAGGGTCATACATTTGATGAGATGGTATTACATTATAAGACGCTCTTCTCTAAATTCTCACGGCTAAAGTGGAAAAGAATGCACCAGGTATGAAAAAGTAGAAGGAATGTGGGACTCTAATGACCTGTAGCAATGTTAGCAGAAGCTACAATTAAGCTCCCTTTGCTTTTGACCATGCCTAGAGACAATGATCAATTTGAGAACTGTTTTCTAGTGTATTGTTTTGGGCCCTTACAATAACTGCAGTATAGCAGTCTTTAAAGCCATCATTGTTGATTGTTGCATGAGTTTGATCAACTTTCACTTACTGGAGAACTGCAATTAATAACATATACAAACGCTGAGAACAAGACACTACCTTGCTACATAGTTTGGCACAAAATGGGATATTGCAACATACAATAACAGTAGCAAAACAAGAACACAGATATTCACTGCATAATCTAAGGTCCATTTTGAAATCAGGACTCACAATGGGGTCAAGCAATACCAAGTAAAACTCTTCAGTGTTTAGCCCCTACCCTCATTGTTCCATTGATTATGTGTAAGTTTACTTGCAATGGCATCTAGACATAAAAATAGCTATAGTTAATACTACACTGCAGTGTATGACAAACGAGATGATTTTCAATTCAAGATTAAGTTAATTTTCCACACCTAAGTTCCAACATTCCATCTGGACCTGCATACAGAGTCTACATTTCCCAATTAGTATGTACATGTATAGGTAGAATATGTAGTGATTACCATAAGATTGATTGAGACATTACAAACTAACAGAGCAACTAATCCATCAAGGATTTAGATATTCAAATTTATGCAGGGCCTTCCGTAAGTTTGCTAAAAGACGTGTTAAAATTCTTCATTTCAGTATACGCAAACACATGGATGACATCTGTCTACCTGCAATGGATAGTTTCATTAGTCGCCATGTCTCGTGAAGATAGAAATTTTACTTTTGTCAAATGTTCAATTTTTATATTAATATTATCATATATATGTGTGCATATGCGCTGTGCTTCAAATAGAATAATTGTGCGTTTTTTTTGCAAAAGATGCACAGTAGGTGTGAGTTTTAGAGCGGCTATTTTTCTACTTTTATGTACATGTAAGTTGGTGTTCTTTGCTCATATGGTAGGGAGGTTGGGGCACCGGGTGTGTAGGGAGAGTTGGGCCCATAAAAGACTCTTTAACCTATACAGCCCCAGTTCTCAAGGCTGAGCACTCAGGGTCCTGCCTCCTTTGTGTGGTCTGTGTGGTTGTATGTCTTTATGTATGTATGTGTATATTTGTGTGATGTATATATCTACATGTACATATACTTGGGTGAGTTTGGTTGGGTGTCTTTTTTTCTTTCTTATTTCTGTTAATACCTAGGGTGCTATATACATGTTTTTCCATGCAGTAAGGCAGTTCTTCAGACAGGGGATATTACAATTAAAAAATGTAATCTCCCTCCCTATATAGTTTATATTATATGGGACTTAATATATGTTCTACTTATGTTCATGTACAGTGTACACACCTGCTGGAGGCTCCACATAAGGTATTATGTAGTCAGAAACTCGTGTTTCATTGACCCCATCCAAACTGTAGGCAATCTCTCTCCAGCTGCGAGCTTCACCTTCATTTACATACCATTTAGCACCAGATTGTGGTTGATGGTGATACTCTTCAGGTATTCTTAGATACCGACCAAGTGTACTGTCAGCCCTAGTAGTAAGAGGCACTACTGTGAAGACTCCTGCCACATTTTCTGGTGTAAGTGGTAACACTAGAGGAGAGAGAAAGATATACGTACCATATTTTTATGTGATAAAGTTTTGCATATATTGCCATTTGTTGCTGTGTGTTACATACGTAGATGTGGAAAACTGTCCCACAATCCATAAAAATTAATTTGTGAATATTTTTAAGCAATCCATAAAAAATATCCAATGAAAAGGTTGTAGTATTTGGTAGAAAATATATATTAGCACATCAATAGTTTGTGGTTACACATTTATCACAACTATTACCTCATGTTTAGCCTCACTTCCCAGACCTTCCCCCACTACACAAAATTATTATTGTGTGCACTATAATTGTGCATGGAAAGGAAACATTGAAAACATGGAAAGTGTAAGGGAACAGCAGGGGGGGAGGTTGCGAGACACTTAACTTTCTAGCACTATCACTTGAGAAATCTAAAAGCAGTTGCCCACTATTTCGTACAAAGTGTCCTGTGGACTTTCCAGTTTCTGTCACGGAATAGGGCTTGTTTTCCGCATGCGGGTGCATTACACTACAGTGATTGCCACGCCTACTGCACAGAGGTATTGCAGAACACTGGAGGAAGTTGTGGAACACGCTGTGTTTCTTGGCAAAGGAGAAATATAAAAAGGCCATATTACAGAGGATAGTGTAGCTCTATGTACAGCATATGATAGCATACAATTTGTATGCTTTAGCTGAGGTCTGGGGAGATTCACTGTTGGGCAGAGAGTAGGTATTGGCACCTGGACTTAGAATAGTTTTCAAATATTTGCTTTTGTGTGGTTATATATGAGTTGTTCTTAACTGAAGGTGGTGTGCTGGTCATTGATTACTTTCTAATCCAGATTGAGTCCAAGAAGGAAACTAAATCCTATGGAGGCAGTATTGTTTCCTATTGTTGCTCCAACAACCAACATAGTAATATGTTCTGTGGTTAGGTCAGTTGACAGTCGTAGTATATGGATGGCTAACATTATAAAAATTTGTTTGTGTTCAATAAATACACCAAAGTGGAATAAGTGGGCACTAAATAAATTTTAGCTTGTATAGTGGCCACAGTAGAAGTTCTCCGGTATGTTTTGCTCAGCAATACCAACGCAAAGAATGTGGTACCAGCCATTACATACCCCATTGCATCCAATCCACAGTTCGTCATCCTCCCCATACGGCAAACCACACTCTCCACAGTGATAGGACTCATCAGCATTTGTAGTCAGAGGAAGACGTATAACTAAGGAAGAGTTTCGAAAGAAAATGAAGCAACAAGAACTGGACAAGATAGCAGCAGAACAGCAAAAGAAAGAGAAAATGGAGGAAAGAGAGAAAAGAAAAAAGAGTGAGAGGCTGAACATGAGAAGAAAAAAAGCAAGCCAGGAGAGGTAAACACAAGAAAACACAGGAATCTGATGACAAAAGTGACAAGGTGGTTGCTGTTTCTTTGTTTCCCCTTTCCTTGCTTCTAGAATTTCATCAATGGTCTTCCCTCCACTGTGGTGGGTACTGGTCAATGGAGCCACTTTCTCAGCTGTTATCTTTCCGGGCAGAGGGGATATATCCTTGAGTGCAGATTTTCTGGAGTTAGTGCTTTTGGCCAAGCCTCTCCTACCAGTTGACTAATATCATACCCTGTAATCACATTCCCTGGATATTTGTGAAGGAATGCCCTATATGCTCAATTTAAAAGAGACTTAAAAACTGCAACCTCAAGTGGCTGCAAAAGATGGTTGGCATGTGGTGGCAGACAAATCATCATGATCTCATGGAGAACAGCATAATCTATTATTTCGAAGCTGATGTAGGATATGTCCACAGGTCAAATTCATCCCTTTTTTTCCCGTGTGTGCACAAACCACCGAAGGTCTGTGCTAAGAAAGGGCAAAACTGTGTGGGGTGTTACAAGTGTGGAAAAGGGGAGGATTAATACTATTCTCACATGTGGTTCAACGTCTGGTCATAGCTTGCCACCAATGATTTTTTGAAGAGAAATTTATCTCTTGAGTTAATGAAGGGAGCTCCACCAGGAACGCTCTTTACTGGCACAAAATGTGGGGATAGTGCATTCTTTTGGATCCAGTTTTTCGTTGCTCAAGTTCCACCACAAAGACCAGTATTGCTACATACTACATACTACAATGTTTCATACTATCTACATTCAATTTAGTCTTGCCATTCACCTCTTGGAGGGGCACTCAAAGAGGTTTTAACAGTGTCATGTCTCCCCAATGCACAAAACTGTAGATTTTCAAACGTTCGCAGGTATTTTTAAGTGAAGTAAACAAGCTGTAGTGTGTGTGCAAGCATAATTAAGTAACCTTTCAAGCCATATAAGTTGTTGGGAAGCCATATAAGTTGTTGCGCTAGAAGTTCATGCCTTAAGCTTAAGTTGTACGGAGTCAAGTTGCTCTACAGCTATCGTCAAAAGTAATGTAAGTGTTCCTCAATCACCCCTGTTCCACAATACCCTGCTCTACCCTACTCTAGTACATTACCTTCAACCACAAATCATTATGTCTACATGATAAATGTGTATAGCACACTACCTTACCAACCCATACAAGACATAGTACAACACACACTCATACAGGAGTAGGACACTGGATGCCCAGCCTTGAAAACTGGGTGTGGCGGGATATGCTTTCTGGCATGCCAACTGTCACATTCATTATGCATACATGGTTAGACATGGAGTGTGGGGAACTATGTGATTTAAAATGAAGAGGGCCCTGTGCTCTATGCTTGGACACCACTATAAGGGTCTGAGGCCTCTCAAATCACATAGTTCCCTGTGCTCTAAGTCTAACCTGTTTAGATTTGCGTGTTGTAATTTCATTGGACAAAATATTCAATTGATACACGTCGCTACGTAGATCAGAGATACAGTCTGCAGAGTCGCACATAAATCACATGCCAAGCTCTGCATGATCACTTTAATTCATGTAAGCCAGAGGCCAACTATAGAGTCATAGGAACTAGGACTACGGAAAAAAGAAGAAAATGCTGTATATAGGAATGTAGCGAAACTGACCAAGGGTTAGCAAAGGTCGGGAGGACTTAAGGGACAAATGTTGTAGATTACATAATGAGAAATTACTAAGGCAAAGCAGCACTCAATGTGGAAGAAGGTAGTGCAGAATAGTCAGTGTAGATTATGAGGGGAAAGCTTTTATAGGTATGAGAACAAAGGTTAAGAAACAGTACATTGCTTCGTTGAGGGAGTATCAGTAACAAGTACAAAGAAGTGCATGTATATAGTGTTGAGGGAATAGTAAAAAGGAGGTGTTCAAGAGGCATTATAAGCATTTGGGTAAGGTTAGTACAGACAAGTATATGTAAATAATGAAATTGAAATAGATGTAAACAGAGACAAGTGCTACGACACATCAACATACCATTTACCTGTAATTACATGTGAGGGTACCATACATAACATTATAGCCACTTTCCAAGAGATTTTCATTCAGAGTAGAGACTACATGTACATGATGAGGGCCAACCAGCCCGAAACAGCTGTCCACCGTTTGACTAGTTTACTCTGTGCACACCTTTTTCCATGTACATACAGAACTCCACATTTGGGCAAATATATACACAGCTTTCTAATTATCAGTACCCAACTGTTGCAGGCACGTAGCCATATGCATATACATGTACATGTATATGGTTGGAAAGAATGAAGATTTCTAAAGAGTGACATTACTTATTTCATGAATGCACTAAAGTGCAGAATCCTCGGCATCTGCGCGTGCGTTTCACGCCATAACTCTTGAACGGAGGGGTTTCAAAGAAAACCCCACAAATTTTTTGACCTTCGTTGCCCGCTGAGTACACCACAGTATTTTCAGGACGAACAGACGCTCCAGAAGTGAGATGTGACTTAACAGACAGACAGACAGACAGACAGACAGACACACAGACACACACACACACACACACACACACACACACACACACACACACACACATGACCAAGTACCGTAACTCTCGCTGTGCATGTGCGCCGAGGGTTAATAAATAACTGTGCATTCAGTGACACATCCATAGTTGCTAAAGAAAATTTAGGAAATTTGAAGTGTAATATAGCAATCCATATATACATGTACATAGTACTACCATACTGTGTGATAGTAACTGCATCCATGCCCAAGTATGAAGGAAATGGTATTCTTATGCTCCATTAGTTACAAGTTGTGATGGGCATGCTTAACTCAATTAGGATGATGACAAATACAAACTTCTAATGGAAGAACAAAAGTACAAACTCTTAGACTACTGAAAACATATGCATTGGAACTTTTCCTCCTGTCTAATGAAAGTTAAGTGTAAAAACATTTCTATTAAAATGTTGAAGGATGTAGGGATGACAGTGCCAAAAAGTAGAGAAACAAGTGTAGTATATATGCAGCAAGACAAGGGATTAGGGCAGTACATGTATATACGCAGCAAGGCAGGGGATGACAGCATGCAACAATACTAACATGCGTAACCCCATAAATAAAAGAGATGTAGGGAGGGGCATAAAACTGTGCCATAGATACAACAAGCTCTGAATAGCTACAATAGGTCTGGTGTCTTCCACCATAAGCAAGTGACGTCATACTCTTTAAATAAACTATCTACATGTATAGCGAAATCCATATATATTAATCTGCACCATGTCAGGCTGAAGCCACTAATACCTTCCCTTTAAGCTTACTGTGTCCAAAAAATGTGTCAGATAAACCGAGAGATTCACAAAATAACCCAGGCTGCACATGCATGCCGAGGGTTAATAATTCCTTAGTGGCAGTACTACACAGTCTATGTATTCAGTGACTCATCTAGAGTAGCTACAGTAATAAATAGAACAATTGGTCTCTTCTCTAAAACAAGCAACTGAGAAGAAAGAGTTCACATTTTTTCCATTACTAAGGGCAATTTTTTGCTGTGTACTGCGATACTACAAGTGCTATTACTTTATTATGTCCACATTCATGACTGGTGTGGATAGTTCAGAGTTATGTACAATTGAATGAGTGTTCACTACATACCACAACAATCAACAGAGAAATCAAGGCCATACACAAAAAAGTAATATGCACCTCATGGCATGTTTTGAAGCCATCTGTACTTCAGACATACTATCTACATACTTTGGAAAAAATATTTCGGGTGAGTTGTGTTGTTTTACTTTGTCTTTTTATTAAAATCATGTATGTGTAGTTTCTACCTTTTCTACCTCCTTGTAGCTCTGTATATCGAAACTGTAATCTCCTGCCTATCTCCGGATCAAGCTTGTTACATAGCTTGCTCCAACATCCAGCACAGCTACATCAGCAGTCGGGGTGAGTTACATGATTTTCATTCATGACATTCCTACCGGTAATGGACTCATTTCTCAGAAAACTTAAGCAGAGTCTCCTAGGTCCACCTGTATCTTGTACCTATACTAACCCATGCTGACAATATATGGACTGTAACCAGTAGTTTTTCTTCTACAAATCCAACTTGATTGGTGGAAAACTCTGCCACTAACAATGCTTTAGTAGTGGTACAGAGTTTTGATTGTCTCTACTAATAAAGTAGTTTCCTTGGGGCCTGTGTACACACTCTGTGTGACCAACCACTTCCTCCAAAATGAATGCACTAAAGTCCAGAACCCTCCGCGCATATACATGTACAGGAAATTATGTGCATGCATATGGTGTTGCATCGAAACCCCACCTCCATCTATATATAAAGGAAAATAGTGGAGAATATACTGGTCCCACTACAGCTAGGAAATTTTTTGCTGTGTACTGCGATACTACAAGTGCTACTACTTTATTATGTCCACATTCATGACTGGTGTGGATAGTTCACCTACGTAACTAGGTATGCAGTATGCACGTATTCAGTATCCATGGAAATTAAACTCGATGTCTTCAATAACTTTTCATAGCTTGTCAATATAAGACTTTGGCCCATAAAAATTGGTATAAACACACTGTATACCTCACCCATTATAGACCATTCCAGTCAGTTATTGTCAATATCATCACAAACTATACCTTGATTCATGTATAATGTATTATCAAGTCACACGGAATCAATTGAAGACATTAGACATACTAGGGGGGATACAAGGCAAATATCAGACAACCTCTGAGAAGAGGACAGAGGACAAAGGCCGCAGTCCCAAAATGCCTCTGTTGGAGGTTTGACTGTATAATTTCTTGCTCTGTCTACCATAACTAGGGTTCATACATCTATGTAGACAGTACATAGTGCATGCCATGAGATGTAGTGTATATGCGCTTCAGTTCTCGGTTGATGGTTGTGGTATGTAGTGAGCACTCATTCTCTTGTACATAACTCTGAACTATCTATACCAGTCATGAATGTGGACATAACATACATGCCAAAGTAATGGCACTTGTAGTATCGCAGTACACAGTGTAGTAAAGAAGAAAAATTTGATCAGTTGCAAGTTTTAGAGAAGAGACCAATCGTTCTATATATTAGTACAAGGGAGTAAAAACATTTCCATTAAAATGTTGAAGGATGTAGGAATGACAGTGCCAAAAAGTAGAGAAACAAGTTCAGTATATATGCAGCAAGATAGGGGATGAGGGCAATATATATGCAGCAAGACAGGGGATGAGGGCATGCAACAATAATGACATGCGTAACCACATATTAAAAGAGATGTAGGGAGGGGACACAACACAACATACAGGGTTTCATACAGGAATTTTTGGTGGGAGGGGAAGAAGTTTGTGGGGGACTGGAGGTATTATAGTAGAGCAAAATCGCGGTAGGACCCGACCTAAGGACCCACGCCTATGGTGCGCTTTTCCCCTAAGTGCACACGCGCCACGCACGCGCGCTCTCCGTCATTTTTTGCGTGCTACTGAGTAGTACTCTTTTCTTTTCATAATGTGGAATAATAATAATATTTAGTTAAGCCACGAACTCGAAGTGGAGCATTAAGTTTCGAAGACCCGGTCATAACGGTACGTGAGATGTCACACAGTTGTCACATAAATACACTTTCCAGCTATCTACCATTACCAGTCATTATAGTCAATAGGCAATAATGACAATTAGAGATGGAAAGAGCATGCAGTAATTTTACTGAGGGTTTCAATGTAACTTTAAATTGAAGAAGATAAAGGCAGTTTTACTTGACAATGCACCACATAAAATGTAAAATAAAGACTCAGCTGTATAGCCTTCAATCCACTTCTATCATGTACATCCGTAAAACACCCACCTTGATATTACCTATTCAATAGCAATCAGGTTCTGATCACAACAGCATTATAATAGGATATATAATAGGATTTCAAACATAAATCACTCAAGCTTCCAGGTAAAATAGTAACATGTTTACACATAAAAGGTACATGAAGAATTAACAATGAGGAATCATCCTTAAATGATGCTTTAGAGTGAATTGAAGAATATGAGGTACCTCAAATCCATATTCCAAGTACTTTGGATCCCTGATTGAATGAAGCCAAATCCTCTACATCTAAGACAATCTATATGCAACTCACCCACGTACTAACTGGTGAATCTAAAACATGTTTACCTATTAATTGACAATATTGAAAAGTGCATGATTATATGATGTAAAGCCTTTAGTTTAATGCGAGGAATTCAATTAAGGACCGTGAGTACTCGGAATGTGGATTTGAGGTACCTTGTCTTCATATATGCACATTTAATCCACTCTAAAGCATTGAGTATTGTGTCTGATAATTGCATAATCATGCATTTTTCATAAGTCAATCAATAAGCAAATTTAATAATAATTTGACCAAAGGACCCACACTTGCAGTTCAAATATAGTAACTAAATACATAGATTCACCAGCTAGTGGGGAAGTTACATACAGAGTTTAACTCTGCTACTCATTAACATAGATGTAGAGCATTTGGTTTAATGTCAAGCATTCAATTAGGGACCCAAAGTATTAACTTGAGGTATCTTATCTTCTTCAATGCACTTTAAATCCACTCTAAAGGTGCTGATAATCATATAATCAGCACCTTTCTTCTGTCAATCAATAAGCAAACATATGATAATTTGACCCAAGGACCCACACCTGCAGTTCGAATATAGTTTAACTAAATGCACTGAAACTCGGTTTTTAGATTCACCAGTTAGCGGGGAAGTAGCATAAAGAGTTTCACTACAGTACTCATTACCGTAGAATTAGAGCATTTGGTTTCATGTAAAGCATTGAAATAGGGACCCAAAGCAATTGGGATATGGATTTTTAAGGAACCTCATCTTCTTTAACACAGTTTAAATCCACTCGAAAGCATTGTGTCAGATGATCACAAAATCATGCAATTCACATCAGTTAATCAATAAGCAATTTATCCAAGGACCCACACCTCCATTTCAAGTAATATCTATCTAAGTGCAGTAAAATTCTCATAATGCATTAGTAAACAGCAGGTGTGGTTCCATAGCTCAATTATTGCATGTCTGCTGTTTGGTCGAATGCTGAAAGGTGCATGATCATGTGGTCGAAAGACACAATACTCAATGCTTTAGAGTGGACTTAAAGTGCATTAAACTTTGGGTGCCTAATTGAATGCCTCAGATAAAACCAAATGCTCTACATCTATTGCAATGTCTAGTCAAGTAAACTCTGTATGCAACTTTCCCACTATCTGGTGAATCTAAAACAGCACAATACTCAATGCTTTAAACACAATACTCAATGCTTCAAAGTGCATTGAAGAAGATAAGATACCTCAAATCTGCATTCCAGGTACTTTGGGTCCCTAATGGAATGCTTCATATGAAACAAAGTGCTCTACATCTATGGTAATGAGTAGCAGAGTGAAACAATGCATGCAACTTTCCCACTAACTGGTGAATCTACAAACAGAATTTCAATGCGTTAAGTTAAACTATACTTCAATTGTAGGTGTGGGTCCTTGGATCAGATTATTACATGTTTGCTTAATGATTGACTGATGAAAAGTGCATTATTATGTGGTCATCAGACACAATATGCAATGCTTTAGAGTGGATTTAATGTGCATTGAAGAAGATGA
The DNA here is from genome assembly GCA_963970385.1 of Theonella swinhoei. Lineage (NCBI taxonomy): Eukaryota > Metazoa > Porifera > Demospongiae > Tetractinellida > Theonellidae > Theonella > Theonella swinhoei. Next base: position 6,298,344 of record OZ019946.1, read on the forward strand.
GGTACCTCATATCCACATTCCCGGTAGTTTTGGTCCCTAATGAAATGCTTCATATGTAATCGATAGTCAATTGAAATTCTCTATGCAACTTACCCACTCACTGATGAATCAAAAGACAGAGTTTCAATGCATTCAGTTAAACCTCGAACTGCAGGTGTGGGTCCTTGGGTCAAATGATTCCACATTTGCTTATTGATTGACTGATGAAAAGTGCATTATTGTAGAGTCATCAGACACAATACGCAATGCTTTAGAGTGGATTTAATGTGCATTGAAGAAGATGAGGTACCTCATATCCACATTCCCGGTACTTTGGGTCCTTAATATAATGCTTCACATGAAACCAAATGCTCTACATTTATTGTAATGAGTAGTCAAGGGAAATTCTGTATGCAACTTCACTTGTAACTGGTAAATCTGAAAACAGAGTTTCAATGCATTCAGTTAAATTATACTCGAACTGTGGGTGTGGGTCCTTGGGTCAAATTATTCCACGTTTACTTATTGATTGACTACGGAATGGTGCATACTTTTGTGATCATTAGACACAATACTCAATGCTTTAAAGTGCATTGAAGAAGATAACATATCTCAAATCACAAACCACATTTTCTTATTGATTGACCTACATCTATGGTAATGAGTAGCAGAGTGAAACAATGCATGCAACTTTCCCACTAACTGGTGAATCTAAAAACAGAATATCAATGCGTTAAGTTAAATTATACTTCAATTGTAGGTGTGGGTCCTTGGATCAGATTATTACACGTTTGCTTAATGATTGACTGATGAAAAGTGCATTATTATGTGGTCATCAGACACAATACGCAATGCTTTAGAGTGGATTTAATGTGCATTGAAGAAGATGAGGTACCTCATATCCACATTCCCGGTACTTTGGGTCCTTAATATAATGCTTCACATGAAACCAAATGCTCTACATTTATTGTAATGAGTAGTCAAGGGAAATTCTGCATGCAACTTCACTTGTAACTGGTGAATCTGAAAACAGAGTTCCAATGCATTCAGTTAAACTATACTCGAACTGTGGGTGTGGGTCCTTGGGTCAGATTATTCCACGTTTACTTATTGATTGACTATGGAATGGTGCATACGTACTTTTGTGATCATTGGACACAATATTCAATGCTTTAAAGTGCATTGAAGAAGATAACATATCTCAAATCACAAACCACATTTGCTTATTGATTGACGGCTGAAAAGTACATTATTATGTGGTCATCTGACACAATACGCAATGCTTTAGAGAATTTAAGGTGCATCGAAGAAGATGAGGTACCTCAAATCTGCATTCCAGGTACTTCGGGTCCCTAATGGAATGCTTCATATGAAACAAAGTGCTCTACATCTATGGTAATGAGTAGCAGAGTGAAACTATGTATGCAACTTTCAAACTAACTGGTGAATCTAAAAACAGAATTTCAATGCTTTAAGTTAAATTATACTTCAATTGTAGGTGTGGGTCCTTGGATCAGATTATTACATGTTTGCTTAATGATTGACTGATGAAAAGTGCATTATTATGTGGTCATCAGACACAATACACAATGCTTTAGAGTGGATTTAATGTGCATTGAAGAAGATGAGGTACCTCATATCCACATTCCCGATAGTTTTGGTCCCTAATGAAATGCTTCATATGAAACCAAATGCTCTACAACTATTGTAATAGATAGTCAATTGAAATTCTCTATGCAACTTACCCACTCACTGGTGAATCTAACAACGGAGTTTAATGCATTCAGTTAAACTATACTCGAACTGCAGGTGTGGGCAAATTATTCCATGTTTACTTATTGATTGACTGATGATGGTGCATGATTTTGTGATCATTAGACACAATACTCAATGCTTTAAATTAATATGGATTCAGAGTGCATTGAAGAAGATAAGGTACTTCAAATCCTGCCTATTAATTGACTCTATTGAAAGGTGCATGATTATATGATGTGAAGCATTTAGTTAAATTCAATTAAGGACTGAGAGTACTCAGAATGCGGATTTGAGGTACCTCGTCTTCATATATGCACATTTAATCCACTCTAAAGTATTGAGTATTGTGTCTGATGATCACATAATCATGCATTTTTCATAAGTCAATCAATAAGCAAATATAATAATAGTTTGACCCAAGGACCCACACTTGCAGTTCAAATATAATTTAACTAAATGCATTGAAACCATGTTTTTAGATTCATCAGTTAGTGGGGAAGTTGTATACAGAGTTTACTCATTACCATAAATGTAGAGTATTTGATTTAACGTCAAGCATTCTATTAGGGACCCAAAGTACAAATTTGAGGTACCTTATCTTCTTCAATGCACTTTAAATTCACACTAAAGCATTGAGTATTGCACCTTACCTCTATCAATCAATAAGCAAATGTAATAATAATTTTACACAAGGACCCACACCTGCAGTTCGAGTAGAGTTTAACTGAATGCATTGAAACTCTGTTTTTAGATTCACCAGTTAGTGCAAATTTGACTACCCATTACAATAATTGGTTTCATATAAAGCATTCGATTAAGGACCCAAAGCACTTTAGAAAACTTAGATTTGAGGCACCTCATCTTTTTCAATGCGCTTTAAGTCCACTCTAAAGCATCGTCTGATGACCACATGATAATGCACTTTTCATCAGTCAATCAATAAGCAAACGTAAAATAATTTGACCCAAGGACCCACACCTGCAGTTCAAGTATAGTGTAACTGAATGCATTAAAACTCCATTTTTAGATTCACAAGGTTATTGGGGAAGTTGCACAGATTTGAGGTACCTCATCTTCTTTGATGCACCTTAAATTCACTCTAAAGCATTGCGTATTGTGTCAGATGACCACATAATAATGCACTTTTCAGCCGTCAATCAAAAAGCAAATGTAGTTTGTGATTTGAGATATGTTATCTTCTTCAATGCACTTTAAAGCATTGAGTATTGTGTCTAATGATCACAAAAGTATGCACCATTCCGTAGTCAATCAATAAGTAAACGTGGAATAATTTGACCCAAGGACCCACACCTGCAGTTCGAGTATAGTTTAACTGAATGCATTGAAACTCTTTTTTCAGATTCACCAGTTACAAGTGAAGTTGCATACAGAATTTCCCTTGACTATTCATTACAATAAATGTAGAGCATTTGGTTTCACATGAAGCATTATATTAAGGACCCAAAGTACCGGGAATGTGGATATGAGGTACCTCATCTTTTTCAATGCACATTAAATCCACTCTAAAGCATTGCGTATTGTGTCTGATGACCACATAATAATGCACTTTTCATCAGTCAATCAATGAGCAAACGTGGAATAATTTGACCCAAGGACCCACACCTGCAGTTCGAGTATAGTTTAACTGAATGCATTGAAACTCTGTCTTTTGATTCACCAGTGAGTGGGTAAGTTGCATAGAGAATTTCAATTGACTATCTATTACAATAGATGTAGAGCATTTTGTTTCACATGAAGCCATCGATTAGGGACCCAAAGTACCTGGAATGCAGATTTGAGGTACCTCATTGTCTTTAATTCACTTTGAATTCACTCTAAAACATTGAGTACTGTGTCAGATCATCAGTCAATCAATAAGCAAACATGTATTAATTTTATCCAACGATCCATACACCTGCACATCTCTCATAGTTTTAGTAAAACTATATTAACACTGCAAGTGTGGTTTCTTGGCTCAAATTCTTAGCTACATGTTTGCTTATTAATTGACTGCTGTGCACAGTACTCAAGACACAGTACTCAATGCTTTAGTCTAAGAATGGATTTAAAGTGCATTGAAGAAGATGAGGTGCCTCAAATCTGCATTCCAGGTACATTGGGTTCTTAATTGAATGCTTCACGTGAAACCAAATGCTCTACATCAAGTGAAACTCTGTATTACTAACTAGTGAATCTAAAAAATAAATTTCAATGCATTTAGTTAAACTATACTCGAACTCTAAATGTAGGTCGTTGGGTGAAATTATTTACATGTTAGCTTATTGATTGACTGATGAAAGTGCATGATTATATGGTGATCAGACACAATGCTCGATGCCTTATAGTGGATTCAAAGTGCATTGAAGAAGATAAGGTACCTCAAATCCGCTTTCTAAGTACTTTGGGTCCCTAATTGAATGCTTCACATGAAAGCAAATGCTCTACATGTATTGTAATGAGTAGATAAGTGAAACTCTGTATGCAACTTATCCACTAACTGGTGAATCTGAAAACAGAGTTTCAATGCATTCAATGAAACAATACTCGAACTGCAGGTGTGGGTCCTTGGGTCAAATTATTCCACGTTTGCTTATTGATTGACTGATGAAAAGTATGTGGTAATCAGAATTAAAGATGATGAGGTACCTCAAATATGCATTCCAGGTACTTTGGGTCCCTAATTGATTGCTTCATATGAAACAAAATGCTCTACATCTATTGGATATATTGCTTATTGATTAACTGCTGAGCTAGTGCATGAATAGGTGGTCATCAGACACAAGTACTCAATGCTAAGAATGGATTGAAAATGCATTGAAGAAGATGAGGTACCTCAAATCTGCATTCCAGGTACTTTGGGTCCTTAATATAATGCTTCACATGAAACCAAATGCTCTACATTTATTGTAATGAGTAGTCAAGGGAAATTCTGTATGCAACTTCACTACTAACTGGTGAATCAGAAAACGGAATTTCAATGCATTTCAGTTAAACTATACTCGAACTGCAGGTGCGGGTCCTTGGGTCAAATTACTACACATTAGTTTATTGATTGATTGATGAAAGTGCATGATTATGTGGTCATCAGACACAATACTAGATGCTTTAATGTGAATTTAAAGTGCATTGAAGAAGATGGGGTACCTCAAATCCGCTTTCTAAGTGCTATGGGTCCCTAATTGAATGCTTCACATGAAACCAAATGCTCTACATGCATTGTATGAGTAGTTAAGTAAAACTCTGTATGCAACTTACCCACTAACTGGTGAATCTTATAACAGAGTTTCAATGCATTAAGCTTGAACTGCAGGTGTGGGTCCTTGGGTGAAATTGTTCCATGTTTGCTTATTGATTGACTGATGAAAAGTGGATTATTACGTGGTCATCAGGCACAATACGCAATGCTTCAGAGTGGAATTAATGTACATTGAAAAAGATAAGGTACGTACCTCAAATCTGCAGGTACTTTAGGGTCTCTAATAGAATGCTTCATATGAAACCAAATGCTCTACATCTAATGAGTAGCAGAGTGAAACTCTATATGCAACTTTCCCACTAACTTGCAATTGTGAATCTAAAAACAGAGTTTCAATGCATTTAGTTAAATTTTACTCGAATTGCAAGTGTGGGTCCTTTCACCCAAGGACCCACACTTGCAAAGCACGTAGAAAGTGGATTTGAGGTGACTCATCTTCTTCAATCCACTTTAAATTCACTCTAAAGCATTGAGTATTGTGTCTGATGCCCACATAATAATGTACTTTCATCCGTCAATCAATAAGCAAACATAATATTATTTTCACCCAAGGACCCACACCTGCAGTTCGAGTATAGTTTCACTGAATGCATTGAAACTCTGTTTTCAGATTCAGATTCACCAGTTAGTGGTTAAGTTGCATGCAGAGTTTCACTTAACTACTCCTTACAATAGATGTAGAGCATTTCATTAGGGACCCAAAGCACTTAGAAAGCGGATTTGGGGTACCTCATCTTCTTCAATGCACTTTAAATTCGCTTTAAAGCATCGAGTATTATGTCTGATGACCACATAATAATGCACTTTCATCAGTCAAGCAATAAGCAAATGTGGAATAATTTGACTCTAGGACCCACACCTGCAGTTCTAGTATAGTTTAACTGAATGCATAGAAACTCTGTCTTTTGATTCACCAGTTAGTGGATACGTTGCATACCGAGTTTCACTTGATTATCTATTACAATAGATGTAGAGCATTTTGTTTCATATGAAGCAATCAATTAGGGACCCAAAGTACCTGGAATGCAGATTTGAGGTACCTCATCATCTTTCATTCACTTTGAATTCACTCTAAAACATTGAGTTTTGTGTCTGATGACAACATAGTAATGCACTTTTCATCAGTCAATCAATAAGCAAACGTGGAATAATTTGACCCAAGGACCCACACCTGCAGTTCGAGTATAGTTTCACTGAATGCATTGAAACTCTGTTTTCAGATTTACCACTTAGTGGATAAGTTGCATACAGAGTTTCACTTGACTACTCCTTACAACAGATGTACATAGAGCATTTGGTTTCATTTGAAGCATTTCATTAGGGACCCAAAGCACTTAGAAAGCGGATTTGAGGTACCTCATCTTCTTCAATGCTTTTAAGCATCGAGTATTGTGTCTGATGACCACATAATAATAATTTGAGGTACCTCGTCTTCTTTGATGCACTATAAGGCATTGAATAATGTGTCAGATCATCACAATTTTCATCAGTCAATCAATAAGCAAACATGTATTAATTTTATCCAAGGATACACACCTGCATTAACACCAGCATTTAACTGAGTGCTTTGAAACTCTCATAGTTTTAGTAAAACTATGAGAGTTTAAGGAGGTGTGGTTTCTTGGCTCGTGTTTGCTTATTGATGACAGCTGAGCTAGTGCACGAATATGTGAATATCAGACACAGTACTCAAGGCTTTAGTCAAAAAATGGATTTAAAGTGCATTGAAGAAGATGGTGCATTGAAGAAGATGGTCTGTATTCCAGGTACTTTGGGTCCCTAATTGAATGCTTTACATGAAACCAAATGTTCTACATCTATTGTAATGAGTAGTCAAGTGAAACTCTGTATGCAACTTACCCACTAACTATTGAATCTAAAAACAGAGTTTCAATGCATTCAGTGAAACTATACTCTAACTCCAGGTGTGGGTCCTTGTGTGAAATTATTTACACGTTAGCTTATTGAGCTTATTGATTGACTGATGAAAGTGCATAACTATGTGGTCATTAGAAGCAATACTTGATGCTTTAGAGTGGATTCAAAGTGCATTGAAGAAGATACGGTACTACAAATCCACTTTCTAAGTGCTTTGGGTCCCTAATTGAATGCTTCACTTGAAACCAAATGCTCTGCATGTATTGTAATGAGTAGTTAAGTGAAACTCTGTATGCAACTTACCCACGAACTGGTGAATCCAAAAAACAGAGTTTCAACAAACTTTGGGTCCCTAATGGAATGCTTAATATGAAACCAAATGCTCTACATCTATGGAAATGAGTTGCAGAGTAAAACTCTTTCCTATCAAATTGTGAATCTAAATACTCTTTCCTATCAAATTGTGAATCTAAATACAGAGTTTCAATGCATTCGGTTAAACTATGCTCAAACTGCAGGTGTGGGTCATTGGGTCAAATTATTCCACGTTTGCTTATTGATTGACTGATGAAAAGTGCATTATTATGTGGTCATCTGACACAATACGCAATGCTTTAGAGTGGATTAAGGTGCATTGAAGAAGATGAGGTACGTACCTCAAATCTGCATTCCAGGTACCTTGAGTCCCTACTGGAATGCTTCATATGAAACGAAATGCTCTACATCTATGGTAATGAGTAGCAGAGTGAAAAACTCTATGCAACTTCCCAAATAACCTTGTGAATCTAAAAATGGAGTTTTCAATGCATGCAGTTAAACTCTACTTGTGTAAAATTATTATTACGTTTGTTTATTGATTGACAGAGGTAAGGTGCAATACTCAATCAAATTTGTACTTTGGGTCCCTAATAGAATGCTTGACGTTAAATCAAATACTCTACATTTATGGTAATGAGTAAACTCTGTATATAACTTCCCCACTAACTGATGAATCTAAAAACATGGTTTCAATGCATTTAGTTAAATTATATTTGAACTGCAAGTGTGGGTCCTTGGGTCAAACTATTATTATATTTGCTTATTGATTGACTTATGAAAAATGCATGATTATGTGATCATCAGACACAATACTCAATACTTTAGAGTGGATTAAATGTGCATATATGAAGACGAGGTACCTCAAATCCGCATTCTGAGTACTCTCAGTCCTTAATTGAATTTAACTAAATGCTTCACATCATATAATCATGCACCTTTCAATAGAGTCAATTAATAGGCAGGATTTGAAGTACCTTATCTTCTTCAATGCACTCTGAATCCATATTACTTTAAAGCATTGAGTATTGTGTCTAATGATCACAAAATCATGCACCATCATCAGTCAATCAATAAGTAAACATGGAATAATTTGACCCGAGGACCCACACCTGCAGTTCGAGTATAGTTTAACTGAATGCATTAAACTCTGTTTGTTAGATTCACCAGTGAGTGGGTAAGTTCCACAGAGAATTTCAATTGACTATCTATTACAATAGTTGTAGAGCATTTGGTTTCATATGAAGCATTTCATTAGGGACCAAAACTACCGGGAATGTGGATATGAGGTACCTCATCTTCTTCAATGCACATTAAATCCACTCTAAAGCATTGCGTATTGTGTCAGATGACCACATAATAATGCACTTTTCATCAGTTAATCATTAACCAAACGTGTAATAATCTAATCCAAGGACCCACACCTAAAATTGAAGTATAATTTAACTTAACGCATTGAAATTCTGTTTGTAGATTCACCAGTTACAAGTGAAGTTGCATACAGAATTTTCCTTGACTACTCATTACAATAAATGTAAAGCATTTGGTTTCATGTGAAGCATTATATTAAGGACCCAAAGTACCGGGAATGTGGATATGAGGTACCTCATCTTCTTCAATGCACATTAAATCCACTCTAAAGCATTGTGTATTGTGTCTGATGACCACATAATAATTCACTTTTCATCAGTCAATCAATAAGTAAACGTGGAATAATTTGACCCAAGGACCCACACCTGCAGTTCGAGTATAGTTTAACTGAATGCATTAAACTCCGTTTGTTTGATTCACCAGTGAGTAGATAGAGAATTTCAATTGACTATCGATTACAATAGTTATAGAGCATTTGGTTTCATATGAAGCATTTCATTAGGGACCAAAACTACCGGGAATGTGGATATGAGGTACCTCATCTTCTTCAATGCACATTAAATCCACTCTAAAGCATTGCGTATTGCACATAATAATGCACTTTTTATCAGTCAATCATTAAGCAAACGTGTAATAATCTGATCTAAGGACCCACACCTACAATTGAAGTATAATTTAACTTAACGCATTGAAATTCTGTTTGTAGATTTACCAGTTAGTGGGAAAGTTGCATGCATTGTTTCACTCTGCTACTCATTACCATAGATGTAGAGCACTTTGTTTCATATGAAGCATTCCATTAGGGACCCAAAGTACCTGGAATGCAGATTTGAGGTACCTCATCTTCTTCGATGCAACTTAAATTCACTTTAAAGCATTGCGTATTGTGTCAGATGACCACATAATAATGTACTTTTCAGCCGTCAATCAATAAGCAAATGTGGTTTGTGATTTGAGATATGTTATCTTCTTCAATGCACTTTAAAGCATTGAGTATTGTGTCTAATGGTCACAAAGGTATGCACCATTCCGTAGTCAATCAATAAGTAAACATGGAATAATTTGACTCAAGGACCCACACCCACAGTTCGAGTATAGTTTAACTGAATGCATTGAAACTCTGTTTTCAGATTCACCAGTTACAATTGAAGTTGCATACAGAATTTTCCCTGACTACTCATTACAATAAATGTAGAGTATTTGGATTCATATGAAGCATTATATTAAGGACCCAAAGTACCGGGAATGTGGATATGAGGTACCTTATCTTCTTCAATGCACATTAAATCTACTCTAAAGCATTGTGTATTGTGTCTGATGACCACATAATAATGCACTTTTCATCAGTCAATCAATGAGCAAACGTGGAATAATTTGACCCAAGGACCCACACCTGCAGTTCGGGTATAGTTTAACTGAATGCATTTAACTCCGTTTGTTTGATTCACCAGTGAGTAGGTAAGTTGCATAGAGAATTTCAATTGACTATCGATTACAATAGTTGTAGAGCATTTGGTTTCATATGAAGCATTTCATTAGGGACCAAAACTACCGGGAATGTGGATATGAGGTACCTCATCTTCTTCAATGCACATTAAATCCACTCTAAAGCATTGTGTATTGTGTCTGATGACCACATAATAATGCACTTTTCATCAGTCAATCATTAAGCAAACGTGTAATAATCTGATCCAAGGACCCACACCTACAATTGAAGTATAATTTAACTTAATGCATTGAAATTCTGTTTTTAGATTCACCAGTTAGTGGAAAAGTTGCATGCATTGTTTCACTCTGCTACTCATTACCATAGATGTAGAGCACTTTGTTTCATATGAAGCATTCCATTAGGGACCCAAAGTACCTGGAATGCAGATTTGAGGTACCTCATCTTCTTCGATGCATCTTAAATTCACTCTAAAGCATTGCGTATTGTGTCAGATGACCACATAATAATGTACTTTTCAGCCGTCAATCAATAAGCAAATGTGGTTTGTGATTTGAGATATGTTATCTACTTCAATGCACTTTAAAGCATTGAGTATTGTGTCTAATGATCACAAAGGTATGCACCATTCCGTAGTCAATCAATAAGTAAACGTGGAATAATTTGACTCAAGGACCCACACCCACAGTTCGAGTATAGTTTAACTGAATGCATTGAAACTCTGTTTTCAGATTCACCAGTTACAAGTGAAGTTGCATACAGAATTTTCCTTGACTACTCATTACAATAAATGTAGAGTATTTGGATTCATGTGAAGCATTATATTAAGGACCCAAAGTACCGGGAATGTGGATATGAGGTACCTTATCTTCTTCAATGCACATTAAATCCACTCTAAAGCATTGTGTATTGTGTCTGATGACCACATAATAATGCACTTTTCATCAGTCAATCAATGAGCAAACGTGGAATAATTTGACCCAAGGACCCACACCTGCAGTTCGAGTATAGTTTAACTGAATGCATTTAACTCCGTTTGTTTGATTCACCAGTGAGTAGGTAAGTTGCATAGAGAATTTCAATTGACTATCGATTACAATAGTTGTAGAGCATTTGGTTTCATATGAAGCATTTCATTAGGGACCAAAACTACCGGGAATGTGGATATGAGGTACCTCATCTTCTTCAATGCACATTAAATCCACTCTAAAGCATTGCGTATTGTGTCTGATGACCACATAATAATGCACTTTTCATCAGTCAATCATTAAGCAAACATGTAATAATCTGATCCAAGGACCCACACCTACAATTGAAGTATAATTTAACTTAATGCATTGAAATTCTGTTTGTAGATTCACCAGTTAATGGGAAAGTTGCATGCATTGTTTCACTCTGCTACTCATTACCATAGATGTAGAGCACTTTGTTTCATATGAAGCATTCCATTAGGGACCCAAAGTACCTGGAATGCAGATTTGAGGTATCTTATCTTCTTCAATGCACTTTAAAGCATTGAGTATTGTGTCTAATGATCACAAAGGTATGCAACATTCCGTAGTCAATCAATAAGTAAACGTGGAATAATTTGACCCAAGGACCCACACCCACAGTTCGAGTATAATTTAACTGAATGCATTGGAACTCTGTTTTCAGATTCACCAGTTACAAGTGAAGTTGCATACAGAATTTCCCTTGACTACTCATTACAATAAATGTAGAGCATTTGGTTTCATGTGAAGCATTATATTAAGGACCCAAAGTACCGGGAATGTGGATATGAGGTACCTCATCTTCTTCAATGCACATTAAATCCACTCTAAAGCATTGCGTATTGTGTCTGATGACCATATAATAATGTACTTTTCATCAGTCAATCAATGAGCAAACGTGGAATAATTTGACCCAAGGACCCACACCTGCAGTTCGAGTATAGTTTAACTGAATGCATTAAACTCGGTTTGTTTGTTCACCAGTGAGTGGGTAAGTTGCATAGAGAATTTCAATTGACTATCTATTACAATAGTTGTAGAGCATTTGGTTTCATATGAAGCATTTCATTAGGGACCAAAACTACCGGGAATGTGGATATGAGGTACCTCATCTTCTTCAATGCACATTAAATCCACTCTAAAGCATTGTGTATTGTGTCTGATGACCACATAATAATGCACTTTTTATCAGTCAATCATTAAGCAAACGTGTAATAATCTGATCCAAGGACCCACACCTACAATTGAAGTATAGTTTAACTTAATGCATTGAAATTCTGTTTTTAGATTCACCAGTTAGTGGGAAAGTTGCATACATTGTTTCACTCTGCTACTCATTACCATAGATGTAGAGCACTTTGTTTCATATGAAGCATTCCATTAGGGACCCAAAGTACCTGGAATGCAAATTTGAGGTACCTCATCTTCTTCGATGCACCTTAAATTCACTCTAAAGCATTGCGTATTGTGTCAGATGACCACATAATAATGCACTTTTCAGCCGTCAATCAATAAGCAAACGTGGTTTGTGATTTGAGATATGTTATCTTCTTCAATGCACTTTAAAGTATTGAGTATTGTGTCTAATGATCACAAAGGTATGCACCATTTCGTAGTCAATCAATAAGTAAACGTGGAATAATTTGACCCAAGGACCCACACCTGCAGTTCGAGTATAGTTTAACTGAATGTATTGAAACTCTGTTTTCAGATTCACCAGTGAGTGGGTAAGTTGCATAGAGAATTTCCATTGACTATCTATTACAATAGTTGTAGAGCATTTGGTTTCATATGAAGCATTTCATTAGGGACCAAAACTAGCGGGAATGTGGATATGAGGTACCTCATCTTCTTCAATGCACATTAAATCCACTCTAAAGCATTGTGTATTGTGTCTGATGACCACATAATAATACACTTTTTCATCAGTCAATCATTAAGCAAACGTGTAATAATCTGATCCAAGGACCCACACCTACAATTGAAGTATAATTTAACTTAACGCATTGAAATTCTGTTTTTAGATTCACCAGTTAGTGGGAAGTTGCATGCATTGTTTCACTCTGCTACTCATTACCATAGATGTAGAGCACTTTGTTTCATATGAAGCATTCCATTAGGGACCCAAAGTACCTGGAATGCAGATTTGAGGTATCTTATCTTCTTCAATGCACTTTAAAGCATTGAGTATTGTGTCTAATTATCACAAAAGTATGTACCATTCCGTAGTCAATCAATAAGTAAACGTGGAATAATTTGACCCAAGGATCCAAACCCACAGTTCGAGTATAGTTTAACTGAATGCATTGAAACTCTGTTTTCAGATTCACCAGTTACAAGTGAAGTTGCATGCAGAATTTCCCTTGACTACTCATTACAATAAATGTAGAGCATTTGGTTTCATGTGAAGCACTATATTAAGGACCCAAAGTACCGGGAATGTGGATATGAGGTACCTCATCTTCTTCAATGCACATTAAATCCACTCTAAAGCATTGCGTATTGTGTCTGATGACCACATAATAATGCATTTTTCATCAGTCAATCAATGAGCAAACGTGGAATAATTTGACCCAAGGACCCACACCTGCAGTTCGAGTATAGTTTAACTGAATGCATTGAAACTCTGTTTTCAGATTCACCAGTTAGTGGTTAAGTTGCATGCAGAGTTTCACTTAACTACTTCTTACAATAGATGTAGAGCATTTCATTAGGGACCCAAAGCACTTAGAAAGCGGATTTGAGGTACCTCATCTTCTTCGATGCACTTTAAATTTACTTTAAAGCATCAAATATTGACCACATAATCAGTCAAATAATAAGCAAACATAATAATAATTTCACCCAAGGACCCACACCTGCAGTTCGAGTAGGATTTTACTGAAACGCTGTTTTAGATTCACCAGTGAGTGGGAAAGTTGCATACAGAGTTTAATTGACTAGATATTGCAATAGATGTAGAGCGTTTGGTTTTATGTGAGGCATTCAATTAGGCACCCAAAGTTTAATGCACTTTAAGTCCACTCTAAAGCATTGAGTATTGTGTCTTTCGACCACATGATCATGCACCTTTCAGCATTCGACCAAACAGCAGACATGCAATAATTGAGCTATGGAACCACACCTGCTGTTTACTAAATGCATTATGAGAATTTTACTGCACTTAGATATTACTTGAAATGGAGGTGTGGGTCCTTGGATAAATTGCTTATTGATTAACTGATGTGAATTGCATGATTTTGTGATCATCTGACACAATGCTTTCGAGTGGATTTAAGTGCATTTAGTTAAACTATATTCGAACTGCAGGTGTGGGTCCTTGGGTCAAATTATCATATGTTTGTTTAAATTTATTGATTGACAGAAGAAAGGTGCTGATTATATGATTATCAGCACCTTTAGAGTGGATTTAAAGTGCATTGAAGAAGATAAGATACCTCAAGTTAATACTTTGGGTCCCTAATTGAATGCTTGACATTAAACCAAATGCTCTACATCTATGTTAATGATATGTAACTTCCCCACTAGCTGGTGAATCTAAAAACAGAGTTTCAATGCATTTAGTTACTATATTTGAACTGCAAGTGTGGGTCCTTGGGTCAAATTATTATTAAATTTGCTTATTGATTGACTTATGAAAAATGCATGATTATGCAATTATCAGACACAATACTCAATGCTTTAGAGTGGATTAAATGTGCATATATGAAGACAAGGTACCTCAAATCCACATTCCGAGTACTCACGGTCCTTAATTGAATTCCTCGCATTAAACTAAAGGCTTTACATCATATAATCATGCACTTTTCAATATTGTCAATTAATAGGTAAACATGTTTTAGATTCACCAGTTAGTACGTGGGTGAGTTGCATATAGATTGTCTTAGATGTAGAGGATTTGGCTTCATTCAATCAGGGATCCAAAGTACTTGGAATATGGATTTGAGGTACCTCATATTCTTCAATTCACTCTAAAGCATCATTTAAGGATGATTCCTCATTGTTAATTCTTCATGTACCTTTTATGTGTAAACATGTTACTATTTTACCTGGAAGCTTGAGTGATTTATGTTTGAAATCCTATTATATATCCTATTATAATGCTGTTGTGATCAGAACCTGATTGCTATTGAATAGGTAATATCAAGGTGGGTGTTTTACGGATGTACATGATAGAAGTGGATTGAAGGCTATACAGCTGAGTCTTTATTTTACATTTTATGTGGTGCATTGTCAAGTAAAACTGCCTTTATCTTCTTCAATTTAAAGTTACATTGAAACCCTCAGTAAAATTACTGCATGCTCTTTCCATCTCTAATTGTCATTATTGCCTATTGACTATAATGACTGGTAATGGTAGATAGCTGGAAAGTGTATTTATGTGACAACTGTGTGACATCTCACGTACCGTTATGACCGGGTCTTCGAAACTTAATGCTCCACTTCGAGTTCGTGGCTTAACTAAATTTATTATTCCACATTATGAAAAGAAAAGAGTACTACTCAGTAGCACGCAAAAAATGACGGAGAGCGCGCGTGCGTGGCGCGTGTGCACTTAGGGGAAAAGCGCACCATAGGCGTGGGTCCTTAGGTCGGGTCCTACCGCGATTTTCGTTACCTGTAATACCTGGGGACTGCCACAGTGTCATGGATGAGTTTGTAGCACACGTTTTGTGATGTCAAATAAAAGACTGAGACACAACACAACAAGGATTGAGAAGTGCTAGCATTGCACCATTGGTTAGAAGCTTACAGAAACCTGATTACTTTAAAACAAAGGAAATGTAGAGTTGAAAGATGCTTGTCTGTCCATGTAAACACACCCCTAACTCATACACACATCACTGATTACTCTATCCCTGCACAGGCATGGTGTTCCCTCAATCATGAGGTTAAGCACACTATCATTATTTCTTGGCATTATATCTGACTCCTTGCCTGCATATTGGACCTAGCTTTCATGATTTGGACTGCCGTCCCATATTAACTTAGGATTGATATAAACACAATCCAACTAAGTTATCTTGGTACCAAGATTCCTCCTTGTTTACTGCTTTGTGTAGGAACCAAGTACCGCATACATGTAACTCTGACATCATGTATGTACGAGTTCCTACCTTTTCTACCTCCTGGTAGCTCTGTATATCGAAACTGTAGTCTCCTGCCTATCTCCGGATCAAGCTTGTTACATAACTTGCTCAGGGCCATACTTCGTCCGTGGAGTCGTTGACAGAACAGCTACATACAATCATGACAACGTTCCAGGGTGTGTCACATGATTTCTGTAATAATACATTGTATATTCATGACCGGCGCTAAATTCCAATCTACAAGAACAGGTCGCTTGCAGTCAGTGGTAGAACATGTCCGTGAATATGCCTCATTCGCTCCCCTTGTTATTTGTCTGACTACCGGGCTCGGGACAGACACCTTCGTGTACAAAGGACTATATAGCCTCACAACTGACGACAATGGGACGTCTGTATAGAAAACTATTTCATGCACATGTAGTTTTGATTGAGCCCCACCTCCTTCAGCTGCGCTCGCACGTCGCGCATAGATCTGCGCATACGGCTCGGCAAGTATACGTTTCTGGGCTAGTTCGAACACTAAAACGATGCTTGGTCTTGAGATTCATTCTATAGCTAACCGGCTGAGCAAGCGCTAGCGCTCTACCTCAGCAGCTCAGTTGATAGAACATCTCTCGAGAACATTGTAGAGAGTAGATCTAGGTTCAAATCCTCCCAAGGGAGCTCGTTTTCTTCCTCCACGTGTTTTTGTGGTGTGCCATTGGCATTGTAAACTTTGTAACTGTTCTCAGGGGAATGCATAATAATCCACATGTACGTAAGGTCCACGGTAGCGGCGGCACTACACATATGTATCACAATCTTCAGAGCTGAAACTGGCTCAGCAATGGCTGGCCACACGTACTTCTACAGGACTGGTATTTGCACAAAAATTATACCCCTCCTTTTTCTCCATCTCCATCTTCTGTTCCCTCTCTCAATGACTCATTCTCTCCCCCTACTCCCCTATCGAAAAACATATATTAATGCAGAGGCAGAGAACCTGGGGGGATGGGCAGGGGGGGCTTGAGCCCCCCCCACTTTTTGATAAGGGGGGGCTGAGCCCCCCCAAAATTGGAGGTTGTCATGAAGAATGTAATAGCCTATGCCGGATGTATTCAGAATGAATGTAACAACCCCACCACTTATGAATGCTGAGCCCCCCCAGTTTTGACATGCTGTCTCTGCCTCTGTAATGTCCATACCTTGTGTTTGTCCGAAGCTTGTCGCTAACCTGGCCGCTTTCACCCGTATCAGCGCATTGCGCTCTACGCGTATACTGTAGCGCAATGTGCGCGTATAGCACTACGCGTCAGGCCTTATTAAAATGCACCAGATCGACAAACACAAGGTATGGACATTATATTAAAGGGAGTAAAAATATTTCCATTAAAATATTGAAGGATGTAGGGATGACAGTGCCAAAAAGTAGAAAAACAAGTGCAGTATATATGCAGCAAGACAGGGGATGAGGGCAATATATATGCAGCAAGACAGGGGATGAGGGCATGCAACAATAATAACATGCGTAACCCCATAATAAAAGAGATATAGGGAGGGGTTACGCATGTTATTATTGTTGCATGCCCTCATCCCCTGTCTTGCTGCATATATATTGCCCTCATCCCCTGTCTTGCTGCATATATACTGCACTTGTTTCTCTACTTTTTGGCACTGTCATCCCTACATTCTTCAATATTTTAATGGAAATATTTTTACTCCCTTGTTTCACTGGTTTTTCGTTGCATACTCGCTTGCACATACTATTGCGTTTGTTCGAGCCCCACCCCATTTTGCTGCTCGTGGTCATGTGGTATGCACGTGTGTAATAACGAGGAAATGGCGTTCAACTACACGGAAGTGCCAGTAGATTCTAGCTGTTCTCGTTCGAGAAGGATCCTAGGAAGATTCTGATGGCCAAGGATCATGCACGGGAGAGAAAAAAGCCGTTTTATGCCAAAACTAAGGTGAACGCGTTTGCCAATTTTGAGGTAGGCCGTTTGATAAAGAAGAAGAAGAAGAAGAAGAAGATGGAGAAATCGGCGGTTTAGCAATTTTCTGTAAGTCACTGGAGCGGTGTATTTTACCTACTTTGAGAGTTTTATTGTATATAAAAACACTCGTAGGCCATGTTATGTGTCTGAAAAGGCCTATAACTGCCCCGTTCGAGAGATCTGAGCCGTTTCATTTGTTAAGGCTAATGGGCGTGTCGGTGCCATCCTTACATATAGAGTCTACCGACTCTATGATAAAGCGCATTTAAAACAACCGGAATTCCATGTTATTTCGCTTTGTGAAATCGCTTGTATGTTCCCTATCGATTTTATTGCTCTACAATACTTGCTCTTATGTGTACCAAGAATAGCTTCAATGGAAGCTGTCGGCCTTATACCTTGTTGAAAGCTGAAATTTGCGCGAGCGAATCTGCCTGGAAAAATGTTTACCATATGACGTCATATGTTATTGTGCGTCAGCAATAACAAGAGCACAAACACCTCTCGAAGTTTCATGTGAACAGCATGGGCGGTTGAAATGATAAAACAAATAACATGCATGTGTCTTGGGTCAGGCCTGTACCAGAGTATATATTCCCTCCCAATTCCGGACCCCTCCTCAGTTGGAGAGTGTATATAGGTATAGAGTGTGTAAGGTCCTCATTACATTTGAAGCTGATACTAGTCATAGTGATCATGATAGAGAAGAATGAACACCTCTTGATCATGATGTACCTACCATCAACAGCAACCCTGCATTTCTTGTCACAATACATGCAGGATACCCTGGTCAGTAATATTATAGGGCAAACTTGTAAGACCCTATTCTCCCTCACACCACGCAACGTTCTAAGAAAAGTGGAATCCCACCTTTTTATATAACCCATGTGAAGTCATGTCAGTGATCAGATGCTTGCTTGCTCCTTCTAAAGTAGTGAGACTGTGCTACTGTCTGATAGCTGATGAGACGAACTACTGTCTTTAGTGAGGAGAAAGGTGCATTTGTAGCTTCTTGATTATGGTTGTGCAAAATGTTCAAAAGTGACATGACATAATACTTGTACATGTATAACACTGACACTAGCACACATGTGAATACATGTATCACTTGGCTAGTGAGACTCTAGCCATATGAGACATGAGTGAGTGAGTACTAGATGAAACTTCATACGAGTACATGCCCTCATCCTCTTCAGTAATAGTACAGGGGCGGATCTAGGGGAGGTTCGTTGGGTCGAACGAACCCCCCTTTTAGCTGATTCATTCGACTTACTGGTTCTTTGTTACTCCCAGCAGTGTTTGACACTCAGCGCTTGCGTGCCAGTCCAGTTTGGCTACTGTATATTTTCCGTGCAATCGTAGCATTTTTCTATATGGGTGGAGCTAGCTAGCGCGGGGTCGCTCGCACGTCCCGATCGCAAGAGATCGAGCTCGCGTAGAAGGCGGAGCTGACAGCTGTTCCTAGAGGCAGCTCCGTCCTCTAATTCTGCAGCTGTTTTACCGCAACACGTGTTCGAAGTTTGGGTAACGGTATTACTTTAAGATGAAGAGAGCTTGGTTGAAGACGACCAATAATTAAAATGGGCGTGGTTTGGGAGGAAGTGGGCGTGGTCACCTAAAACTTTTCGCCTAAAAATTTTCAAGAACCACCCATCTCAGATTGCTGGATCCGCCCCTGAATAGTGACTATTTTGTATTCCGGTGAGGTGTCTTCAGGAAGGGAGAGGCCATTCTTGTACCAAACATAACTGATGTCGTCACAGCCAGTAGCCTTGCAGCTGAGAGTGGCAGTAGAGCTCAGAGTGACCACCTGCGATTGTGGGTGCTCAGTGATACACAGTTTATCTGATCCTGTAGAGAGGAGTA
This sequence comes from Theonella swinhoei, assembly GCA_963970385.1. Classification (NCBI taxonomy): domain Eukaryota; kingdom Metazoa; phylum Porifera; class Demospongiae; order Tetractinellida; family Theonellidae; genus Theonella; species Theonella swinhoei. The sequence continues at coordinate 6,318,266 of OZ019946.1, forward strand.
ATGTACAGTGTACATGAATGGACTAACTGCTGTGTGTGGGTTTCAAATGGAACTCTATCCCTACATAATGTACGGGTAGGTAGACTGTGACATGACAGGGGCGTAGGATGGGACTTTAGAAGTGGTCCGGCTGCAATAGCTTTGCAGCCAGACCGCTTAATCTCCCTAATAGGAATATGACCACCAAGCATACGTGGATGCTGATTGTTGAAAAAGAGATGCCATTCTTAATACCTGAACTTGCTCTGAAGATCCACATGCAGATACAGGAGGAATGACTACTATATTTTACTAGTTGAGCATTGGCGGCGAGTTTGAGCGATCAAACTGCGTATATAATTGAGCTGTGGGTACGCACAAATGGAACTCGTGTAAAACGTTACAGTATGTGTGGCAACGCTATTTAAAAATCGGTAACTAGGTTGCATGGCTCACTCCCGCATCCCAATAATGAATATGTTTAAACTGCTGAAAAGTGGTCCGACCAGCAGGACTGGCTCCTATGCTTATGCATGAAATGATTTATAACACAGAGACTTTCACATACCATTTGTTGCAGTGGATGGCACAGGTGATGGTTCAGATGGTCTAATGGTGATGGGCTGTGAACTTAGACTTTCATTATCATCATCGACTCCTCTCCCAGTCAGGCCATACATATTACTGTCGTGATGACTGTTATGGAACTGCTCTCTATAGCCACTGGCATTTGCTGGTTTGTGCTCAAATCTCTGCTGTTGAGGCGCTACTGAAACAACCGTTATCTTGGCTGAGTGGGAAAGGACAGATCCTTCAAAAGTTGATATCTGATATTGGTAGCTACCCTGGTCACTGTCCACAGTGGATGCAATTATCAACTGCTTATCTGTTTTCCCAGAGAGCTGGTGGCCATTCTTGAACCACTGGAATTTTGCAGGGTATTGACTTCTTTCAATGTTGACTTCCAGTCTAGCCTCCTGACCATACACTACCACAATATCTCGTGGCTGGGATGAACTGGAGAGGCCTGCAGGACAGGAGGAGGGTATATGGTGGTCAAGAGGTTAAAATAGACTTGAAAGGAGGTCGAACACAGTTGACCTTTGTTCATTATGGAGACAAATTCTTTAACATTGACATGACCAACTCTAGTACTGTGTGGCAATTTGGTGTACCTGTTCACATGCATCTACCTAGGGCTAACACCTGTTGGGCTGGAAAAGCTTTCTGGAGCATTTTCTGTCTCACCAAGCACATGTGAAACAGAGTCTCGCCAAGCTGTCACATGGGTGTACATTGAACATTTAGATTTACATGTAAATCTAGAGTTAGAGTCTAACATGCTTTGCATATTGTACATGAGAAATCACACACATAGCACTAACATCATTACACTATTAGGACTGACTTACATGGACTTGCATTAGGACTCACAAGGGCTCATATGGGCTTACTTATAACATACCACATCACGCACCACAGACGCAGGGACTAAAAACAAACACATTAAACAATAGGTATAGTGATAATAGGACTGTACTAGGAGGTATCGTATAAAAAATATATATACATAACATCTGGATTAAGAAAATACATCTGACTTAGGAAAATAAAAGGTCCATAAAAAACAAGTAAATAAAAAATTTAGGAAATTTGAAGTGTAATATAGGGATTGCATAAAAATGAACAGAGACAAGATTGGGACACAGACATGCTATGTACATCAACATACCTTGTAGTACATTGATGTATATAGCATGTCTGTGTCCCAATCTTGTCTCTGTTCATTTTTATGCAATCCCTATATTACACTTCAAATTTCCTAAATATTTTATTTACTTGTCTCTTGTCATTTTTTTACTATTGTAAGCAATAATTCTCCCTAGCATGTGCTCTCCATATCCATAAACATCTAACCAAGTATTGAGCTACTGTATAAATGTGTGATTAGTACTGAGGGCGTGGTTTGGTTGCAAGCAGCAGCTGCGTACACTTTGGTCTATAAGCAAACCTGCTAGCAACGTACTATCAGTCACCAGCGCTTTGGCTTGGTGGTATATAGTATCGTGGTAGAATAGCGTGCCGTTTCTCCAGCAGACGGTACTATATGGTATCTATGATATAAGCTTACCGAGGTACATACGTAGAGGCAGAGCACTGTACGCGTGTGCAGTGTTCTGACAGTGAGAGTACCACAAGAATCGTCAACACATCTCTGTTTTGCTTATGTAGTACTAGGTGCTAGTTGCTTTACAAATCGTCAACACGTTCTCTATCAGTCAGTTCACTCCGTGCCCAGTTGTTACGCGCTAGTTGCTAAGCTTTTGCGCATGCGCGGCTGGTGTAAATGACGTCATTAACGAGTCTTGTCTCATGACGTAATCGTTTTCTTGTATGACGCAAGCTAACTATACACGTAAAACTTATGTACTATGCACGTACATTCAAAATGAATTACGTAATCGCTATATATATGTACATGTATTGCATTGAGAGGAGTGTTAACATCATTATTACAAGAATCACAAGGGTTAATAAAATATGCTCTTGTTATGTTGCTATTAGCGATGATATCTCTACACATGCTAACTTTCAGGTTGATGGTTACCATGGTTGCTGAGTTTTGCTCATTAGTTATCCTCATTCATAATACATTGCTGGGAGAGATAACGATCAGTAGTACATAAACTACAAGGGATAACGACAAAATTATGCCTCTATTCCCCAGTACGTAATGATACATTTTCACATGCAAAGATTCAATTTCATTGATTTTATGGTTATTGAGTTACGCTTCTTCAAGAAGAATAATAAGAAGATGAAGAACATGGCAAAAATGTGAAAAGCACTTTTTGAGGTATTACGCTTATCTTACATCACAGATCAACTATTTTTTGTTTCATGGTTATTTTTCACATATTCTTCACCTTGATATCATTAAAAGTGAAATCAACTTCAAATTGAAAGTTAAAATGAACAAAATGCTTATATATGGTTTTCAATGGGAATAGACCATAGCAATCCCTATATACACAGTACTACCGTACTGTGTGATAAATGGTATATCTGACCAGAAGATTAGTGAGGTGTACAATAATTATAGGCATTTTTAGACAAACAGACATATCAGTTAGCCAAAAACACAGAGAGAGGGGGAGAGCAAACCATCCAAGCATCCAATAACAACAAAACCAACAGACAGCAAGAGCAGAGTACTAGGCCCTTGAGAACCTAGACTGGTGGGTTTAAGGCACCTTTTACAACTAGCAAACTCTACCCACTTACACTGCTCTTAACTATCATATCAAGAACCATTAACACAATACTACACACGTACCTTACACGGAAAGACTGAAGAAGATAGAACAGCAAGGAGGCAACGAGAGAGTAAAGACAGGAAGAGGGCTAGTCATATATAGGTATGTATCTTGTTAGACATGTCAAGATACATGTCTGAGGGAAACATGTCTACAAGTAATATGTTTAGTCAGGGCTCTTACAGCACACAGAGGCAAGCAGTTGCCATCATGTATGTGGCTCCTGATAGAGACATTGTATTTCCCCAACAAGTGACTATATTTACGACTGAAGCATTTGAATGCCCTACATAATTTAGAATATAGAAATCCTTGTCTAATAAGTCTAGATGTTAGTATATGGTGTCTCTGCACAAAATCAGAGTATTTTTTGCATATCCTACTAATCCTTACTAATTGTGAGATGTACACCCCATATGCTGGAGAAGTGGGAATATTACTACTTAAAAAGGAAAATTTACAATATCAAAATTAAAATTATCTCTTTTATCAAAAACAGTAGTAAAAACCTATTATTACAAATACTAATATCAACAAGTAAATAAAAAATTTAGGAAATTTGAAGTGTAATATAGGAATTGCATAAAAATGAACAGAGACAGGATTGGGACACAGACATGCTATGTACATCAACATACCTTGTAGTACATTGATGTATATAGCATGTCTGTGTCCCAATCTTGTCTCTGTTCATTTTTATGCAATTCCTATATTACACTTCAAATTTCCTAAATTTTTTATTTACTTGTCTCTTGTCATTTTTTTACTATTGTAAGCAATAATTCTCCCTAGTGTCAGGGAAACCTTAGTTCCCCTTCTCGTCTGGACATGGACCTTAATGGTAAATACGTAGTCTAATAGTCTACTAATAATGTTTGCACAAGGATGTAGGTGGTAGTCTATTAGTCTACTGACAGTGTAGGTCTAGTTAGTCACAATACCTAATATAGTATATTGCAAGTCACTAGGGGTGTGACTACTGAGATGATCTAGTGTTACATCTATCATCTCATCTCACTTCATCCTGTGTTGTACTTGTCACCTATAGGGCCACTTATGCAATGCCCACACAGTTTCACCCACATTTCCTCCCATATTCTTATCCACCCACTTCTCACTTGGTCCTCACCTCACCCCTAGTTCCTGCCCTATTTAGTATAAATTGGGCCGAGTTCTGTTTGTAAGTTAGTTAGTGCAAGGAAAAGAATATTATATTCGTAATCAGCTGTCAACGGAACCTGCGGAGTCCTTCACACTAGCATGTGCTCTCCATATCCATAAACATCTGACCAAGTATTGAGCTACTGTATAAATGCGTGATTAGTACTGAGGGCGTGGTTTGGTTGCAAGAAACAGCTGCGTACACCTTTGGTCTATAAGCAAACCTGCTAGCAACGTACTATCAGTCACCAGCGCTTGGCTTGGTGGTACATGTATATAGTATCGTGGTAGAATAACGTGCCGTTTCTCCAGCTGCAGCAGACGGTATATAAGCATAGATACTATACGGTATCTACGATATAAGCTTACCGAGGTACATACGTAGAGGCAGAGCCAACACACTGTACGCGTGTGCAGTGTTCTGATGGTGAGAGTAGCACAAGAATCGTCAACACATCTCTGTTTGCTAAGTGCTAGTTGCTATACAAATCGTCAACACGTTCTCTATCAGCCAGTTCACTCCGTGCCTAGTTGTTACGCGCGCTAGTTGCTAAGCTTTTGCGCATGCGCGGCTGGTGTAAATGACGTCATTAATGAGTCTTTTCTCATTACGTAATCGTTTTATTGTATGACGCAAGCTAACAAAACGTATGTACTATGCACGTACATTCAAAATGAATTACGTAATCGCTATATATGTACATGTATTGCATTGAGAGGAGTGTTAACATCATTATTACAAGAATCACAAGGGTTAATAACATATGCTTTTGTCATGTTGCTATTAGCGATGATATCTCTACACATGCTAACTTTCAGGTTGATGGTTACCATGGTTGCTGAGTTTTGCTCATTAGTTATCTCCATTCATAATACATTGCTGGGAGAGATAACGATCAGTAGTACATGAACTACAGGGGTTAACAATAATATACCTCTATTCCCCAGTACGTAATGATATATTTCCACATGCAATGATTCAAGTTCATTGATTTTATGGTTATTGAGGTACGCTTCTTCAAGGAGAAGAAGAAGAAGAAGAAGAAGAAGATGAAGAACATGGACAAAATGTGGAAATCATTTTTTCTGATATTATGTGTATCTCACGTCACATTACTACCACTTTTTGTATACTGGTTATTTTTCACCTATTCTTCACCTTGATATCATTAAAAGTGAAATCAACTTCAAATTGAAAGTGAAAATGAACAAAATGCTTATATATGGTTTTCAATGGGGATAGACCATAGCAATCCCTATATACACAGTACTACCGTACTGTGTGATATCTAAATAAGAAGTACAAACAGAGCTAACAGTAGTACATTTTAGCACCAACTCAGGGGGATATATTTGTGAAATTTTACTAGAAAACCCAGGATTATTTAATACTAATAAATCATCAATATATCTCATAGTATTTTTAAACATTTTAGCTGTTTGAAAACTATCCTTCATCAGCCCCTTAATGTATCTATACACATAAAAGAATAAGTATAGATTAGCAAGTAATGGAGCACAATCGGTACCCATGAGAATTCCAATATGCTGTCTAAACATCCCATTACCAACCATGATAAATATGTTATCTATCAAATATTCCAACATCTCAATCAATGTATATTATGTCAGAACCAGTTTCTAACGACCAATATGCTGTCCCATGCCTATTAACCAGTAAATAGTTAGCTCCTCTAACTTTAAAGGCCTCTTCAATAAGCATATGTAGGTTGGATTTTAAAGAGTTGTGCGGTATGTTAGTATGTAAAGTAGCAAAATCAAAAGTATCAATATGTTTTGCTTTTGATTCGTTATTTATACTTAAAATACTACTAAGCACCTGTTGTGAATTATTTACAATCCAAAAACAATTAATACCAGTATTCTTAAATATACCATTACAATAGTGAATACTCCTTAAAATGGCTCGTGTATGCCTTGGTTAGAACTCAATCCTTAGGATATTAACATCCATCCTACACTCCTCTGCCATAACAGATCCAGTGGCTCAGTGGTAAGAGTGTCTGACTAGTAATCAGAAGGTCCTGGGTTTGAATTCCACTGAGCTGGATCCGGAATACATCAAAACCTGGACCGTGGACCATAGACCGGACCGTGGACTGGACTATGGACCGAACTCTGTTGGGCCTCCCTATGCATACATGTACAGTGGAACCTCCCATAACCGACCCTCCGAGAAGCGGACACCCACGCTACAACGGACACTTGCCGTGTTACGGATTGAAACTTCCCTACTTCTATAAATATGTTGTCCACCAGATATTCTAACATATTCACCAATTCATTCAATAATATGCTCCGTTCACCAGACTGAGACTGTGACCAGTATGCTATCCCCTGTCTGTTTATGTTTAGGTATTTAGCTCCTCTTATTGTATATGCCTCTTTAACTAAAGTATTTTTTAAAGAAGAATGAGGAATACTAGTGTAGAGAGTAGAAAAGTCGAAACTATCAAAGTGGTATGCTTTAGAGGTATGATTAATCTTTTGTAAATTATGAAGGACCTGCTGCGAGTTCTTAATGATCCAGAAACAGTTCACTCCCGTATTCTTAAAAATGCCTTCACAGTATTCCTGAAAGTGAACTGTAACTGTAGTTAGACACGATGTTAAAGTGCTAGATAACGATTTTGTAGTGCATTTGTTGGATGCAGCAATGAACCTACTACCATAGGGAGTTTTATGCAATTTCGGTAACCAATAAAAAGATGGTAACTGTTCCATATTTTCCTTAACCGAAATCCTCATCTTCTCTACGATATCCTCCAGATGTTTGTTGACTATTTGTACATTTCTAGTGTTCTCCATTACATATGTCGCAGGCAAGTCAGGGTTACTAGTTAACTCCTTTAGGATGACGTCTAAATAATACTTCTTACAAACTACTATTACATTACTACCAGCCTTGTCTGCAGGAACCAACACAAAATGTTCGTGAAAGGTTTTCAGGTAGCACAGATGTTTTGGGTTCTTCAAAACTTGTTTCTTACGTTTATTAATGTACTTCTTTTTTAACATACCTATTATACAGTCCAAAACGGCATTTTTCCATTCACTCAGTACCCTTTTATCTACCTTACTACTTTTGGCCCATTTATTCCTATACTTAACCACAGCCTCCTTGCACATTTTAAAGTTTAGGTTCCAATTAATATTATTCTGTTCCCTATATGATGGTCCTTTCATTATAAGTTTCCTTAAAGCATAGTCTGTAATAATTTTAAGGTTACCTGTAACCACATGACCAGCCGGAGCATATATATATGGAGAACTACTACAAGAACAAGTCATATTTACCTCACCAACATTGAAGTCTAACTCCCTAACTGCCTCCTTATAGTTAAAGATGGTACCTGAGATACTTTTAGTGTAAGTATAACACACCATTGGTGGAACATATGGTTGTAGGAAGGTAGGAACTGTCTTTGTTATCTTTTTCCTGCTCAAAATCCCAGGTAAATTTAATATTTCCAAACCCTTGTTATGGAAATAAATATTCAAAACACCCCTATTGCAATTATCATGTACAACATGTACATATGTACATGTAGCTCCGGCATATACTGTGTAGAGTAGCCCGTAAAGTGCTTTAAGGTTTCCGTTTCCATCCGTTCCGTTGCAATATTGTTAAAACGGAACAGAATGGCAACTGACAGAGGTATGGGAGTACATAATGTATAAATATAGCTGTATATGTATATGTAATGTTCATACAGAAGTAAAGCATGTACATATACATGTGTATGATTCAAAATTCACATGTAAAAAATATAGCGCCTGTGTTGATGATGGCCCTGGCATGAATGCGTATGTACATGTACTTCAAAAGGGAAATGGTACATACATACATACAATATACATGTACATGGTCAAATCTCACACATGAATATGTGAGTGAACTAACCCTCTGGATTAGATGAATGTCTTCTCCGGCCTTGACCTACAAAGAGAATGGTACATTACCAGTTACTGCTGGCTTTGAGTTAGTTGGTGGTAGGTAGGCTTGTGTGGTGTGTGGTGGATGAATATTATCGTTCCGAAACCACAACTGCTCAGCCCTGCCTAGGGTATTTACATGTAAGTCAAGGCTGTTGCAGAGCAGCTAGGCATACATGTACATGTCACTGATGAGGCTCAACCAGCCCGAAAGAGCAGTCCGTCGTTTTCCTACTTTGCTTTGCGCACACCTTTTTTCATGTAAAAGTATATGTAGGGAAAGGAGGCAAAATTGAATACTTCCACAACACACTGTTGGAAAAACTAAACTGTCTTAGCAATAACTTACTGAGTTGTGTGACGGGGTGGGAGTGCTGTATGTTGCAATATGACCTTAACCAGCACCACATCACTGAGTACACTGCCATAGTTATTGGACACAGTGCAGCAGTACTGACCATTGTCAAGTGTACTGGCAGACTTTACTCTCAGAACACTCTCACTGCAATACTTAGCATAGCTCCTGTGCCCCCTTGAACCACCTGTAGCTCATTGGGCTCTCTCCCTCGGCTTTTATTCTGAGCACCAGTGGCTCTCCCTTCACTACCTCAACATAGGCCTCCGGCTGTTGTTTGAGCACTGGAGCCCTAGCATCTGTAGGTATTAGTATTGGACATTAATAAGGAACAAGTACCCACTACTCACTGGTCAAGTTCACCAAAGAATTAACAGTATATGCTGTTAAGGCTGGGTAGAAAGTACAGTTCTGGAGGCTCTGCAATATCACTGCAATGTATCATCTTACCCCACACATGCTATATAAACTGTATGGACACAATCAATGTGTTAAGTAAACAGGTGGCTATTTCAATCAAATGACCTTTGACCCCTAGGTTGCTGGGGAACCTAAACCCACCATTTCCTGACTTCAGTGTCACCTCTGCTGTGTGGCTCTGCCTGCTGCTGTCTCCATTAGGATGTGACACGAGACAGAAATACTTCCCTCTATCTCCCTCTCCCACCTCCTCCAGCACACACTCACTGCTAATCTCCCCTATCAGTGGCTCACCATCCTTGTACCACAAATAGTCAGGCTCTTCGATTTTAGAGTTGAGTAGACGAGCTTTGCATTTTAGTTGAACATGACCATTTATGGCTACTTCACAGTCTTGTGGGTGCTTGAGAATTTCAATTGATGGTTCTCTGAGGATGTGTGTCTTATCATCATCATCATAGTGTTCTCTACTAAGCTCCCCAGAGAGAAAAGAAGTACACGTGTTCTCATCGTTAGCATTGTGTGTCGTGGATGAAGAAGGAAGTTGTGAATTGGCCAGTTCAGTGCTGGCATTCTTATTTCTTCTGTGTGATTTTAACTGCATTTCTTTACCTCAATACCTATTCTGGGGTGTATTGCTCTGGGGAGGCAATGACGACCCACTCCCACTTGTGTATGCAGACGATCAATGATATGGTGTTGTAGGAGCATATCTACCAGGACTCTGCAGCGAGGATGAGTTATCACTTCGGCCATCAGCACGTGAGGAAAGTGGATATTACAGTACCCATACCCATGGTGTAATTAGATGCTTGGTTATTGCTGGAAGCAATCTGATGGTTCCCAACATCAGATCCATAGGAAGCAGATGAAGGGGGGGGGGGGTTGGAGTTAGATGCATCACCAGCATAAGATGGCTGATATGGTGATTGTTGAGGGGTGAAGTAACATTGTCCCTGTATTCCTGGCCCTGTATGAGGGGAGACTAAAGCAGCATAGTTGGTTACGCGACTCCCTGCAGAGTAGCACCCTCCACCTGATGGCGACCCCACTAATACCAGAATGGTTCCTACTCAGGTCATATGATGGCTGTGCAAATACTGCATTCATAGAAAGTGACTGGGGTGAACTCAGAGACAAACTGGTGAGTAGAAAAAGGGCACCTCATTATATATAGCATGTGGTTATTCCTTCAGATGAACAGTCATCACTAGCCATCCATTGGGGGTGGGAGGAGAGAGGTATTGCAGTGAGCTGTGTCCATTACTGTCAGGACTGCAAGATATCAGTGCTATAACAACAGGGTTGACCTCAACATCCTCTTATAAATTAATTTCCACTTCAAGCAGTCAAGTAACATTTTGTTTCAACTTTACAGTTGAACATACATATTTTGCAAAATTTCAATAAATATTCAGAGCTAGTAGTACTTTTTCCAGTCCATCTGCAGTAAGCATCACAGACTGAATATCTCCAGTACAGCAGTAAGTAAAGGAAGGAATCTGTGACATATGTAGCTTATATTTGGTTTTGTTTGGAGTGCTTCCTTAGCATTTCAGTTGTCTTATGACTGTCAATTGATATGACAAGAGACTCTGTTTCCTTCACAAGCAGTTTGTACTGCTGTTAGGCCAGAGATGTTGATGTAAGTGCAGTTGAGTTAGTGGACAACACTAGGCCAGTTAACTGTGCATTCCATTCATACATACATCAGTTGAACTTTACTGTACGTTCTTTTATGGTGCTACAATCAGTTTGATATTACAAGTATGGGGTCTATTATCTGAGGGTGACAAAGAAACTCCACTAGGGAGGTACTGGTTGAAGTCCACAGAACTCTGCCATGAGCTACCACCTGAGATAGTACATGAGGAAATTGGCATACAAATGTGATTGTCTACATTTGTAGCTGGAATTTTCTCTATAGCTAACATTCGAGGAATTTGATGTAAGTGGTGTTTATGAGTGATATAGCACATTGATAGGATTTCACTTGCTTCATTCGTCAAAAGTTGGAGTTACACTTGCAACATGGACAATGGACTTTGACACTGTTGACAATTGCTGAGGAATATAATGCTGTCCCTGAACGTTAGAGAAGCTTTACCATGGGACTTGTAACACAGCCTGTAGCCATCCTTGTGTAACTGTACACCTGGAGTTACTTGTTTTCATTGATATTGGTCGTATGTATACTCATACTGTGTAACTCCACAATACTACTCAGCTCCAGCAATCATGTAGTCTCTGGAAGTTCACAGGGCTCAATATACTTGTACACACAACATGATGGTAGCAGTCTCTTCCATGTATTTGAAGGATCTGCTCGCTTGTATTGTAATTGAGTCTCTCGACATTAGGAGAACCAATATATCCGAACCTCTAAATATACTCATTTGTTTAGTTGTTACTGCTAAGTGCTTTGAATTGTTGTAGCAGCCTCAGAGGGTAGGGCATCAGCCATGTTATGTACATTCTCCAGTATTATAGTGCTGCTAAAGGCATCAAGATGTGACAAAGTACTGATATTGGCAGGACATCATATGTATGTATGTAACTCCACAATACTACTTAGCTCGTTTTAAAGACTCTTGTGCTCTAGTAACTCTTATTTTACAAAACCCTCCGTAAAAAATGTCGCTCCTGAGCTGTCAGAGGTTGGATAACACCTGACTTAGCCTGGTATATAGCTGAATCGGGACTATGGCATTGCATTGATGCATGATTAACTTTCTTGGTGTCCATTTCTGGTAGTAACAAAGGACTGTAAGATGACAGTGCTATACTACAGTTGTTCTTTATAGTGATGCTAACTGTGTCTCCTCAAGTAGTAGCTCAGTCAAGTAACCCTGTATTTCAACTTTAAAGTTGAGCATACAGATTTTGCACAATTTCAATGAATATTCAAAGATAAATTTACACACTTCAAGCCCATCTCCAGTAAGCATATCAGACAGAATTGTTTGAAAAGAATTCAGAATTCTTTTGTCACAAATGTAGCATAGTGAGTGAAGGAGTGGATCTGTTATATATTTATTTGGTTTTGTTTGGAGAACTTCATTTTTAAATATCTGTGTGATTTACTGTTGTATTTGTGCTCGGCAACTAGTGCACAATGACCAGGAGTGTGAAAATAAGTTGAATGTGAGTGCTGCAATTGTGTTTTCAGCTTTTTTTTCAGTTTCTCATTAGTGAGGTTTGACTGCTTGGCTGTCCTTTCCTCATTATGTATTGAGCAACTTGCTTGGAATTTTTGTGGTAGACTTAGAGAATAGGGCATTAGTTGGGTTATGCATGTATTACTTCTCAGTCTCTTTGATATATTTAACACATTTCTAAGCTCTTTGCTGCTAACAGTGACTTTCGACTGTTGTTCACAGGTTATGCTCACAGTAGAAAGTTGAATGTGAGTGCTGCAATTGTTTCAGCTTCTGTTTTCAGTGAGGTTTTGACTGCTTGGCTGTTCTTTCCTCATCATCTCATTGTACCAGGAAGGTGCACATCAGGAAGGGTGAGCGCCTTGCACTTAATACATTGTCTTGAATGACTTGCCAATGTCAAAGTTGGCTACATATGTATTGAACAACTTAATCATAAAAACGAAAAAGAATCATTGCATGGACTGAACCATTTGAGGCCTCTTGCCAGAGAGTGACAACAATTGCTGTAAACATGCAGGAAGTTAATGATAAAAGATTAAAGGAGCAAACAGACTGGGGTAAAGAACTTGCCATTGAAGTGCTACAGCAGTTACAGAAACTTGGTCACTGTACTTCAATCAAAGGTAGCACTCGTGACCATCCATGTAGCTGAAGTTCCCTTCATTCGATATTTCATGTTGTAGGTTGAGTATGTGTATTTCTTTTAGGTTAGTTCTGATATCGGCAGCTCTTTTGATGCATCCTATAGCAAGGTTTAGTTGCTATTGTTCAGTGGTTGGATTTCAATGACGCGAAAGTTGCCACAGAATGTAAGGGATCAGAAGTTATACCCTGCAGCTATACTGGAATGTCAACTTTTCCTCATAACAGGTAGAAATATGGGTGTTGGGCACAGAGTAGGTGTCGGCATTGGTTCTACAGTATACTTGTACATTTTGTCTCATAGGTGAAACAATTCTGACCTGACATCCAATGCATCAAACAAAGGTCGTAAATATCAAACACATATCTTGTATCATTCGTTGTCAGTTGTAGTTCAAGTACTTTCAATAAAGGCACTCTCTCTGTGACATCTGGTGCATGAGGCCACTCAATTATAGCTTCACGTGTGATTTTGTACTGTGAAGAAGTTGGATAGAACTTGTGTGAAATGTGCACACATTTGATAATGAACCATATATGTAACTCTGCAAGTCCATTAATTGTACAGAATCATTCATTTATCATGATCATGGTTAAAGTATTGCCTTGCTGAAAAGCTTCACATTTCACTGCATGGGATTGCTTTCCGTGATTATATATGAGCTGCTCTTGACAAAAGGTGGTGTGCTGGCCATTGAATTCTTAACATAGAATTGTTCTGGTATTCACTGCTAAGAATTGGATTTCTTCTTTCCTTCTGATCCAGATTGAGTCCTATGGAGTCAGTATTGTTTCCTGTTGATGTTCCAGCAACTAACACACTACTAGTAATATGTTCTGCGGTTAGGTCAATTGGCAGTGATAGTATATGGATGGCTAACATTGTAATATTTTGTGTGTGTGGACGTCAACATGATATTCTATTTCCAAGTAGTAGTTTTATAAAAGTAAAGGGTATAGGTGTGTATAATTTACTGCTAAATTTTGATTGGCAACTAGTGCACAACGACTACATGTGATTAAAGAAAGAAAGAAACAAGCACAAACTTAAACACAAATCCTGTAAACATTGTCATTGGAGAGTTTCTTTAATTCTGTCAGCTAAAGTTGACAGAGATACCTTATTGAGAACAGACACAAATGTAGACCAGTCCACAGGTTTCATTCCTTTTCCTTGCAGCCATCCCTTCAAAATTTCCTGATTGATTAGGAATGCAGAGAGCTGGTATTGGTCCTTGATTCCATGTCACAGCTCCTTTATCCTGCAGTAACAATGGTCCCAGTACATTGTGTGTACCAATTTCTTCCAAATAATTTATATTGACACTGCCAGATTGAGTCAATGAGTTCAGAAAGTTGGTATATCTTCAGCAGATGGGAGTCTCTTTTTTCTTCGACATTGCCACTGTTTCAATACATGTGGTGATATCAGTAGTGAATTCTGTGACTGACAAGGGACCCACTGTGATCCACTGTGTTCCATGGGATAGCAAACATTTGCCACCAATTGTGGTCTTTTTCCCTGCCAATTTTTTAAAGCTGATTCCTTGATTCAACTGAACTTTTCCAATTATCACACTTGTTTTGAACACACTGGTTGGGTGTTAGTTGTAAGGGATGACTCAGGGAAAGTACTTGCTGCATGGGAAGATTCTACACACAGTGTTTCCAAATGCACCATTGGGAGCACAGTTGTTGCTGAATTGTATGACAATAGGTGATACTTAATCAGAAGGAAGGAAAATCACTTTGTCTGGAATTGCAGGAAAAAGACAAATCATCAGATATTCAGTGTTCTTTGACCTCTACATATATTGTGGCATTGCTTCAGATGATTGGTTTGATTTTAGGGTAGATTCCTAAGATGCCTTCGATGGCCCTAAAAATGGTCTTCCTGCCTGGTATGCAGTAGTGGAATATAGCCCATTGCTACCAGGTTTCCAATCTTGTCCACACTAAGAGGAGCAATAGTGTAGATGTGCTGAAAGAGATAAACGGCAGGCATGGGTCATATAGACAAGAAAGGTATTAAAGAAAGAAGCAAACGCTTCAAGCAGAAAATCCATCTCTAACAGTAGTATTACGGCAGATGCTATTTGGTGTATGGATATTACTTTCAGTAATGACTCTTACCTTCAGCTGTGTCAAATTAGAAGATGTCTAGCATTGGACTGGCATTGAGTTATAAAAGCATTGGACTGGTATTGAGTTTCAATTGTTTTCGCATATTGATTGATGTTCACATTGTGTAGCTAGATGTAACTTCGTGATAATTGTAGGTGGATGTGAATGTGATCAGTGAAAATTGTGTATTACATTATGGGCACAGAGTGGCAAATGTTATAAGTGATTTGCTTATTGTACATACAAATAGAATTGACATTCAAAATGTAATTTTGTAAAAATAATGTGGCAATATAAATAATTTGCATTGCACAGAGTGGCAAGTGTTATAAGTTATTGTACATACAAATAGTTCAAAATGTAATTTTGTAGAAGAATAGTGGCAATATAAATTTATGAAGTCTATATAAAAGTATTACTGGAGGTTCTCTTCTATTATATTAGCCAATTCAGAAAGTTCTATTTTCTTCAGTACATCAATGAGAGTGGACCACTGCAGAGGCTTCTTTCCCTCTCCTTGTATCCACCTCTTTAGAATTTCATAGTTGATCTTGGCTGCATTGTGGTGACATTCATCTGTAATTGCTTGTGTCATCATTCCATCATCATCATGTAGTAGCATAGGACCAAGTACATGGTAGTGTGTTCCAATTCTCTTCACAATGTTGATGGTGGAAGTCCTAGTTTTGAAACTGATTAGTTCAGGCAGAGTTGGTTTATCGTCAGTGGACAGGAGCCTCTCTTTCTTCTTTGTATCCTGGGTGGATTGAGCTACAGGAACAGTCGATGGATCTGCTACTGCTATACAGGGTGAGGGTTCAGTTTTTGATAACCATACTTCTTGTTTTGTATCAACTAGTCCAAGTGGTTCACTGGTAATACTGCATGTGAGGTAAGTCTTACTTTTGTAGGTATTTGGAACTGCAGCATGGGCAATTTTCAACTTACAATGGCAGAGAAAGGCATCTTCAATCGTTGAGTCAAAATGCATTACATTAAAAGTGTGTTTAATTGCACTGAAAATTGTGCTTCGGATAGTAGGACAGGCATTTTGGCAAGTTTCCAAGTCATTAGCTTTAACTTGAACTTCGCAGTGGCGTGTAGCATTACGATATGTGATCTGTGCAGGCAATGCAGGGTCATGTAGTGTGACTAGGTCATGTGTCATACACTGTGCAGAGCCATTTTCATTGAGGCAAACCTTCCATCCATACTTGGAAAGCAGTGTTGAGATAGACCCACCAAACACACCATTTGGAACACAGTCATCTTTGAACCTCACAACAAATACAGCAGCAGGGGACTGGGGGAGAAACTGACCAATATTTTTTACAATAGGAAGCATGCATGGCATCAAGTACTTCCGCTTTACAGGACATCTTTCTCGTTCTGTGGTCATACTCTCGTCTCCAGTAAGTGTATGCTTACCTGACTCTTCATTTTTGATCTCAGCAATAACACAAAGGTGAGTGAAGAGTTTGATAGCTTGAGCAGACTCATATATGCCAGGAACAAAGCAAGAGGACAAAGGTTCCTCACTGAGCATCTCTTCCAAGACAATGCCATTCCTAAGTGAGATGGAGTATTCTGCAGGCAGGGCAGCATATTCACCAGAATTCACCATGTAACTGAATGCAACAACATTGTTAACAAAGTCCAGGGGAATTTGTGGGTCAGTGAAAACCACATTTGGGAGAATCTTTGGGAAGTACAGGAAGATATTATGCTGGTGGAAGTAAATCAGAGCAGCTTCAACTACCTTTTCAGACATTTTTAGGTGCAACCCTACCTGTACACACTCAATGACTGTCAAGATCTCTCTCTTCAACTGCTTGGCATATTGGATGACATCTTGCTCAAACATGAGGAATGAAGGTGGGATTTCAATTTCACTGCCAATATTGACTTTAGAAATATTCTCTCTGATTTGTTGAAATACTCTTTTGTCTTTTGCACCAGGATTGCGACAATTGACTGGAAATCCTATTTCATCCACTGAGCGATAAACTATCAACTCATTCTTAAAGGCTGGAATAAATATCTTCTTCAGTTCCAGGTTCACAGCTGCTATTTTTGCTTTGACCTTCCAAGGCCACAGGCAATCACAATGGCTGAACACCACCAAAAGCTTTGATGTCTGATTAGCAGATATAATGCATCTTTTGGCCTGCATGGTACGAGCAAGTTTCTCTATTATCTGTCTGTTGGTCAGAGGAAAGGAAATTTCACGGTTAAAGCCCTTACCTTTTCGATGGTAGGTAATTTTAGGAGGGGCATCGAGGCTTTGTGCTACATTGAGGACAAGGACTGTGAGGTGGGAGTTATGGATCACACATGGCATTGTTTCCATAAACTCTGGCTGCCCACCAGTGTCTACCACATGCAAAAGCTGAAGAGAGGATTCTTCACATGCAATCTTACTGCGAAGGGCAATGGTCATGGATTCACTTGAAGAACTTTTTTCTGGAGGTGTTTGAGAAGGTAGTGGAGCAATAGTCATTGGTGTTTCAGGAAGAGGCTGGGACTGAAATGATGCATCATTAGAAGAGAAATGAGAGGTTGTGAAGGAATTACAGGCAGAATCATAGTCACTTAATGGGTCAACATCAGGGAGGTTGCTGGCAAGACTTGCCACATCAACTACTGGAATTGTTGATTTCAAAAAGGGTGCCAAGATCATGTGAACATCTTCATTGGAGAGAAGTTGGAATGACCCCATCTTAGCAATATGATGCATTAGACCACGAAATGATTTCTCAGCTACACCAGTACTAGTGTATTTTAATGGAGGAACAGTACCAAACATTTGACAAAGGAAACATGTTTTCCCTGCTCCCATGATACCTGTTATAACAACAATTAAATTCCTCTGCTTTAGACTCCCAGACTCAAGAGCTTGATCAACAATGGCCTGTGCTTGCTCCTGGCTCACTACACACAAAATAGGGAAAATGTTGGTAAAGTGAATAGATATGTTGTGGGAATGTGTGTAGTGGAGTGAATGATGGAAGGTATAGCAATTGATGCATAAATAGTCACTAGATACATATGCTAATAGTTAAATGTTTAACATTGATGGCAAGTGGGAGTGATCCAACTGCCAGAGATAACTGAATATGAAACCATGAATTTAGCTTAGGTGAGTAGTTTTGTCAGAGCAGCAAATGAAATGTTGCATGGAATAAAAGTAGTGCTATTACACGTGTGAAGAAGGAAATGGGCTTGTAACTCTACATTGGAACAAACAAGCTACTCTTCTTCTGGTGTCTCCATCACTCCTGCTTGTCACATAGTTTCTGGAGGTGTGTCGGGCTATTCACTGTGCTCCAATGTTTCTCGCTCTTTGGCTGCCTTTGAAGTGAAACGCTGCTTGCTGTGGGCTCTGTCCTAGTCACTGCGCTCTCATGGTTTGTAAGCAATGGTTAGTTGAGGGAATGGGTAGAGCGTTAGTAGTAGTTCATGTCAGTGTGCATGCAAAATTAGAAATCAATGTATCGCCTGTCACATATAAATACAAGTGTAAAAACATTTCCATTAAAATGTTGAAGGATGTAGGGATGACAGTGCCAAAAATTAGAGAAACAGTATATATGCAGCAAAACAGGGGATGAGGGTATTCATACAGCTGATGTTGAAAAGATGTTTTCACAGCTTTAACTCAAAACCCAAACGACAAAATCGAAGGAAAACGACTCTTGATCCTCTTGTGAGAATTGTAATGGAAGAGTTAGACATAGAAAATTCTTTTTTGCTGATGCTATGGAACTTTGGGCTTATGTAAAGAGGCACTAAGTTCCACAGCATCAGCTGAAGAGAATGAGTATAGCTGTCTGAATATAGATACACCTCATTTTCTCCATTTCTAAATGTAACATACAGGGCATATTTCAATATGTTTGGCCACTGACTGACAAACATGCAGACCAATTGCTAAACCATGTCCACCGTGGGTAAAACCTTACATCCTTTACTGCATTATGGATACTTTGATGTTCCTACGTGCACGTATGTACGAAAGCCTTGTGGGTAAGTGGGAGCAAAACCATCTAGTCATTCAGCTATTACTTCATACATGTATGTATATGTACATATGCATTTTCCAGCTGTACTAGGTGGACTCGCATCTACTCACCCAATAGTACGGTACATGGCAAAAGAAATGCAACATAAAATTCTGCATGTTAAGGGTATGATACAATCTGCAACGTACGTGCGTACGTACACTGAAGAGTTTAGACCACACTCATCTCCAAGTACTGTACCCCGTGTTTATTGTGCCGTTCAGGAGCACTCAGTTTGAACGGTACTGCAGTACCGGTACGGTTCGGCGGGTTGTACAGTACGAGCGGGCATACGTACGTACGTACGTACAGTACGTTTTGTGAGCTTACCCGTTTACATGACTCGTTAAAGCCGTGTCTTTATAGAGAGTTTGCGAGGAGATGGACTTCTCGCAGTATATTCCTGTGTTGTGTCAGACAGAGGGAGTCTTTCGAGGAAAGTCCTACTGGGAGAAAATATCTAGTGTAGTGAGCCACAAGGGAAAATCCGTTGCTAGGCCAATGACAAAGTCTGATTTCGCCGAGGGTGATGAAGTGGTAGTCCATTTCCGCGGGCGGGATTTCGCCGGTGTAGTCAAGTACGGAGAGGGAGACATAGCTACCAGTTCACCGTCTCCTCTGCCGGCAGCGTCAGCTGAACCCGAGGCCACTAAGTCCAAGACGGCCGATTGTGACACCACGCCTGCTGATGTTCGTGTCACGTCGACGGCAACTGTAGTCCCAGCCTCCAAGATCCATGCGCGGACCCCGACGAAAAAGAGGCGTGTTACGAGGAAGAAGGGTGAATATATTTTGAAATGTATGTCAGTAGCAACAATGACTACGGTAACTTCCCGCGCGCACGCAGCTCAGTAGTAACAGTGATGATTGTGCCTACCTCCTATCTTTCTGTTCGCACATGCCTGTAGCTACAAGTACGAAAATATCTCTAAGCGTGCCACATAACTAGCCAAAAACCGTTCCTTCTCATCTGTGTGACTGCTTCAATTAATGCACACCTTCAAGCATACCCAGCCTCCAAGAGTACACTTGCTCTGCTAAGTACCAGTGGTGCTTTTCAACATATCCACATTAGCATCCACTGATCCATTTGTAATTGGCCATTTTTCTCTGAGGTCACCCCAGTCTGACAAATTCTATGCTATACAGGGTCAATTCTACCAGACATTGCAGTTCCTAGTTCAGCATACTCAGAGCTATCACTCATGAGAGGTTCGCCATCAATTGTTTCTACTCCTGGGGTAACAGGTCAATTGATTTGGTGGCTTTCCTGTTACCTATTAAACCTACATGTACATGTGTGATTCGGCCCAGCCAGCTGAGCTGCCTCGGTAGCTTGGTTGGTAAGAGCATTGCCTAGAGTGCGGAGTGTCATGGGTTCGAATTCCACCCGAGGCAGCTAATTAAATAACTGCTTTGGGCAAGTTGTTTTGTGTTGTTTTGTCTTTCTGTTGTGTTGTGTTGCGTTTCCTTTGCTTAGATGTAGTTACGTACAAGCATGTGTAGATATGTTTTAGTAATAGATTGTAATCAATGTCCTGAAATTGATTTCCTGTTGTTTTTTCATCATAGAGTCATTAGACTCTATATGTAGGGATGGCGCAGACATGTCCATTAGCCTTAACTAATGTAACAGCTCCGTAGTAAACATTTTGTGCCATATATCTAGGTCGTGTCAGTGCAACTGGTGGGAACTTTCCTGTAACAAGACCTCAGTACAGTGGAGATGGTGCATTTAATTTTGAGGAGAAGCTCAGAGGTACGTACTTCAATGTCTCTCTTTTAATTGGAGTGCATAAATTACAGCCATTGCATGCAAAAGTGACTGTTAGAGTGAATAAACTTGTGTTGCTAGTTGAGCAGATTCAGTGATGCATAATTAAATATTATTCACTTACATTTCATTTTGTATAGGGATTGAAATGAGTTGTCTTGAAAATAAACTGCTGTTTGAAAACCTCAAGTCTGAGCTGAATAACTTTAAGATGGAAGTCCGTCTTGAACTCAGAGCAAAACAAACTGATTCAGGTGCAGTTGCTGGTATGTTGTCAGCCCTCAGTACGGATATCCGTAATGACTTAGCCTCTCTGAAGAAAAGACAAGATCAGTTATTTCTAAAGCAAGATCAAATTCAGTGTACCCTTGCTGGTGAAACTCCACCAGTTAGTAACAGTTCCGATTTTCGTAGGCTCTTCAATTCTTGCTTGGTCTTCTGTTCCAACACACACTCCTACTCACTCTAGCAGAAAATATCAGCACCAACCTTCCATGACTGGAGATGTTCCACTACAGCAATCTATAGTACCACCTGCAGAGGCACCCTCTGAGTACTTGTATGGCTTCAATGATCTCTCCTCTCTTATTGATGAGGATCCGTATCAGTCATCACTCTCTGATGCTAGATCTGACCTTGGGACTTTACTAGCAGTTTCATTGCCAGAACCATTGCCAACACAGATTCAGCTACCTACACATCAGCTTAGTTCCATGCCTAGGCCAGCATCTGCTCAAGAAATGGATTATCCATTCTCTGGACCATTAGTTGGACTACCAATGCAACAGCAAATGTCGTCACCTTTTCTAGGCACAAGTCAGGAGATGCTGTCCACTCAGCCAGTGCCTTTACAAGCTGAAAATGTAGCACAGGTGGAATTGCCACCTCATCAGTCTGTTTCTCTACCAGCTGGCAATCCATCAAAGGTGGAGTTACCACCTCCTCGGTCTGTTTCTTTACAAGCTGGAAATCCAGCACAGGTGGAGTTGCCACCTCCTCGAAAAAAAAAACGAATGGAACTCCGTTCTGAAGACAGTGGAAATTCAGCAGCACTGAAAGATCCACAAGGAGTAGTGCGGAAGTATCCTGAGTTAGCTAATGTTGCTGATATGGGGAAATTGGCTTGCATGCTAGCTCGTCAATCGTACTTTGGTGATGATGTATTAAGAATTTCAACAGTACATGGAAAATCTCCTCAATACCGTGCACTGAATCCTCAGAAGCTTTCAGCCCTTCTGGCCACCATTCATGAACTGCCAGAATTCAGGGACAGGAGTAAGCAAGAATTTACCTTACTCTACATGCCGAAAATTACTACATCTTTGTCACGCCTCTGTGTCAACCTACGCAAAATGTCGTCTTAAGTGCTGGTTTCCGCACATCTCTTACATTGCTTATTCCTTAGCCACTTTTTCACACTGGGGAGTTCACCAGTCGACTAACTACTACACGTCAGACAGTTTGGCGTTTCGAACATTCTCCGATAACATAGTACATGGTTGGAAAGGCCGCTTATTGAACTTGCACAATGCCCAAACCTTGCACAATTGTGGTAAATGGAGCCAAACTATGCTGTTATTTTGCGCTAGTACCCCACTGCTTTATCAGTTCGTGTAGTGTTGCTGGTTTCACTCCTAGTAAGTTACTATTGCGTTTCAACTATCAGAGAGTCGGTAGACTCTCTATGGAGGGATGGCACGGACATGCCTATTAAGCCTTAACAAAAGTAATGACTCAAAACTCTCAAACACGGCAGCTATAAGCCTCTTCAGACACACAGCTAGCCTCATACCCCAGGCGTTCGGGGGAGGGGAAAAAAGAATGCCTGGTAAATACTGTTTGCACATGCGTGTAATTTCCCAGAATTCTGGGAAAATTGGATATTCTTGTAGTCTTCTGTGTAATAAATTCCTTTTTTGGAATAGCCAGGTACACAGTTAACGTACACAGTTATGCAGGTACACAGTTAACGTAGCTCTTCCTAAGTCATTTCGTAAGCTCTTCTGAGGCTAAGAAGCCACTACACGAGAGGCCGTAGTTGCTAGTAACATGGATGCAAAGCAGTGAAGGATTACAACGTAGCCAGATGCCTGCTATGCTCTGTTAGCAGCTACCACACCTCGAAATAAGCGACAAACTGTGGAAGCGCTAGCCATCAATGGCACCGTACAAGCTGTCAATGAGCGTCACAATCAAAACCAAGCCCATTAAATTGGCAGTGTTGCTGCTTTTACACGCATGCGCAAACAGTAGTTACCAGGCGTTCCTTTCTAAGTCCGAATGCCTGGGTACGAGGCTAACACACAGCCTGCTCTATGACTACTCTCAAAGTAGGTAAAATCCACCATTACAATGGTACACGGAAATTCCTAAACCACTGATTTCTTCATCCTCATCATCTGCTTCTTCAAACGATCTACCTCAAAATTGATGAATGCCTCACCTTTATTTTAGCATAAAATGATTCCTTTCTCTCTGGTGCATGATCCTAGGCTGACAGAATCGTTATAGGATCCCTCTCGCACGAGAACAAGGATTTATGAGTACTTCCGTATAGTCGAACGCCATTTCCACATTGATTGCATATTTGTGATGTGATTACTCATGCAGTATTAGACGATCGCACCTGCCTCAACAATATATATGCGCAGCCCTTACTTTTCCTTGTCAAGTCCTACTACTGATTAGATCTACACAGACAATATTTCTTTATGATCAAATAGTGGTATGTTGTATTTTGTTCTCAGTTCTGAATATGACAATATTCTTGTCGCCAACAGTAATAGTAACAAGTAGGAAAAACTAGTGAAACAAGTGTAAACATTACAATGTTGAAGGATGTAGGGATGGTAGTGCCAAAAACTAAAGAACAAGACATATGCATACGCAACAATGGCAGACTAACAACATCCGTGTGACTGACAGTGCTTCTGCATCACTTCTGACCTATTTTGTGGATGCTACTGCCTTTTTTCACTAGGCTATTGGCTCGGGTTTTGGGTTAGGCGTCTCTGCTCATCGTCTGATCCGCAACACAAACATATGCCTGCCTGTTTAAAATTTTCCGCATGCTAAATTATGGTGTTTATGGCATTTTACGTAAAGTATGTGTAAATAATTTTTGGAATGCTCCTTAACGCCTCTGAGAATGAATGCACTACAGTGCAGAACCCTCGGCGCCACGCGTGCGCGAATCATGAAAAGCGCACGCACTACTGAAATGCGTGTAACGGAAAGTATACGGAAGATTTGTGAGCAAAAGACAGAGACTAAAGAGAAAGAAGCTCGCTGCCTGACATTGAGTCGTATTCCAGGTAGCATTTAGCCTACTGTTAGCCTTGTTAAGAGCTTTAGAAAGCTCCGCCGTCGAAAAGCTGCGAAGAATACCGCTGCAATATCGCTGTAGGATGCCGTAGGTAAGCAAATAACGCCCTAACTTTTGAAGGAAGCGGTTTCAGAGAAAACCCTACATATTTTTTGACCTCCGTTACCCGCTGAGTACATGACAGAAGTTTCAGGACAAACTAGACGCTCCAGAGGTGAGATGTGACTTAACAGACACACACACACACACACAGATCCAACTACCGTAACCCTCGCTGCGCATGCGCACCGAGGGTTAATGACAAAGGAAGTTATTTAAGGTGTTATTCAATGTGCCAGGTGAATGTGAATGGACTTTAGTTGATGATTATTTTCATGACAGTATTCAAAACCCTTTTTAGCTGCCATGTTAGAAACACTTGCTGCTTTTGACATATTCAACCTCCCAACCCAGTCCTTTTAAAGGAAAATTCACAAAGCATAGTGTAGTTATTCAAATCTATGCTACTACTGTTACTCTCTTCCTAAACCTTGCACAATTAGCTATATACGACCTGTTGAGTTATTACATACAGCTGATGTCACTCGATACCTGTCAACATTGCCAGTATCATGCACTGTCATCAGTTCATACAGCTGATGTAGAAGGGATGTTTTCACAGCTTAAACTCAAAATCCAAATGACAAAATCGAATAAAGAAAACGACTCTTAATCCTCTTGTGAGAATTGTAATGGAAGAGTCAGACATAGAAAATTCCAAGCATCAGCTGAAGAGAATGAGTATAGCTGTCTGAATATTGACACACTTCCTTCCCTCATTTCTCCATTTCTAAATCTAACATATAGGGCATATTTCAATACGTTTGGCCAATGACTGACAAACATGCAGACCGATTGCTAAACCATGTCCACCATGGGTAAAAGTTGACATTCTTTTACTGCATTATGGATACTTCGATGTTCATATGTGCACATATGTACAAAAGCATTGTGGGTAAGTGGGAGCAAAACCATTAGTCATTCAGCAAATACTTCATACATGTACTTATTGTACTTTGCGTGGGTGAATCAAAGGCGCCGCGAGTGCTGTATCCGTCATACAGCACGGTTTACATGGAGGCACGCGCAATATAGCACGGCACGTGATAACGGTGACAGTTTTAGCCTTTCCCTACACAAGACACAAGGCAGGTAAGATGCTAAGTACAATTAAAGCACGGAAGGGACGTGCTGTAAGTGCAATAATGGTACTCAGAGTGTGGTCTCGATAGACCATACAGCACTCAGCTACGCCTCGTGCTGTATGGCTATCTCAACCACATCCCTCGTACCATTATTGCGCGTACAGCACTTCCTTCCGTGCTTTAACTAATACATACACGGCTGTACTAGGTGGGCTCGCATCTACTCACCCAATTGTATATCATCTTGGCTTCATTTCCCATATATATTTGCACACATGATATATATAGATGGAAAAGATGTATAGCGTATATACATGGGTTTTGTTCCTGCTATATACCCGAATAGAAATGGTATGATCGTTACTTTAGATCGTGGCACAAGTAATACAATACGACAGAAGCATAATCACGTGTAAAGACTTACTTGTTATATACTTATCTTTCACCTCCTGAGCCAGTCCAGCCCTAGCCTGACCCCTCCTCTCCATATTCTCCAGTAGATCTACCCACTGTTCCCATCTTGGGTAGAGATGATTGGTTAGGAGTTCATCTATGATGGCAAGCTTGCAATCGTAGGTTCCTTTATGGCGTTGTCTCACTATTGTATCATGTGTATTCCTAGGCATGTCCAAGTAGTAATTTGACTGCAGACTATCCCACATCTTCACCTCTCCCATCACATCAATAATATTGTCTCTGGTGAGTGTTGGATCTGAGAGAAAAAAAATGTTGGAAATGCTAATACTCTGGAGTGCATTCATACATGAACATATACATAATTCAGATGCATTTATACAAGCATTTGGTGTAGTTGCAAGTTGTGCATGTCCTACTTATAATTACGTATACAACAAGAAATCAACTAATCACATTGGAGTGTGGAAAATAAATGTGGTATTTTCCACACTCAGTGAAGTACGTACATGTATATTGACAATTTCCACCATGTGTGCAGCACATGTAAAGTGACAAATAGTGCAAAGCTTATTTGCAGCAACTCAAAGAAGTAGTTAGTATAAATACAGAGAGACCGTTTGTCCAAGTCAGAGTCGGAGTGAAGGATCAGCCCTTCAGCGAGCCCACCTAGATCAGCCCTTCACTTCAAGTAGTACCTGTCAACATCGCCAGTGTCATTCACTGTCATCAGAGTATTCCTGTCCAAGGAGTTCTTTGGTACTTCACTTGGACATGTGCTGATCTCTGTCATATCTTAAACTTTCTATTCAGATGCTATTTACTAGGCCTGTATCTACTGTAGTCTAAACTGGTTTATGTCATTAATTTGCGTCTCTGTCATACTAGAAGCCAACTGTTGCTAGGTATAGATGCTGATGGATCACCTCTCGGATTCACCTGTCACGGCCCGTCAGATTCAAGAATGCACTCGCAAGGATCCACAGTTAGCTCCGATTGTTCAGTTTGTACAGCAGGGATGGCTTAACATCTGTTCAGACCCAGACCGATTTGCCCCATACTTTGACAAGAGATCAGAACTTTTGATCCATGAAGGTTGTTTATTGTGGGGTAATAGGGTCATCATTCCTAGCTCCTGCTGAGACGCAGTTCTCACTGAGCTGCATGAAGGGCACCCACGTGTCACACGCATGAAGAATCTCGCCCAGATGCAGTTGTACGGCCAATGTACGTATACGGAGATTTATTGAAAATCGGAAGTCTTTTATGTGAAGACATTCCATTTAGTAATTAAAGACTTCCTGTCTTCCGGTAAGATAGAAAAGGCTCGCTCTGCACAGGGAGCACCTTTGTGCCCAAGATTTACTATGCTTTTACGTAATATTTTAAGCCGTGGTTTAACGCCGCTTTGCCAGGAGAAACTGCTGTTCCGAGACCATCCGATCGCGGCTTACCTAACAGGGGTGTGGTTTACATCAGGGCATTTTTTGAAACCTATACCATTCTGTAGAGCTGGAATAGGACTACAGAATATACGGAGCTGGCTCTGGTTCCCGGCCCAGTTGCGAAGATACAAGCTATGGAATGTGCAGTAAAAATTGCACTCCGTGTGTATTATTCTCCACGTGGTTGAACGGAGATGTCTTCCCTCGAAGTTAGCGGTATTTCAGAGAGTTCTTTTTGCTGTCAGAGCCACTGTTAGATCTGCAATGAGTGTCTAAGGGACGCACATACTCATCCTCTTCACTGCAACAGTGAGTTGCAGCAGTTCTTCCGTGCTATAGTGCCACCCTCTACATACGTACATGACTGTTAGTGTACGTCCAACTGAGCCCTATTTCATCTTTCATGGTATCAAGCATCTAACATCGGCAACGTACTACCCGATATCTAACGCTTTGGGCAAGCGTGCTGTCCAAATAATCAAGACCTCACCTCAGTCAACCACAGGTATCTCTCCTAGTGAGTTATTGTTAGGACGTCATCCTCTTTCAAGACTAGATCTTTTGAAGCCAAACACTACAGAGAGAGTGGAGAGTAACCAGCAGAAACAGGAAGACAGACACGATCAGAGATGCAGAGAGAGGAATTTTGCAGTTGGAGATGGTGTTCAGAACTATCATCAAGGAGATCAGTGGCTACCAGGACGTGTAATTGAACAAAAAAACTGGTCCTGTTTCATATCGTTACAAATCGTAAAGTAAGACACAGTCATCAAGATCAGATTCGATATCATTTGGTTGAAGTTCCTCGGGATTACTGTGTGAGTCTGATGTGTCAGATATTGTCACACCTACCACACAGGCTGCAGTACCTTTAACTACTGCCACTGAACCTTCTAATTCTGCTTTTACCACTGCAACTTCTGAGCTTAGTATCAATGCAGAACTGATGCCTGATTCAGCCTCAGTGAATCCAGATTTCTCGTCAGTGGAAGGAAGTGCTCAATTTATACACTTACGAGTTAAGTTATGAAGAGTCTCACAAGAAAAATACCCATGAATACAGACTTCCACAGGGTCAAAAGAGCCAAATATTTACACCATGTGCACATTGTACGCACATTGCAAAAGTCAGCATAAGTCTGTAGTATCACCACGAACTTACACTGACTTGCGCGGTACTTAAACTGACTTGCACAGCATGTGTGCAGTGTCCGCACGATATGAATACGAACTCACTTGACCCGTACAAGTCTGTATTGTATGGATGTTTTTCCCTGTGTCTCTTAGTCAAGGATCACGCATGCAAGGGAAAGGAGTCCTTTCGTGTAAAAACATGTAATTATGTACACATAGAAAAATGTAGATGTAACTACTGTAGTTGCTGACATTACCATCCAACAAATACATGTAGTGGAAGTAACTAGGTAACCTCATGTATGACAGTGCTTACTACCAGGAATGTATAAAGCCATACATGCCTATTGTTCACTGTACACCAATTAATACAACCACAATGAGAGGAGCCAATATATGATCTCAATATAAATGATCTCAAACAAATAATAGTTGCTTAATAATCATGTACTTTGACTTCTAAAGTGATGACTATGTTAACTTCCACTATATCAGTTGCAGAGCCCTGTATGAACCCTTACATGGCTCATACATGCCTGTCTGCACTCTGCAACTACTATATACATAGCAAATACATACATGTGCTTCATAAAACACACTGATTACATGATGACAAAAGATTTGCTAATGATGTCATCACATCTGTTGCACATGTGCAAGCAGTTAGCCACTAGCTTGAAGCAGCTAGCTTGTAGCAACTATATAGAGCTTAGCAAACTACAGTACGCGTCAAAAAAAAGTTTTCAAAATTGTTCCACTTTGTTCACTGAAACGGTATTTAACGTTCCGTTTGTTTGCTGTTTTTGACAGTCGTGCCATTGTGTTTCGTTACGTTTTAAGGCATATTCGGTTTCGTTTCGTTTCGTTTGCAGAGTACCCGTATAAAGATGCTGTTTTGAAGTGTCGTGCATTGGTTTTTCAGGGCTGCGCTTCTTGCTACTCGCGTATATGTACAGGTCGCGGAGCGTTCTATAGTAACAGTAAGTGTATATGTACTGTAACAAACTCAGTGTATGGGACTTAAACGCAGCTCGTAGTAGGACGAGGCTAGTTATAGCCTTTGCCCCATCGCTATGATTATTCTCTGCTCTTGGCTCTTGCAGTAGCTTACCACGCTGTCTTCAATGGAGATTGCCGAACAGAACAAAACCAAACCAAACCAAACCAAACCAAACGGAACCGAATGAAACGTCACTTTAACGTAACTTTCTGTGAGTGATGAGTGAATTAGTTAAAGTACCTGTCAGAGTACATTATATCCCATAATGTATGAGGATATACAGGTACTTTAACGATCGTATTCGGAAATTTTCAAACTAGCGCTTGAGATACGTAACGGCAGAGAAGCTGCTCAGCTCATTCTGCAATAGCGAGGCCTCTACAGAGTAGAGTAGGCATAATTTAATACCTTAGCTAAGAATTGGCAGTGTGTTAGTGGTTAGCGTGTTCCTGCCAACATGATTCTGAGTCATGAATGCCAACCTTGTGTGCAAGTCTAAGGGCTGCACTGCTACCAGTGACAAGCAACTCACTATTATAAAATTAAGAATCAGTGCTTCATTGGTGAGTGTGTTCCCTTCGGAGTCATGATATCGGACTTGGTTTGTGACAGATTTAGAAATGGGGCTATCTGTAGAACCACAGGGCATTATCGCTATCTATACTGTACAAGTAAATAAAAAATTTGAAAGGAAATATAGGGATTGCATAAAAAGGAAAGGAGACAAGATTGGGACACAGACATGTTATGATATATCAACGTAACATTATGGGTACGTCGATATATCATAACATGTCTGTGTCCCAATCTTGTCTCCTTTCCTTTTTATGCAATCCCTATATTTCCTTTCAAATTTCCTAAATTTCTTATTTACTTGTCTCCTGTTATTTTTTTTCTGGACCTAGGTACATACATTTCAGTTTACTTGGTTACAAACGTATTAGCTAATGCATTGTACATCAGTTAAACTGAATTAGCAGTACAGATAATAGTGTGTGCATGAAGAGTTATAGGCTCTGTGTAACTGCCAGTACTATGTAACTACCAGTACTTAGGTTTACCATCATACAAATATTCACATTTAGTGAAGCTTTTGTTAGTGAGATACGGTAACACTTGCCTGAGGTTATTTGTTGTTATATTACAAGATTTACATTGTTTACAGAGATTTTATCACAACATTAATCATTGGGGTATTAAGCTTTTCCATCACACCAATTTCCATATATAGCAGAGCTTTTGTTAGTGAGATACAGTAACGCTTGCCTGAGGCTATTTTGTACAAGATTTACATGGTTTACAGAGATTTTATTACAATGTTGATCATTGGGGTATTAAGCTTTCATATCACACCAATTTCCACATTTAGCTTTTGTTAGTGAGATAGAGTAATGCTTGCCTGAGGCTATTTTGTACAAGATTTACATGGTGTACATAGATTTTATCACAATGTTGATCTTTGGGGTATTAAGCTTTACCATCGCACCAATTTCCACATTTAGTGGAGCTTTTGTTAGTGAGATACAGTAATGCTTGCCTGAGGCTATTTTGTACAAGATTTACATGGTTTACAGAGATTTTATCACATTGGGGTATTAAGCTTTACCATCACACCAATTTCCACATTTAGTGGAGCTTTTGTTAGTGAGATACAGTAATGCCTGCCTGAGGCTATTTTGTACAAAGTTTTCATAGATTTTATCACAATGTTGATCATTGGGGTATTAAGCTTTTCCATCACACCAATTTCCACATTTAGGGGAGCTATTGTTAGTGAGATACAGAAATGCTTGCCTGAGGCTATTTGTTGTTTTACAGAGATTTTATCACAATGTTGATCATTGGCGTATTAAACTATACTATCATACAAAATTTCACATTTAGCAGGGCTTTTATTAGTCAGATATAAGATTGTGTGGCCTCCATTATTATACATGGCCTGAGGCTATTTTTGTTTATTTTACGAGAAGTACATTGTTTTTAACATGACGATGCACTATACCCACAGTGGAACTACATCACTGTACCAAGTTTCATGTTTAAATGTGTTACCATTAGTGAGTTACGCTTTTTCAAGTGGAAGAAGTAGTGTCAGAAAGTGAACAATTTACAAAATAGACTTTTGTTAATTTAACCCCTTTATATACCATTCTATAATATCACAGTTAGTTTTTGGGTATAGTTACATATTTATGTTAACAAAAATCCAGTAAGCAGCAAACTGAAAGTGAAAGTGATGAAAAACCTTATATACGGTTTTTAATGAGGATACACCATAGCAATCCCTATATACACAGTACTACTGTACTGTGTGACATGTACATGTATTACATTGAGAGGAGTGTTAACATCAGTATTACAGGAATCACAAGGGTTAACAACAAATACTTTTGTTATGTTGCTATTAGCGATGATATCTCTACACATGCCGACTTTCAGGTTGATGGTTACCATGGTTGCTGAGTTTTGCTCATTAGTTATCCTCATTCATAATACATTGCTGCGAGAGATAATGATCAGTAGTACGTGAACTACAAGGGTTAATAATATTATACCTCTATTCCCCAGTATGTATTGATACATTTCCACATGCAAAGATTCAAGTTCATTGAATTTATGGTTATTGAGTTACGCTGATTCAAGAAGAAGAAGAAGAAGATGATGAAAACATGGACAAAATGTGTAAATGATTTTTTCCGATATTATGTACGTATTACATCACAACACAACCAATTTTTGTATACTGGTTATTTTTCACCCATTCTTCACCTTGGTATCATTAAAAGTAAAATCAACTTCAAATTGAAAGTGAAAACGAACAAAATCCTTATATATGGTTTTCAATGGGGATAGACCATAGCAATCCCTATATACACAGTACTACCGTACTGTGTGATATTCAAACCTGAATACCCAAATTATAAAAACAGCATACGTACATGTACATTACAAATCACATCATCCCGGCCATATTAGGATACATGTACATGTACGTGTGCATGTGTATTGCATTATCCTTGCACATTGCACTTTCCAACCTACATGACAGCTGGACAGAAAAGGTATATAAGTGTTTGTAAATTACAAGTGTTAGACAGTGTAGCTGGAGGAGTTCTTTCCAAGTTAACATCTGTGAGCTTGTCTCAACTCTATAGAGTCAATCCATCAGTGCAAGCTACAAAAGATTATGTATTTAGAGAAAACTTGACAATGCTCCCTAACTTTGGTTGGTACAAAAATCCAGGACAGGTCTAGCCCATTCTATGCTAGAAAGCTAAGCACTTTAATGAATATGTACATGTAGAAAAGCAACCACACCACCATCCACAGCCAGTGCTGGTTGGCTATGGTGTTTTGTAATGGCCACAGTATACATCAACTAAGGCTGGCCAGGTGTAAAACTCTCAGCTGATGCAGCTGTGTCCAACTCTTTCAAGAGACAGCTATTAGATCTTATGGAGCAAGAGGGTCATACATTTGATGAGATGGTATTACATTATAAGACGCTCTTCTCTAAATTCTCACGGCTAAAGTGGAAAAGAATGCACCAGGTATGAAAAAGTAGAAGGAATGTGGGACTCTAATGACCTGTAGCAATGTTAGCAGAAGCTACAATTAAGCTCCCTTTGCTTTTGACCATGCCTAGAGACAATGATCAATTTGAGAACTGTTTTCTAGTGTATTGTTTTGGGCCCTGACAATAACTGCAGTATAGCAGTGTTTAAAGCCATCATTGTTGATTGTTGCATGAGTTTGATCAACTTTCACTTACTGGAGAACTGCAATTAATAACATATACAAACGCTGAGAACAAGACACTACCTTGCTACATAATTTGGCACAAAATGGGATATTGCAACATACAATAACAGTAGCAAAACAAGAACACAGATATTCACTGCATAATCCAAGGTCCATTTTGGAATCAGGACTCACAATGGGGTCAAGCAATACCAAGTAAAACTCTTCAGTGTTTAGCCCCTACCCCCATTGTTCCATTGATTATGTGTAAGTTTACTTGCAATGGCATCTAGACATAAAAATAGCTATAGTTAATACTCCACTGCAGTGTATGACAAACGAGATGATTTTCAATTCAAGATTAAGTTAATTTTCCACACCTAAGTTCCAACATTCCATCTGGACCTGCATACAGAGTCTACATTTCCCAATTAGTATGTACATGTATAGGTAGAATATGTAGTGATTACCATAAGATTGATTGAGACATTACAAACTAACAGAGCAACTAATCCATCAAGGATTTAGATATTCAAATTTATGCAGGGCCTTCCGTAAGTTTGCTAAAAGACGTGTTAAAATTCTTCATTTCAGTATACGCAAACACATGGATGACATCTGTCTACCTGCAATGGATAGTTTCATTAGTCGCCATGTCTCGTGAAGATAGAAATTTTACTTTTGTCAAATGTTCAATTTTTATATTAATATTATCATATATATGTGTGCATATGCGCTGTGCTTCAAATAGAATAATTGTGCGTTTTTTTGCAAAAGATGCACAGTAGGTGTGAGTTTTAGAGCGGCTATTTTTCTACTTTTATGTACATGTAAGTTGGTGTTCTTTGCTCATATGGTAGGGAGGTTGGGGCACCGGGTGTGTAGGGAGAGTTGGGCTCATAAAAGACTCTTTAACCTATACAGCCCCAGTTCTCAAGGCTGAGCACTCAGGGTCCTGCCTCCTTTGTGTGGTCTGTGTGGTTGTATGTCTTTATGTATGTATGTTTTTGTGTGATGTATATATCTACATGTACATATACTTGGGTGAGTTTGGTTGGGTGTCTTTCTTTTCTTTCTGTTAATACCTAGGGTGCTATATACATGTTTTTCCATGCAGTAAGGCAGTTCTTCAGACAGGGGATATTACAATTAAAAAAATGTAATCTATGCTACATAGTTTGGCTTTATATTATATGGGACTTAATATATGTTCTACTTATGTTCATGTACAGTGTACACACCTGCTGGAGGCTCCACATAAGGTATTATGTAGTCAGAAACTCGTGTTTCATTGACCCCATCCAAACTGTAGGCAATAATTCTCCAGCTGCGAGCTTCACCTTCATTTACATACCATTTCGCACCAGATTGTGGTTGATGGCAATACTCTTTAGGTATTCCTAGATGCCAACCAAGTGTACCATGAATGTAATCCCCAGTAGTGAGAGGCACTACTGTGAAGACTCCTGCCACATTTTCTGGTGTAAGTGGTAACACTAGAGGAGAGAGAAAGATATACGTACCATATTTTTATGTGATAAAGTTTTGCATATATTGCCATTTGTTGCTGTGTGTTACATACGTAGATGTGGAAAACTGTCCCACAATCCATAAAAATTAATTTGTGAATATTTTTAAGCAATCCATAAAAAATATCCAATGAAAAGGTTGTAGTATTTGGTAGAAAATAGTATTATCATATATTAGCACATCAATAGTTTGTGGTTACACATTTATCACAACTATTACCTCATGTTTAGCCTCACTTCCCAGACCTTCCCCCACTACACAAAATTATTATTGTGTGCACTATAATTGTGCATGGAAAGGAAACATTGAAAACATGGAAAGTGTAAGGGAACTTAACTTTCTAGCACTATCACTTGAGAAATCTGGAAGCAGTTGCCCACTATTTCGTACAAAGTGTCCTGTGGACTTTCCAGTTTCTGTCACGGAATAGGGCTTGTTTTCCACATGCGGGTGCATTACACTACAGTGATTGCCACGCCTACTGCACAGAGGTATTGCAGAACACTGGAGGAAGTTGTGGAACACGCTGTGTTTCTTGGCAAAGGAGAAATATAAAAAGGCCATATTACAGAGGATAGTGTAGCTCTATGTACAGCATATGATAGCATACAATTCGTATGCTTTAGCTGAGGTCTGGGGAGATTCACTGTTGGGCAGAGAGTAGGTATTGGCACCTGGACTTAGAATAGTTTTCAAATATTTGCTTTTGTGTGGTTATATATGAGTTGTTCTTAACTGAAGGTGGTGTGCTGGTCATTGATTACTTTCTAATCCAGATTGAGTCCAAGAAGGAAACGAAATCCTATGGAGGCAGTATTGTTTCCTATTGTTGCTCCAACAACCAACATAGTAATATGTTCTGTGGTTAGGTCAGTTGACAGTCGTAGTATATGGATGGCTAACATTATAAAAATTTGTTTGTGTTCAATAAATACACCAAAGTGGAATAAGTGGGCACTAAATAAATTTTAGCTTGTACAGTGGCCACAGTAGAAGTTCTCCGGTATGTTTTGCTCAGCAATACCAACGCAAAGAATGTGGTACCAGCCATTACATACCCCATTGCATCCAATCCACAGTTCGTCATCCTCCCCATACGGCAAACCACACTCTCCACAGTGATAGGACTCATCAGCATTTGTAGTCAGAGGAAGACGTATAACTAAGGAAGAGTTTCGAAAGAAAATGAAGCAACAAGAACTGGACAAGATAGCAGCAGAACAGCAAAAGAAAGAGAAAATGGAGAAAAGAGAGAAAAGAAAAAAGAGTGAGAGGCTGAACGTGAGAAGAAAAAAAGCAAGCCAGGAGAGGTAAACACAAGAAAACGCAGGAATCTGATGACAAAAGTGACAAGGTGGTTGCTGTTTCTTTGTTTCCCCTTTCCTTGCTTCTTCTGTTTAGATTTGTGTGTTGTAATTTCATTGGACAAAATATTCAATTGATACACGTCGCTACGTAGATCAGAGATACAGTCTGCAGAGTCGCACATAAATCACATGCCAAGCTCTGCATGATCACTTTAATTCATGTAAGCCAGAGGCCAACTATAGAGTCATAGGAACTAGGACTACGGAAAAAAGAAGAAAATGCTGTATATAGGAATGTAGCGAAACTGACCAAGGGTTAGCAAAGGTCGGGAGGACTTAAGGGACAAATGTTGTAGATTACATAATGAGAAATTACTAAAGCAAAGCAGTACTCAATGTGGAAGAAGGTAGTGCAGAATAGTCAGTGTAGATTATGAGGGGAAAGCTTTTATAGGTATGAGAACAAAGGTTAAGAAACATTGCTTCGTTGAGGGAGTATCAGTAACAAGTACAAAGAAGTGCATGTATATAGTGTTGAGGGAATAGTACAAAGGAGGTGTTCAAGAGGCATTATAAGCATTTGGGTAAGGTTAGTACAGACAAGTATATGTAAATAATGAAATTGAAATAGTATGACAAGAATAATGAAATTGAAATAGATGTAAACAGAGATCAACATACCATTTACCTGTAATTACATGTGAGGGTACCATACATAACATTATAGGCACTTTCCAAGAGATTTTCATTCAGAGTAGAGACTACATGTACATGATGAGGGCCAACCAGCCCAAAACAGCTGTCCACCGTTTGACTAGTTTACTCTGCGCACACCTTTTTCCATGTACATACAGAACTCCACATTTGGGCAAATATATACACAGCTTTCTAATTATCAGTACCCAACTGTTGCAGGCACGTAGCCATATGCATATACATGTACATGTATATGGTTGGAAAGAATGAAGATTTCTAAAGAGTGACATTACTTATTTCATGAATGCACTAAAGTGCAGAATTCTCGGCATCTGCGCGTGCGTTTCACGCCATAACTCTTGAACGGAGGGGTTTCAAAGAAAACCCCACAAATTTTTTGACCTTCGTTGCCCGCTGAGTACACCACAGTATTTTCAGGATGAACAGACGCTCCAGAAGTGAGATGTGACTTAACAGACAGACAGACAGACAGACAGACACACACACACACACACACACACACACACACACACACACACACACACACACACACACACACACACACACACACACACACACACACACACACACACACACATGACCAAGTACCGTAACTCTCGCTGTGCATGTGTGCCGAGGGTTAATAAATAACTGTGCATTCAGTGACACATCCATAGTTGCTAAAGAAAATTTAGGAAATTTGAAGTGTAATATAGCAATCCATATATACATGTACATAGTACTACCATACTGTGTGATAGTAACTGCATCCATGCCCAAGTATGAAGGAAATGGTATTCTTATGCTCATTAGTTACAAGTTGTGATGGGCATGCTTAACTCAATTAGGATGATGACAAATACAAACTTCTAATGGAAGAACAAAAGTACAAACTCATAGACTACTGAAAACATATGCATTGGAACCTTTCCTCCTGTCTAATGAAAGTGAAGTGTAAAAACATTTCTATTAAAATGTTGAAGGATGTAGGGATGACAGTGCCAAAAAGTAGAGAAACAAGTGTAGTATATATGCAGCAAGACAAGGGATTAGGGCAGTACATGTATATATGCAGCAAGGCAGGGGATGACAGCATGCAACAATACTAACATGCGTAACCCCATAAATAAAAGAGATGTAGGGAGGGGCATAAAACTGTGCCACTGATACAACAAGCTCTGAATAGCTACAATAGGTCTGGTGTCTTCCACCATAAGCAAGTGACGTCATACTCTTTAAATAAACTATCTACATGTATAGCGAAATCCATATATATTAATCTGCACCATGTCAGGCTGAAGCCACTAATACCTTCCCTTTAAGCTTACTGTGTCCAAAAAATGTGTCAGATAAACCGAGAGATTCACAAAATAACCCAGGCTGCACATGCAAGCCGAGGGTTAATAATTCCTTAGTGGCAGTACTACACAGTCTATGTATTCAGTGACTCATCTAGAGTAGCTACAGTAATAAATAGAACAATTGGTCTCTTCTCTAAAACAAGCAACTGAGAAGTAAGAATTCACATTTTTTCCATTACTAAGGGCAATTTTTTGCTGTGTACTGCAATACTACAAGTGCTATTACTTTATATGTCCACATTCATGACTGGTGTGGATAGTTCAGAGTTATGTACAATTGAATGAGTGTTCACTACATACCACAACAATCAACAGACAAATCAAGGCCATACACAAAAAAGTAATATGCACCTCATGGCATGTTTTGAAGCCATCTGTACTTCAGACATACTATCTACATACTTTGGAAAAAATACTTCGGGTGAGTTGTGTTGTTTTACTTTGTCTTTTTATTAAAATCATGTATGTGTAGTTTCTACCTTTTCTACCTCCTTGTAGCTCTGTATATCGAAACTGTAATCTCCTGCCTATCTCCGGATCAAGCTTGTTACATAGCTTGCTCCAACATCCAGCACAGCTACATCAGCAGTCGGGGTGAGTTACATGATTTTCATTCATGACATGCCAGAAACAGTGCACAGGTAGGGCAAACCACCTGCGAACAGGGTCACAATAATTATTGTGACAATTAATT
The DNA here is from genome assembly GCA_963970385.1 of Theonella swinhoei. NCBI lineage: Eukaryota > Metazoa > Porifera > Demospongiae > Tetractinellida > Theonellidae > Theonella > Theonella swinhoei. The sequence goes on from OZ019946.1 coordinate 6,357,048, forward strand.
TCTCTTGTGACCCCCTAGAAAATTCTTCCATGACCTGTGACTGCTTGATCCCTTAGCCCCACCCACTTAGCGAGACAGTGTGGTGTGACCCATGACTGCTGCATGTAAAGTGGACATGACCGCGTGACCTGAATGAAAATGCTTTGTGACCTGTGACCATTTTGTGACCCTGGTCGCAGGTACCCCTTGCGATTGTGTGGCTATGCTGGACTGCTTAACGAACAATGCTTTCCCTTGCTTTGAGATTCATCCTAGTGGGCTGAGCTCTACCTCAGTTGATAAAGCACATGTACATAGAGAGCATTGTAGGTTCAAATCCTAGTAGGGCCTGGCCCACTAAGTACCCAGCTACTTATTTGAGTCAAACATATGCAATCCTGTAGAGAGTAAGAGACAAATTGGTCAGGTTTGGGGCCCCAATATTTTTATCTTCCTATGTATTCCAATGCTCCCAAAGGAACTCAATCACTCTAGAGCGTTAATGATCTGTTCTGTTACCTGTTCTTTTCCTACCGCTAATGGACTCATTTCTCAGAAAACTTAAGCAGAGTCTCCTAGGTCCACCTGTATCTTGTACCTATACTAACCCATGCTGACAATATATGGACTGTAACCAGTAGTTTTTCTTCTACAAATCCAACTTGATTGGTGGAAAACTCTGCCACTAAGAATGCTTTAGTAGTGGTACAGAGTTTTGATTGTCTCTACTAATAAAGTAGTTTCCTTGGGGCCTGTGTACACACTCTGTGGGACCAACCACTTCCTCCAAAATGAATGCACTAAAGTCCAGAACCCTCGGCGCATATACATGTACAGGAAATTATGTGCATGCATATGGTGTTGCATCGAAACCCCACCTCCATCTATAAAGTATATGGAAAATAGTGGAGAATATACTGGTCCCACTACAGCTAGGCAATTTTTTGCTGTGTACTGTGATACTACAAGTGCTATTACTTTATTATGTCCACATTCATGACTGGTGTGGATAGTTCACCTACGTAACTAGGTATGCAGTATGCACGTATTCAGTATCCATGGAAATTAAACTCGATGTCTTCAATAACTTTTCATAGCTTGTCAATATAAGACTTTGGCCCATAAAAATTGGTATAAACACACTGTATACCTCACCCATTATAGACCATTCCAGTCAGTTATTATCAATATCATCACAAACTATACCTTGATTCATGTATAATGTATTATCAAGTCACACAGAATCAATTGAAGACATTAGACATACTAGGGGGGATACAAGGCAAATATCAGAGAGGACAAAGGCTGCAGTCCCAAAATGTCCTCTGTTTGGAGGTTTGACTGTATAATTTCTTGCTCTGTCTACCATAACTAGGGTTCATACATCTATGTAGACAGTACATAGTGCATGCCATGAGATGTAGTGTATATGCGCTTCAGTTCTCGGTTGATGGTTGTGGTATGTAGTGAGCACTCATTCTCTTGTACATAACTCTGAACTATCTATACCAGTCATGAATGTGGACATAACATACATGCCAAAGTAATGGCACTTGTAGTATCGCAGTACACAGTGTAGTAAAGAAGAAAAATTTGATCAGTTGCAAGTTTTAGAGAAGAGACCAATCGTTCTATATATTAGAGAAAGGGAGTAAAAACATTTCCATTAAAATGTTGAAGGATGTAGGAATGACAGTGCCAAAAAGTAGAGAAACAAGTTCAGTATATATGCAGCAAGACAGGGGATGAGGGCAATATATATGCAGCAAGACAGGGGATGAGGGCATGCAACAATAACATGCGTAACCCTATATTAAAAGAGATGTCTTGCTGCATATATACTGAACTTGTTTCTCTACTTTTGGCACTGTCATTCCTACATCCTTCAACATTTTAATGGAAATGTTTTTACTCCCTTGTTTCACTGCTTTTTCGTTGCATACTCGCTTACAAATACAATGCTCTTTGCGTTTGTTCGAGCCCCACCCCATTTTGCTGCTCGCGGTCATGTGGTATGCACGTGTGTAATAACGAGGAAATGGCGTTCAACTACACGGAAGTGCTAGTAGATTCTAGCTGTTCTCGTGAATGCATTTGCCAATTTTGAGGTAGGCCGTTTGATAAAGAAGAAGAAGAAGATGGAGAAATCAGCGGTTTAGCAATTTTCTGTAAGTCACTAGAACGGTGTATTTTACCTACTTTGAGAGTTTTATTGTGTATAAAAACACTCGTAGGCCATATTATGTGTCTGAAAAGGCCTATAACTGCCCCGTTCGAGAGATCTGAGCCGTTTCATTTGTTAAGGCTAATGGGTGTGTCGGTGCCATCCCTACATATAGAGTCTACCGACTCTATGAGAGCTACTCTAGATGAGTCACTGAATACACGGACTGTGTAGTACTACCACTAAGATACGAAAGTATCACCATTAACACATATGAATCAATTTTAACTCACCTACTAACACGCACAGAAGAGCTCCACCTACAGACCCCCATCCAACCCCCCAAAGCCCTCTAACATGGTGTTACCCATTGAGGACTTGGCCAAGGGACTGGACCCGGTCTGGACACACCCCTCCCATCGAAGGGCGTGTAGAAGGGGATTTCCCCGGAGGTGTGGGCCTCATTAATGCATTGAAGGCCCCACCCCCTCCCGTCCAGTCCTGATCACATCCCAAAAACAGGGGTGGAGAAGTACATAAAAAAGAAAAATAGCCCTAGGCTTGAACCGTAATCCTGCAGTTAATGTCAATCAATCGGCACGTGCTTCACTCTGCCAGTGCGCATGCGGGTGGCCCCACCCCAAGTTGTCTCCTTAACCTAGGTTAACAGTAGGTTAACCTACATTTTGAGCTGTGTAATTTGTAATGAACATGTGATATATGTTCACATTGCAATTAATGTATGCTTACATTGCTTCAACCATTGACTACATGTACATGTAACTGCATTGCCTGCTTGAGACACAACACAACATACAGGGTTTCATACAGGAATTTTTGGTGGGAGGGGAAGAAGTTTGTGGGGGATTGCCACAGTGTCATGCATGAGTTTGTAGCACACGTTTTGTGATGTCAAATAAAAGACTGAGACACAACACAACAAGGACTGAGAAGTGCTAGCATTGCACCATTGGTTAGAAGCATATAGAAACCTGATTGCTTTAAAACCAAGGAAACGTAGAGTTGAAAGATGCTTGCCTGTTCATGGAAACACATCCCTAACACATACACACATCACTGATTACTCTATCCCTGCACAAGCATGGTGTTCTGCAAGGTTAAGCATATTACATGTATCATGGTATTCTCTCAATTGTGAGAGGTTAAGCATATTGTCATTGTTTCTTGGCATTATATCTGACTCCTTGCCGGCATACTGAACCTAGCTTTCATTATTTGGACTGCCATCCCATATTAACTTAGGATTGATATAAACACAATCCAACTAAGTTATCTTGGTACCATGATTCCTCCTTGTTTACTGCTTTGTGTAGGAACCAAGTACCGCATACACGTAACTCTGACATCATGTACATGTACGAGTTCCTACCTTTTCTACCTCCTGGTAGCTCTGTATATCGAAACTGTAGTCTCCTGCCTATCTCCGGATCAAGCTTGTTACATAACTTGCTCAGGGCCATACTTCGTCCGTGGAGTCGTTGAGAACTGCCGTTAAGGGTGTGTCGCATAATAATGTATTCATGGAGGTATTATAGTAGAGCAAAATCGCGGTAGGACCCGACCTAAGGACCCACGCCTATGGTGCGCTTTTCCCCTAAGTGCACACGCGCCGCGCACGCGCGCTCTCAGTCATTGTTTGCGTGCTACTGAGTAGTACTCTTTTCTTTTCATAATGTGGAATAATAATATTTAGTTAAGGCACGAACTCGAAGTGGAGCGTTAAGTTTCGAAGACCCGGTCATAACGGTACGTGAGATGTCGCACAGTTGTCACATAAATACACTTTCCAGCTATCTACCATTACCAGTCATTATAGTCAATAGGCAATAATGACAATTAGAGATGGAAAGAGCATGCAGTAATTTTACCGAGGGTTTCAATGTAACTTTAAATTGAAGAAGATAAAGGCAGTTTTACTTGACAATGCATCACATAAAATGTAAAATAAAGACTCAGCTGTATAGCCTTCAATCCACTTCTATCATGTACGTCAGTAAAACACCCACCTTGATATTACCTATTCAATAGCAATCAGGTTCTGATCACAAGAGCATTATAATAGGATATATAATAGGATTTCAAACATAAATCACTCAAGCTTCCAGGTAAAATAGTAACATGTTTACACATAAAAGGTACATGAAGAATTAACAATGAGGAATCATCCTTAAATGATGCTTTAGAGTACTCTAAAAGTGCATTGAAGAATATGAGGTACCTCAAATCCATATTCCAAGTACTTTGGATCCCTGATTGAATGAAGCCAAATCCTCTACATCTAAGACAATCTATATGCAACTCACCCGGTGAATCTAAAACATGCTTACCTATTAATTGACAATATTGAAAGGTGCATGATTTTATGATGTAAAGCCTTTAGTTTAATGCGAGGAATTCAATTAAGGACCGTGAGTACTCGGAATGTGGATTTGAGGTACCTTGTCTTCATATATGCACATTTAATCCACTCTAAAGCATTGAGTATTGTGTCTGATAATCGCATAATCATGCATTTTTCATAAGTCAATCAATAAGCAAATCTAATAATAATTTGACCCAAGGACCCACACTTGCAGTTCAAATATAGTAACTAAATGCATTGAAACTCTGTTTGTAGATTCACCAGCTAGTGGGGAAGTTACATACAGAGTTTCACTCTGCTACTCATTAACATAGATGTAGAGCATTTGGTTTAATGTCAAGCATTCAATTAGGGACCCAAAGTATTAACTTGAGGTATCTTATCTTCTTCAATGCACTTTAAATCCACTCTAAAGGTGCTGATAATCATATAATCAGCACCTTTCTTCTGTCAATCAATAAGCAAACATATGATAATTTGACCCAAGGACCCACACCTCCAGTTTGAATATAGTTTAACTAAATGCACTGAAACTCGGTTTTTAGATTCACCAGTTAGTGGGGAAGTAGAATAAAGAGTTTCACTACAGTACTCATTACTGTAGAATTAGAGCATTTGGTTTCAGGTAAAGCATTGAAATAGGGACCCAGAGCAATTGGGATATGGATTTGAGGAACCTCATCTTCTTTAACACAGTTTAAATCCACTCGAAAGCATTGTGTCAGATGATCACAAAATCATGCAATTCACATCAGTTAATCAATAAGCAATTTATCCAAGGACCCACACCTCCATTTCAAGTAATATCTATGTAAGTGCAGTAAAATTCTCATAATGCATTTAGTAAACAGCAGGTGTGGTTCCATAGCTCAATTATTGCATGTCTGCTGTTTGGTCGAATGCTGAAAGGTGCATGATCATGTGGTCGAAAGACACAATACTCAATGCTTTAGAGTGGACTTAAAGTGCATTGAACTTTGGGTGCCTAATTGAATGCCTCACATAAAACCAAATGCTCTATATCTATTGCAATGTCTAGTCAAGTAAAGTCTGTATGCAACTTTCCCATTCACTGGTGAATCTAAAACAGCATTTCAGTAAAATTCTACTCAATCTGCAGGTGTGGGTCCTTGGGTGAAATTATTATTATGTTTGCTTATTGTTTGACTGATTATGTGGTCATCAGACACAATATTCGATGCTTTAAAGTAAATTTAAAGTGCATTGAAGAAGATGAGGTACCTCAAAGCTTTCTAAGTGCTTTGGGTCCCTAATGAAATGCTCTACATCTATTGTAAGAAGTAGTTAAGTGAAACTCTGCATGCAACTTAACAACTAACTGGTGTATCTGAAAACAGAGTTTCAATGCATTCAGTTAAACTATACTCGAACTGCAGGTGTGGGTCCTTGGGTCAAATTATTACACGTTTGCTTATTGATTGACTGATGAAAAGTGCATTATTATGTGGTCATCAGACACAATATGCAATGCTTTAGAGTGGATTTAATGTGCATTGAAGAAGATGAGGTACCTCATATCCACATTCCCGGTACTTTGGGTCCTTAATGTAATGCTTCACATGAAACCAAATGCTCTACATTTATTGTAATGAGTAGTCAAGGGAAATTCTGTATGCAACTTCACTTGTAACTGGTGAATTTGAAAACAGAGTTTCAATGCATTCAGTTAAACTATACTCAAACTGTAGGTGTGGATCCTTGGGTCAAATTATTCCACGTTTACTTATTGATTGACTACGGAATGGTGCATACCTTTGTGATCATTAGTCACAATACTCAATGCTTTAGAGTGCATTGAAGAAGATAAGATACCTCAAATCTGCATTCCAGGTACTTTGGGTCCCTAATGGAATGCTTCATATGAAACAAAGTGCTCTACATCTATGGTAATGAGTAGCAGAGTGAAACAATGCATGCAACTTTCCCACTAACTGGTGAATCTAAAAACAGAATTTCAATGCGTTAAGTTAAATTATACTTCAATTGTAGGTGTGGGTCCTTGGATCAGATTATTACACGTTTGCTTAATGATTGACTGATGAAAAGTGCATTATTATGTGGTCATCAGACACAATACGCAATGCTTTAGAGTGCATTGAAGAAGATGAGGTACCTCATATCCACATTCCTGGTAGTTTTGGTCCCTAATGAAATGCTTCATATGAAACCAAATGCTCTACAACTATTGTAATCGATAGTCAATTGAAATTCTCTGTGTAACTTACCCACTCACTGGTGAATCTAACAAACGGAGTTTAATGCATTCAGTTAAACTATACTCGAATTGCAGGTGTGGGTTCTTTGGGTCAAATTATTCCACGTTTGCTTATTGATTGACTGATGAAAAGTACATTATTATGTGGTCATCAGACACAATACGCAATGCTTTAGAGTGGATTTAATGTGCATTGAAGAAGATGAGGTACCTCATATCTACATTCCCGGTACTTTGGGTCCTTAATATAATGCTTCACATGAAACCAAATGCTCTGCATTTATTGTAATGAGTAGTCAAGGGAAATTCTGTATGCAATTTCACTTGTAACTGGTGAATCTGAAAACAGAGTTTCAATGCATTCAGTTAAACTATACTTGAACTGTGGGTGTGGGTCCTTGGGTCAAATTATTCCACGGTTACTTATTGATTGACTACGGAATGGTGCATACCTTTGTGATCATTAGACACAATACTCAATGCTTTAAAGTGCATTGAAGAAGATAAGATACCTTAAATCTGCATTCCAGGTACTTTGGGTCCCTAATGGAATGCTTCATATGAAACAAAGTGCTCTACATCTATGGTAATGAGTAGCAGAGTGAAACAATGCATGCAACTTTCCCACTAACTGGTTAATCTGAAAACAGAATTTCAATGCGTTAAGTTAAATTATACTTCAATTGTAGGTGTGGGTCCTTGGATCAGATTATTACACGTTTGCTTAATGATTGACTGATGAAGAGTGCATTATTATGTGGTCATCAGACACAATACGCAATGCTTTAGAGTGGATTTAATGTGCATTGAAGAAGATGAGGTACCTCATATCCACATTCCCGGTACTTTGGGTCCTTAATATAATGCTTCACATGAAACCAAATGCTCTACATTTATTGTAATGAGTAGTCAAGGGAAATTCTGTAGGCAACTTCACTTGTAACTGGTGAATCTGAAAACAGAGTTCCAATGCATTCAGTTAAACTATACTCGAACTGTGGGTGTGGGTCCTTAGGTCAGATTATTCCACGTTTACTTATTGATTGACTACGGAATGGTGCATACGTACTTCTGTGAACATTAGTCACAATACTCAATGCTTTAAAGTGCATTGAAGAAGATAACATATCTCAAATCACAAACCACATTTGCTTATTGATTGACGGCTGAAAAGTACATTATTATGTGGTCATCTGACACAATACGCAATGCTTTAGAGTGAATTTAAGGTACATCGAAGAAGATGAGGTACCTCAAATCTGCATTCCAGGTACTTTGGGTCCCTAATGGAATGCTTCATATGAAACAAAGTGCTCTACATCTATGGTAATGAGTAGCAGAGTGAAACAATGCATGCAACTTTCCCACTAACTGGTGAATCTAAAAACAGAATTTCAATGTGTTAAGTTAAATTATACTTCAATTGTAGGTGTGGGTCCTTGGATCAGATTATTACACGTTTGCTTAATGATTGACTGATGAAAAGTGCATTATTATGTGGCCATCAGACACAATACGCAATGCTTTAGAGTGGATTTAATGTGCATTGAAGAAGATGAGGTACCTCATATCCACATTCCCGGTACTTTGGGTCCTTAATGTAATGCTTCACATGAAACCAAATGCTCTACATTTATTGTAATGAGTAGTCAAGGGAAATTCTGTATGCAACTTCACTTGTAACTGCTGAATTTGAAAACAGAGTTTCAATGCATTCAGTTAAACTATACTCAAACTGTAGGTGTGGGTCCTTGGGTCAAATTATTCCACGTTTACTTATTGATTGACTACGGAATGGTGCATACCTTTGTGATCGTTAGACACAATACTCAATGCTTTAAAGTGCATTGAAGAAGATAAGATACCTCAAATCTGCATTCCAGGTACTTTGGGTACCTAATGGAATGCTTAATATGAAACAAAGTGCTCTACATCTATGGTAATGAGTAGCAGAGTGAAACAATGCATGCAACTTTCCCACCAACTGGTGAATCTAAAAACAGAATTTCAATGCGTTAAGTTAAATTATACTTCAATTGTAGGTGTGGGTCCTTGGATCAGATTATTACACGTTTGCTTAATGATTGACTGATGAAAAGTACATTATTATGTGGTCATCAGACACAATACGCAATGCTTTAGAGTGGATTTAATGTGCATTGAAGAAGATGAGGTACATCATATCCACATTCCTGGTAGTTTTGGTCCCTGATGAAATGCTTCATATGAAACCAAATGCTCTACAACTATTGTAATCGATAGTCCATTGAAATTCTCTATGCAACTTACCCACTCACTGGTGAATCTAACAAACGGAGTTTAATGCATTCAGTTAAACTATACTCGAACTGCAGGTGTGGGTCCTTGGGTCAAATTATTCCACGTTTGCTTATTGATTGACTGATGAAAAGTGCATTATTATGTGGTCATCAGACACAATACGCAATGCTTTAGAGTGGATTTAATGTGCATTGAAGAAGATGAGGTACCTCATATCCACATTCCCGGTACTTTGGGTCCTTAATATAATGCTTCACATGAAACCAAATGCTCTACATTTATTGTAATGAGTAGTCAAGGGAAATTCTGTATGCAACTTCACTTGTAACTGCTGAATCTGAAAACAGAGTTTCAATGCATTCAGTTAAAGTATACTCGAACTGTGGGTGTGGGTCCTTGGGTCAAATTATTCCACGTTTACTTATTGATTGACTACGGAATGGTGCATACCTTTGTGATCATTAGACATAATACTCAATGCTTTAGAGTGCATTGAAGAAGATAAGATACCTCAAATCTGCATTCCAGGTACTTTGGGTCCCTAATGGAATGCTTAATATGAAACAAAGTGCTCTACATCTATGGTAATGAGTAGCAGAGTGAAACAATGCATGCAACTTTCCCACTAACTGGTGAATCTAAAAACAGAATTTCAATGCATTAAGTTAAATTATACTTCAATTGTAGGTGTGGGCCCTTGGAACAGATTATTACACGTTTGCTTAATGATTGACTGATGAAAAGTGCATTATTATGAGGTCATCAGACACAATACGCAATGCTTTAGAGTGGATTTAATGTGCATTGAACAAGATGAGGTACCTCATATCCACATTCCCGGTACTTTGGGTCCTTAATATAATGCTTCATATGAAACCAAATGCTCTACATTTATTGTAATGAGTAGTCAAGGGAAATTCTGTATGCAACTTCACTTGTAACTGGTGAATCTGAAAACAGAGTTTCAATGCATTCAGTTAAACTATACTCGAACTGCAGGTGTGGGTCCTTGGGTCAAATTTTTCCACGTTTACTTATTGATTGACTACGAAATGGTGCATACTTTTGTGATCATTAGACACAATACTCAATGCTTTAAAGTGCATTGAAGAAGATAACGTATCTCAAATCACCAACCACGTTTGCTTATTGATTGAAGGCTGAAAAGTGCATTATTATGTGGTCATCTGACACAATACGCAATGCTTTAGAGTGAATACGCAATGCTTTAGAGTGAATTTAAGGTGCATCGAAGAAGATGAGGTACCTCAAATCTGCATTCCAGGTACTTTGGGTCCCTAATGGAATGCTTCATATGAAACAAAGTGCTCTACATCGATGGTAATGAGTAGCAGTGTGAAACTATGTATGCAACTTTCCTACTAACTGGTGAATCTAAAAACAGAATTTCAATACGTTAAGTTAAATTATACTTCAATTGTAGGTGTAGGTCCTTGGATCAGATTATTACACGTTTGCTCAATGCTTTAAATTAATGTGGATTCAGAGTGCATTGAAGAAGATAAGGTACTTCAAATCCTGCCTATTAATTGACTCTATTGAAAGGTGCATGATTATATGATGTGAAGCATTTAGTTTAATTCAATTAAGGACTGAGAGTACTCAGAATGCGGATTTGAGGTACCTCGTCTTCATATATGCACATTTAATCCACTCTAAAGCATTGAGTATTGTGTCTGATGATCACATAATCATGCATTTTCATAAGTCAATCAATAAGCAAATATAATAATAGTTTGACCCAAGGACCCACACTTGCAGTTCAAATATAATTTTACTAAATGCATTGAAACCATGTTTTTAGATTCATCAGTTAGTGGGGAAGTTGTATACAGAGTTTACTCATTACCATAAATGTAGAGTATTTGATTTAACGTCAAGCATTCTATTAGGGACCCAAAGTACAAATTTGAGGTACCTTATCTCCTTCAATGCACTTTAAATTCACACTAAAGCATTGAGTATTGCACCTTACCTCTGTCAATCAATAAGCAAACGTAATAATAATTTTACACAAGTAGAGTTTAACTGCATGCATTGAAAACTCCATTTTTAGATTCACAAGGTTATTTGGGAAGTTGCATAGAGTGTTTCACTCTGCTACTCATTACCATAGATGTAGAGCATTTCGTTTCATATGAAGCATTCCAGTAGGGACTCAAGGTACCTGGAATGCAGATTTGAGGTACGTACCTCATCTTCTTCAATGCACATTAAATCCACTCTAAAGCATTGCGTATTGTGTCAGATGACCACATAATAATGCACTTTTCATCAGTCAATCAATAAGCAAACGTGGAATAATTTGACCCAATGACCCACACCTGCAGTTCGAGCATAGTTTAACCGAATGCATTGAAACTCTGTATTTAGATTCACAATTTGATAGGAAAGAGTTTTACTCTGCAACTCATTTCCATAGATGTAGAGCATTTGGTTTCATATTAAGCATTCCATTAGGGACCCAAAGTTTGTTGAAACTCTGTTTTTTGGATTCACCAGTTAGTGGGTAAGTTGCATACAGAGTTTCACTTAACTACTCATTACAATACATGCAGAGCATTTGGTTTCAAGTGAAGCATTCAATTAGGGACCCAAAGCACTTAGAAAGTGGATTTGTGGTACCGTATCTTCTTCAATGCACTTTGAATCCACTCTAAAGCATCAAGTATTGCTTCTGATGACCACATAGTTATGCACTTTCATCAGTCAATCAATAAGCTCAATAAGCTAACGTGTAAATAATTTCACACAAGGACCCACACCTGGAGTTAGAGTATAGTTTCACTGAATGCATTGAAACTCTGTTTTTAGATTCAATAGTTACTGGGTAAGTTGCATATAGAGTTTCACTTGACTACTCATTACAATAGATGTAGAACATTTGGTTTCATGTAAAGCATTCAATTGGGGACCCAAAGTACCTGGAATACAGACCATCTTCTTCAATGCACCATCTTCTTCAATGCACTTTAAATCCATTTTTTGACTAAAGCCTTGAATACTGTGTCTGATATTCACATGTTCGTGCACTAGCTCAGTTGTCATCAATAAGCAAACACGAGCCAAGAAACCACACCTCCTTAAACTCTCATAGTTTTACTAAAACTATGAGCATTTCAAAGCACTCAGTTAAATGCTGGTTTTAATGCAGGTGCGGATCCTTGGATAAAATTAATACATGTTTGCTTATTGATTGACTGATGAAAATTGTGATGATCTGACACAGTATTCAATGCTTTATAGTGGATTTAAAGTGCATCAAAGAAGATGAGGTACCTCATATCCACATTCCAGGTACTTTGGATCCCTAATCAATTGCTTCAAAATGTTCTACATCTATAGTCAAGTGGAACTCGGTATGCAACTTACACACTAACTGGTGAATCAAAAGACAGAGTTTCAATGCATTCAGTTAAACTATATTCGAACTGCAGGTGTCCCAGCCCCGGGTCCTTGGGTGAAATATTCCACGTTTACTTATTGATTGACTGATGAGAGTGCATTATTATGTGGTCATCAGACACAATACTCGATGCTTAAAAGCATTGAAGAAGATGAGGTACCTCAAATCCGCTTTCTAAGTGCTTTGGGTCCCTAATGAAATGCTTCAAATGAAACCAAATGCTCTATGTACATCTATTGTAAGGAGTAGTCAAGTGAAACTCTGTATGCAACTTATCCACTAAGTGGCAAATCTGAAAACAGAGTTTCAATGCATTCAGTGAAACTATACTCGAACTGCAGGTGTGGGTCCTTGGGTCAAATTATTCCACGTTTGCTTATTGATTGACTGATGAAAAGTGCATTACTATGTTGTCATCAGACACAAAACTCAATGTTTTAGAGTGAATTCAAAGTGAATGAAAGATGATGAGGTACCTCAAATCTGCATTCCAGGTACTATGGGTCCCTAATTGATTGCTTCATATGAAACAAAATGCTCTACATCTATTGTAATAGATAATCAAGTGAAACTCGGTATGCAACGTATCCACTAACTGGTGAATCAAAAGACAGAGTTTCTATGCATTCAGTTAAACTATACTAGAACCGCAGGTGTGGGTCCTAAAGTCAAATTATTCCACATTTGCTTATTGCTTGACTGATGAAAGTGCATGATTATGTGGTCATCAGACATAATACTCGATGCTTTAAAGCGAATTTAAAGTGCATTGAAGAAGATGAGGTACCCCAAATCCGCTTTCTAAGTGCTTTGGGTCCCTAATGAAATGCTCTACATCTATTGTAAGGAGTAGTTAAGTGAAACTCTGCATGCAACTTAACCACTAACTGGTGAATCTGAATCTGAAAACAGAGTTTCAATGCATTCAGTGAAACTATACTTGAACTGCAGGTGTGGGTCCTTGGGTGAAAATAATATTATGTTTGCTTATTGATTGACTGATGAAAGTACATTATTATGTGGGCATCAGACACAATACTCAATGCTTTAGAGTGAATTTAAAGCGGATTAAAGAAGATGAGTCACCTCAAATCCACTTTCTACGTGCTTTGCAAGTGTGGGTCCTTGGGTGAAAGGACCCACACTTGCAATTCGAGTAAAATTTAACTAAATGCATTGAAACTCTGTTTTTAGATTCACAAGTTAGTGGGAAAGTTGCATATAGAGTTTCACTCTGCTACTCATTAGATGTAGAGCATTTGGTTTCATATGAAGCATTCTATTAGAGACCCTAAAGTACCTGCAGATTTGAGGTACATACCTTATCTTTTTCAATGCACATTAATTCCACTCTGGAGCGTTGCATATTGTGCCTGATGACCACGTAATAATGCACTTTTCATCAGTCAATCAATAAGCAAACATGGAACAATTTCACCCAAGGACCCACACCTGCAGTTCAAGCTTAATGCATTGAAACTCTGTCATAAGATTCACCAGTTAGTGGGTAAGTTGCATACAGAGTTTTACTTAACTACTCATACAATGCATGTAGAGCATTTGGTTTCATGTGAAGCATTCAATTAGGGACCTATAGCACTTAGAAAGCGGATTTGAGGTACCCCATCTTCTTCAATGCACTTTAAATTCACATTAAAGCATCTAGTATTGTGTCTGATGACCACATAATTATGCACTTTCATCAATCAATCAATAAACTAATGTGTAATAATTTGACCCAAGGACCCGCACCTGCAGTTTGAGTATAGTTTAACTGAATGCATTGAAATTCTGTTTTCTGATTCACCAGTTAGTAGTGAAGTTGCATACAGAATTTCCCTTGACCACTCATTACAATAAATATAGAGCATTTGGTTTCATGTGAAGCATTATATTAAGGACCCAAAGTACCTGGAATGCAGATTTGAGGTACGTACCTCATCTTCTTCAATGCATTTTCAATCCATTCTTAAACTAAAGCATTGAGTACTGTGTCTGATGACCACCTATTCATGCACTAGCTCAGCAGTTAATCAATAAGCAATATATCCAATAGATGTAGAGCATTTTGTTTCATATGAAGCACTCAATTAGGGACCCAAAGTACCTGGAATGCATATTTGAGGTACGTACCTCATCTTCTTCAATGCATTTTCAATCCATTCTTAAACTAAAGCATTGAGTACTGTGTCTCATGACCACCTATTCATGCACTAGCTCAGCAGTTAATCAATAAGCAATATATCCAATAGATGTAGAGCATTTTGTTTCATATGAAGCAATCAATTAGGGACCCAAAGTACCTGGAATGCATATTTGAGGTACCTCATCACCTTTAATTCTGATTACCACATACTTTTCATCAGTCAATCAATAAGCAAACGTGGAATAATTTGACCCAAGGACCCACACCTGCAGTTCGAGTATTGTTTCATTGAATGCATTGAAACTCTGTTTTCAGATTCACCAGTTAGTGGGTAAGTTGCATACAGAGTTTCACTTATCTACTCATTACAATACATGTAGAGCATTTGCTTTCATGTGAAGCATTCAATTAGGGACCCAAAGCACTTAGAAAGCGGATTTGAGGTACCTTATCTTCTTCAATGCACTTTGAATCCACTATAAGACATCGAGCATTGTGTCTGATCACCATATAATCATGCACTTTCATCAGTCAATCAATAAGCTAACATGTAAATAATTTCACCCAAGGACCTACATTTAGAGTTCGAGTATAGTTTGCACTAAATGCATTGAAATTTATTTTTTAGATTCACTAGTTAGTGATACAGAGTTTCACTTGATGTAGAGCATTTGGTTTCACGTGAAGAATTCAATTAAGAACCCAATGTACCTGGAATGCAGATTTGAGGCACCTCATCTTCTTCAATGCACTTTAAATCCATTCTTAGACTAAAGCATTGAGTACTGTGTCTTGAGTACTGTGCACAGCAGTCAATTAATAAGCAAACATGTAGCTAAGAATTTGAGCCAAGAAACCACACCTGCAGTGTTAATATAGTTTTACTAAAACTATGAGAGATATGCAGGTGTATGGATCGTTGGATAAAATTAATACATGTTTGCTTATTGATTGACTGATGATCTGACACAGTAATCAATGTTTTAGAGTGAATTCAAAGTGAATTAAAGACAATGAGGTACCTCAAATCTGCATTCCAGGTACTTTGGGTCCCTAATCGATTGCTTCATGTGAAACAAAATGCTCTACAACTATTGTAATAGATAGTCAATTGAAATTCTCTATGCAACTTACCCACTCACTGGTGAATCAAAAGACAGAGTTTCAATGCATTCAGTTAAACTATACTCGAACTGCAGGTGTGGGTCCTTGGGTCAAATTATTCCACGTTTGCTCATTGATTGACTGATGAAAAGTGCATTATTATGTGGTCATCAGACACAATACGCAATGCTTTAGAGTGGATTTAATGTGCATTGAAGAAGATGAGGTACCTCATATCCACATTCCCTTAATAAAGGGAGTAAAAACATTTCCATTAAAATGTTGAAGGATGTAGGGATGACAGTGCCAAAAAGTAGAGAAACAAGTGCAGTATATATGCAGCAAGACAGGGGATGAGGGCAATATATATGCAGCAAGACAGGGGATGAGGGCATGCAACAATAATAACATGCGTAACCCCATAATAAAAGAGATGTAGGGAGGGGTTACGCATGTTATTATTGTTGCATGCCCTCATCCCCTGTCTTGCTGCATATATATTGCCCTCATCCCCTGTCTTGCTGCATATATACTGCACTTGTTTCTCTACTTTTTGGCACTGTCATCCCTACATCCTTCAACATTTTAATGGAAATGTTTTTACTCCCTTGTTTCACTGGTTTTTCGCTGCATACTCGCTTGCATATACAATACTCTTTGCGTTTGTTCGAGCCCCACCCCATTTTGCTGCTCGTGGTCATGTGGTATGCACGTGTGTAATAACGAGGAAATGGCGTTCAACTACACGGAAGTGCTAGTAGATTCTAGCTGTTCTCGTTCGAGAAGGATCCTAGGAAGATTCTGATGGCCAAGGATCATGCACGGGAGAGAAATAAGCCGTTTTATGCCAAAACTAAGGTGAACGCGTTTGCCAATTTTGAGGTAGGCCGTTTGATAAAGAAGAAGAAGAAGAAGAAGAAGAAGAAGATGGAGAAATCGGCGGTTTAGCAATTTTCTGTAAGTCACTGGAGCGGTGTATTTTACCTACTTTGAGAGTTTTATTGTGTATAAAAACACTCGTAGGCCATGTTATGTGTCTGAAAAGGCCTATAACTGTCCCGTTCGAGAGATCTGAGCCGTTTCATTTGTTAAGGCTAATGGGCGTGTCGGTGCCATCCCTACATATAGAGTCTACCGACTCTATGATAATGCTTCACGTGAAACCAAATGCTCTACATTTATTGTAATGAGTAGTCAAGGGAAATTCTGTATGCAACTTCACTTGTAACTGGTGAACCTGAAAACAGAGTTTCAATGCATTCAGTTAAACTACGTATACTCGAACTGCAGGTGTGGATCCTTGGGTCAAATTATTCCACGTTTACTTATTGATTGACTACGGAATGGTGCATACTTTTGTGATCATTAGACACAATACTCAATGCTTTAAAGTGCATTGAAGAAGATAACATATCTCAAATCACAACCTACATTTGCTTTTTGATTGAAGGCTGAAAAGTGCATTATTATGTGGTCATCTGACACAATACGCAATGCTTTAGAGTGAATTTAAGGTGCATCGAAGAAGATGAGGTACCTCAAATCTGCATTCCAGGTACGTACTTTGGGTCCCTAATGGAATGATTCATATGAAACAAAGTACTCTACATCTATGGTAATGAGTAGCAGAGTGAAACCATGTATGCAACTTTCCCACTAACTGGTGAATCTAAAAACAGAATTTCAATGCGTTAAGTTAAATTATACTTCAATTGTAGGTGTGGGTCCTTGGATCAGATTATTACACGTTTGCTTAATGATTGACTGATGAAAAGTGCATTATTATGTGGTCATCAGACACAATACGCAGTGTGTCAGATGACCACATAATAATGCACTTTTCAGCCGTCAATTAATAAGCAAATGTGGTTTGTGATTTGAGATATGTTATCTTCTTCAATGCACTTTAAAGCATTGAGTATTGTGTCTAATGATCACAAAAGTACGTACGTATGCACCATTCCGTAGTCAATCAATAACTAAACGTGTAATAATTTGACCCAAGAACCTACACCCACAGTTTGAGTATAGTTTAACTGAATACATTGAAACTCTGTTTTCAGATTCACCTTGCATACAGAATTTCCCTTGACTACTCATTACAATAAATGTAGAGCATTTGGTTTTATGTGAAGCATTATATTAAGGACCCAAAGTACCGGGAATGTGGATATGAGGTACCTCATCTTCTTCAATGCACATTAAATCCACTCTAAAGCAGATAACATATCTCAAATCACAAACCACATTTGCTTATTGATTTGACAGCTGAAAAGTGCATTATTATGTGGTCATCTGACACACTGCGTATTGTGTCTGATGACCACATAATAATGCACTTTTCATCAGTCAATCATTAAGCAAACGTGTAATAATCTGATCCAAGGACCCACACCTAAAATTGTGCATTATTATGTGGTCATCTGACACAATACGCAATGCTTTACTAAGCATTTGGTTTCATGTGAAGCATTATATTAAGGACCCAAAGTACCGGGAATGTGGATATGAGGTACCTCATCTTCTTCAATGCACATTAAATCCACTCTAAAGCATTGCGTATTGTGTCTGATGACCATATAAAAATGTACTTTTCATCAGTCAATCAATAAGTAAACGTGGAATAATTTGGCCCAAGGACCCACACCTGCAGTTCGAGTATAGTTTAACTGAATGCATTAAACTCCGTTTGTTTGATTCACCAGTGAGTGGGTAAGTTGCATAGAGAATTTCAATTGACTATCGATTACAATAGTTGTAGAGCATTTGGTTTCATATGAAGCATTTCATTAGGGATCAAAACTACCGGGAATGTGGATATAAGGTACCTCATCTTCTTCAATGCACATTAAATCCACTCTAAAGCATTTCGTATTGTGTCTGATGACTACATAATAATGCACTTTTCATCAGTCAATCATTAAGCAAACGTGTAATAATCTGATCCAAGGACCCACACCTACAATTGAAGTATAATTTAACTTAACACATTAAAATTCTGTTTTTAGATTCACCAGTTAGTGGAAAGGTGCAGGCATTGTTTCACTCTGCTACTCATTACCATAGATGTAGAGCACTTTGTTTCATATGAAGCATTCCATTAGGGACCCAAAGTACCTGGAATGCAGATTTGAGGTATCTTATCTTCTTCAATGCACTCTAAAGCATTGAGTATTGTGTCTAATGATCACAAAGTTATGCACCATTCCGTAGTCAATCAATAAGTAACCGTGGAATAATTTGACCCAAGGACCCACACCCACAGTTCGAGTATACTTTAACTGAATGCATTGAAACTCGGTTTTCAGATTCAGCAGTTACAAGTGAAGTTGCATACAGAATTTTCCTTGACTACTCATTACAATAAATGTAGAGCATTTGGTTTTATGTGAAGCATTATATTAAGGACCCAAAGTACCGGGAATGTGGATATGAGGTACCTCATCTTTTTCAATGCACATTAAATCCACTCTAAAGCATTGCGTATTGTGTCTGATGACCATATAATAATGCACTTTTCATCAGTCAATCAATAAGTAAACATGGAATAATTTGACCCAAGGACCCACACCTGCAGTTCGAGTATAGTTTAACTGAATGCATTAAACTCCGTTTGTTTGATTCACCAGTGAGTGGGTAAGTTGCATAGAGAATTTCAATTGACTATCGATTACAATAGTTGTAGAGCATTTAGTTTCATATGAAGCATTTCATTAGGGACCAAAACTACCGGGAATGTGGATATGGGGTACCTCATCTTCTTCAATGCACATTAAATCCACTCTAAAGCATTGTGTATTGTGTCTGATGACCACATAATAATGCACTTTTCAGTCAATCATTAAGCAAACGTGTAATAATCTGATCCAAGGACCCACACCTACAATTGAAGTATAATTTAACTTAACGCATTGAAATTCTGTTTTTAGATTCACCAGTTAGTGGGAAAGTTGCATACATAGTTTCACTCTGCTACTCATTACCATAGATGTAGAGCACTTTGTTTCATATGAAGCATTCCATTAGGTACCCAAAGTACCTGGAATGCAGATTTGAGGTACCTCATCTTCTTCGATGCACCTTAAATTCACTCTAAAGCATTGCGTATTGTGTCAGATGACCACATAATAATGCACTTTTCAGCCTTCAATTAATAAGCAAACGTGGTTTGTGATTTGAGATATGTTATCTTCTTCAATGCACTTTAAAGCATTGAGTATTGTGTCTAATGATCACAAAAGTATGCACCATTTCGTAGTCAATCAATAAGTAAACGTGGAAAAATTTGACCCAAGGACCCACACCCACAGTTCGAGTATACTTTAACTGAATGCATTGAAACTCTGTTTTCAGACTCACCAGTTACAAGTGAAGTTGCCTACAGAATTTCCCTTGACTACTCATTACAATAAATGTAGAGCATTTGGTTTCATGTGAAGCATTATATTAATGACCCAAAGTACCGGGAATGTGGATATGAGGTACCTCATCTTCTTCAATGCACATTAAATCCACTCTAAAGCATTGCGTATTGTGTCTGATGACCACATAATAATGTACTTTTCATCAGTCAATCAATGAGCAAACGTGGAATAATTTGACCCAAGGACCCACACCTGCAGTTCGAGTATAGTTTAACTGAATGCATTAAACTCCGTTTGTTTGATTCACCAGTGAGTGGGTAAGTTGCATAGAGAATTTCAATTGACTCTCGATTACAATAGTTGTAGAGCATTTGGTTTCATATGAAGCATTTCATTAGGGACCAAAACTACCGGGAATGTGGATATGAGGTACCTCATCTTCTTCAATGCACATTAAATCCACTCTAAAACATTGCGTATTGTGTGTGATGACCACATAATAATGCACTTTTCATCAGTCAATCATTAAGCAAACGTGTAATAATCTGATCCAAGGACCCACACCTACAATTGAAGTATAATTTAACTTAACGCATTGAAATTCTGTTTTTAGATTCACCAGTTAGTGGGAAAGTTGCAGGCATTGTTTCACTCTGCTACTCATTACCATAGATGTAGAGCACTTTGTTTCATATGAAACATTCCATTAGGGACCCAAAGTACCTGGAATGCAGATTTGAGGTATCTTATCTTCTTCAATGCACTCTAAAGCATTGAGTATTGTGTCTAATAATCACAAAGGTATGCACCATTCCGTAGTCAATCAATAAGTAACCGTGGAATAATTTGACCCAAGGACCCACACCCACAGTTCGAGTATAGTTTACCTGAATGCATTGAAACTCTGTTTTCAGATTCACCAGTTACAATTGAAGTTGCATACAGAATTTTCCTTGACTACTCATTACAATAAATGTAGAGCATTTGGTTTTATGTGAAGCATTATATTAAGGACCCAAAGTATGGGGAATGTGGATATGAGGTACCTCATCTTCTTCAATGCACATTAAATCCACTCTAAAGCATTGCGTATTGTGTCTGATGACCATATAATAATGCACTTTTAATCAGTCAATCAATGAGTAAACGTGGAATAATTTGACCCAAGGACCCACACCTGCAGTTCGAGTATAGTTTAACTGAATGCGTTTGTTTGATTCATCAGTGAGTGGGTAAGTTGCATAGAGAATTTCAATTGACTATCGATTACAATCTGATCCAAGGACCCACACCTACAATTGAAGTATAATTTAACTTAACGCATTAAAATTCTGTTTTTAGATTCACCAGTTAGTGGGAAAGTTGCATACATTGTTTCACTCTGCTACTCATTACCATAGATGTAGAGCACTTTGTTTCATATGAAGCATTCCATTAGGGACCCAAAGTACCTGGAATGCAGATTTGAGGTATCTTATCTTCTTCAATGCACATTGAGTATTGTGTCTAATGATCACAAAAGTGTGCACCATTCCGTAGTCAATCAATAAGTAAACGTGGAATAATTTGATCCAAGGACCCACACCCACAGTTCGAGTATACTTTAACTGAATGCATTGAAACTCTGTTTTCAGATTCACCAGTTACAAGTGAAGTTGCATGCAGAATTTCCCTTGACTACTCATTACAATAAATGTAGAGCATTTGGTTTCATGTGAAGCATTATATTAATGACCCAAAGTACCGGGAATGTGGATATGAGGTACCTCATCTTCTTCAATGCACATTAAATCCACTCTAAAGCATTGCGTATTGTGTCTGATGACCACATAATAATGCACTTTTCATCAGTCAATCATTAAGCAAATGTGTAATAATCTGATCCAAGGACCCACACCTACAATTGAAGTATAATTTAAGAGTGGGAAGAGTAAGAGTTTTCAGATTCACCAGTTACAAGTGAAGCTGCATGCAGAATTTCCCTTGACTACTCATTACAATAAATGTAGCAAGTTGAAACTCTGTTTTCAAATTCACCAGTTAGTGGGAAGTTTCATACAGAGTGTCACTTGACTACTCCTTACAATAGATGTAGAGCATTCATTAGGGACCCAAAGCACTTACAAAGCGGATTTGAGGTACCTCATCTTCTTCAATGCACTTTAAATTTACTTTAAACCATCGAATATTGTGTCTGATGACCACATAATCAGTCAATCAATAAGCAAACATAATAATAATTTCACCCAAGGACCCAACACCTGCAGTTCGAGTAGAGTTTTACTGAAACGCTGTTTTAGATTCACCAGTGAGTGGGAAAGTTGCATACAGAGTTTTACTCGACTAGACATTGCAATAGATGTAGCATTTGGTTTTATGTGAGGCATTCAATTAGGCACCCAAAGTTCAATGCACTTTAAGTCCACTCTAAAGCATTGAGTATTGTGTCTGACGACCACATGATCATGCACCTTTCAGCATTCGACCAAACAGCAGACATGCAATAATTGAGCTATGGAACCACACCTGCTGTTTACTAAATGCATTATGAGAATTTTACTGCACTTAGATAGATATTACTTGAAATGGAGGTGTGGGTCCTTGGATAAATTGCTTATTGATTAACTGATGTGAATTGCATGATTTTGTGATCATCTGACACAATGCTTTCGAGTGGATTTAAACTGTGTTAAAGAAGATAAGGTTCCTCAAATCCATATCCCAATTGCTTTGGGTCCCTATTTCAATGCTTTACCTGAAACCAAATGCTCTAATTCTACGGTAATGAGTACTGTAGTGAAACTCTTTATGCTACTTCCCCACTAACTGGTGAATCTAAAAACTGAGTTTCAGTGCATTTAGTTAAACTATATTCGAACTGCAGGTGTGGGTCCTTGGGTCAAATTATCATATGTTTGCTTATCGATTAACAGAAGAAAGGTGCTGATTATATGATTATCAGCACCTTTAGAGTGGATTTAAAGTGCATTGAAGAAGATAAGATACCTCAAGTTAATACTTTGGGTCCCTAATTGAATGCTTGACATTAAACCAAATGCTCTACATCTATGTTAATGAGTAGCAGAGTGAAACTCTGTATGTAACTTCCCCACTAGCTGGTGAATCTACAAACAGAGTTTCAATGCATTTAGTTACTATATTTGAACTGCAAGTGTGGGTCAAATTATTATTATGATTGCTTATTGATTGACTTATGAAAAATGCGTGATTATGCGATTATCAGACACAATACTCAGTGGATTAAATGAAGACAAGGTACCTCAAATCCACATTCCGAGTACTCACAGTCCTTAATTGAATTCCTCGCACTAAACTAAATGCTTTACATCATATAATCATGCACCTTTCAATATTGTCAATTAATAGGTACACATGTTTTATATTCACCAGTTAGTACGTGGGTGAGTTGCATATAGATTGTCTTAGATGTAGAGGATTTACCTTTTATGTGTAAACATGTTACTATTTTACCTGGAAGCTTGAGTGATTTATGTTTGAAATCCTATTATATATCCTATTATAATGCTCTTGTGATCAGAACCTGATTGCTATTGAATAGGTAATATCAAGGTGGGTGTTTTACTGATGTACATGATAGAAGTGGATTGAAGGCTATACAGCTGAGTCTTTATTTTACATTTTATGTGGTGCATTGTCAAGTAAAACTGCCTTTATCTTCTTCAATTTAAAGTTACATCGAAACCCTCAGCAAAATTACTGCATGCTCTTTCCGGTCCATCTCTAATTGTCATTATTGCCTATTGACTATAATGACTGGTAATGGTAGATAGCTGGAAAGTGTATTTATGTGACAACTGTGTGACATCTCACGTACCGTTATGACCGGGTCTTCGAAACTTAACGCTCCACTTCGAGTTCGTGCCTTAACTAAATATTATTATTCCACATTATGAAAAGAAAAGAGTACTACTCAGTAGCACGCAAAAAATGACTGAGAGCGCGCGTGCGCGGCGCGTGTGCACTTAGGGGAAAAGCGCACCTTAGGCGTGGGTCCTTAGGTCGGGTCCTACCGCGATTTTCGTTACCTGTAATACCTGCACTAAGACGATACTTGGCCAGTGGCGTAGGAACACGGGGGCTCCGGGGGCCGGAGCCCCCCTTTATTTCTGCTAGAAGGCTATAGCGATCCCTTTCTTCTCAGCTATATCCTTGCTTAGCGAGGTCTAAACGCAAGACGCTAGGTCTGCAGGCACGGTAGGGCCAGGTAGGGCCTGTGCCCTATGAGTCATCCTCTAACTGCAGAGCAGAAAATTTGGCTTATATATATATATATATATGAACGAGCAGCCAGCTGATCGCTGAGAGCATGCATGTCTACTTCTTGTAGTCGACAGTTAACTGTTTTCCAGTGCTCTATAAAGGTGGTGAGGCTAGATCTACCCTGGCACTACTAAGCGTGCCGGGGCCAGACGAAGATCTGTCACGCCGTCGATGGTCCCCCGCCAAAATTGGTCCCCCCGGAACATCTACGGCATCCGTGATTGGTTCCCCCCTGCCACGCATGGTCCCCTCACCTAAAACACTGTGAAGGATTACAGTTTGCGCAGTTAGCGCTTGCGAAATCTTCAATAAATCTTGTATCGCAATAATTCCAATCTATATATCTCGCTCTCTCTACTGCCAAATGCTACGCTATTTATACAAAACTCAACCAAGGGAAAGAAAGTTCTAGAAGACCAATATATGAAATCATGACAGATAGTAGTAGACCAAAAGGTGACAAAAGTAAATATCATAAACAAGGGTATAAAATCACTAGACTACCTGGCTAGTACAGAAATAGAACTATTAAATAAATAAATATATACATCTAAATATACCCAAAGAAATAAATAACCTAGGAAGTGATAACACTACATACATGTAACAATTGGTCCAGTCCTCCACAAACACTAGCTACATGCGTTAGTATTCCGACGGGATATGGTCTCCCAGCAATTCATCAGTGTGTTTTCTACGGCAGGCCATAACTTACATGCCCGATCAATGGTGTATAGGCCAACTGGGCTTGCTCCCCGTTCCGGGCATTGGAGTGAATACTGTCCCCCCGGACATTATTCACTAGCGAATACTGTCCCCTAAATATTGCGCCATGCACCACTGACACGACGTTGACAAGCGAATCGCAACAGCGCATTATTTTATCTCTCTCGGTGTATATAACAACACAAAAACACATATAACATCTATTGAAGGCAGCGCTAAGAAATCCAACTGCTACCTCGTACCCAGGCCGTGTGGGGGAGGAGACGAGGCCACGTACGTAGCTGACTGAGGTATGTAAACTCCTAACCACTGGCCCTAAAAAGCAGAGCTATGATCAGTTTAGGGCTAGTGGTTAGAGTTTACATCATACCTCTGTGAGCTATAGCCTCGTCCCCTCCCCCCACGTGGCCTGAGTACGAGGCTATCGGCCAGCCAGCTGCATTTTAGGGGCAGTGGCGGATCTAGGGGGGGATCCAGGGGTGCAATGGAACCCCCCTTTTGGCAGGGTATTACGTAATTACGAGGTTTCGTCGTAGTCTTGCGCGTAATTGGCGCTCTTGCAATTGTGTACGTGACGCTAAGTCTATCAGCGCTAGCGTTCACAGCGCCAATTACGTGCGCACAAGAGCGCGTCATAAGCCAATTAGATGTACGCGCGCGCGCATGGGCGTGACTAACGAAAAGTGGGTGTGGTTCACGGCGACTGGAACCCCCCTTTCTAAAATCTTGCATCCGCCACTGAGGGGGGACATTATTCACTGGTGAATAATGTCCCCCCTATCAGAAATGCCATAGGAGATGAAGTACAGTTGCCTCAACAAAGAATGATATTATTCACCAAGGTGTGCCAGAAGAAATGGAACACACACGGTAGAATATTCCTGCATGTGTATAAGGAAAAAAAAAAGAAATTGTTTTAAGAAAGGCAGTAATTCTTCCTACATGATTGTGCAGGAAGTGTAGTTCCAGCACATCTGCCAATGTGTAGGAAAGTTTTGTATGAGGTGGTACCATTTACCTCAACTTGAAAAGTTCTATCCAGGTTCAAATACTCCCAAATGGAGCTTGTTTTCTTCCTCCGTGTGTTTTGTAGTTTTGTGATGTGCCATTAATTTTTGGCTTTTTGTACATTGTCAACTTTGTAACTGTTCTCAGGGGAGTACGTAAGGCCTATGGTAGTGGCGGCACTATGGATCTACATATATGTACCACAACCCGTAAGAGCTGAAACTGGTCCAGCAATGACCAGACTGATCATGAGCTGGACACACGTACTCCTACAGTGCTGGTATGTGTACAAAAATTATACAATTCCTTTTTTCTCCTTCTCCCTCTTCTGTTTCGTTTCCTCTCTCATTCTCTCTCCACTCCCTCTATTCCCTCTCAATTCCACTCCACAGTTGCTATATAGAGTGTGTCAAGGTAAGGTCCTCTTTATATTTGGAGCTGATACTAGTCGTACTGATCATGATAGAGAGGAATAAATAAAGTTGAAACACCTCTTTGTCATGATGTGGCTACCATGGCCATCAACAGCAACCCTGCATTTCTTGTCACAATACCCTGGTCGATAATCATAATTGTAGGGCAAACTTGCAATGCCCAATGCTCCCATGAGATCATACCACTCAATGCCCTATTTGGGAAAAGTGGAATCCCCCATATATATGACCCACGTGACGTCAGTGATCAGATGCTTGCTCCTTCTAAAGTAGTACAAAGCTGAGAATGTGCTACTGTCGTTAGTGAAGAGAAAGGTGCATTAATGTAGCTTCTTGATTATGGTTGTACAAAATGTTCAAAAGTGACATGACATAATACTTGTACATGTATAACACTGACACTAACATTTTCTCTGCACACATGTGAATACATGTATCACTTGGCTAGTGAGACTCTAGCCATACGAGACATGAGTGAGTGAGTACTAGATGACACTTCACATGAGTACATGCCCTCATCCTCTTCAGTCATACTGACTATTTTGTATTCAGGTGAGGTGTCTTCAGGAAGGGAGAGGCCATTCATGTACCAAACATAACTGATGTCGTCACAGCCAGTAGCCTTGCAGCTGAGAGTGGCAGTAGAGCTCAGAGTGACAACCTGCGATTGTGGGTGCTCAGTGATATGCAGTTTATCTGATCCTGTAGAGAGGAGTAATGTACAGTGTACATGAGTGAATTAACTGCTGTGTGTGGGTTTCAAATGGAACTCTATCCCTACATAATGTACGGGTAGGTAGACTGTGACATGACAGGGGCGTAGGATGGGACTTTAGAAGTGGTCCGGCTGCAATAGCTTTGCAGCAGGACCACTTAATTACGCTAATAGGAATATGACCACCAAGCATACGTGGATGCTGATTGTTGAAAAAGAGATGCCATTCTTAATACCTGCACTTGCTCTGAAGATCCACATGCAGGTATGGGAGGAATGACTATTATACTTTACTAGTTGAAATGCTTTAGCATTGGTGGTGAGTGTAAGCAATCCAACTGTGTATATAATTGAGCTGTGGGCATGTATACATTTGGAACTCGTGTAAAACGTTACAGTATGTGTGACAACGCTGTTTAAAAATCAGTAACTAAGTTGCATGGCTCACTCCCGCACCTCAATAATGAATATGTTTAAACTGCTGAAAAGTGGTTCGACCAGCCGGACTGGCTCTTATGCTTATGCATGAAATGATTTATAACACAGAGACTTTCACATACCATTTGTTGCAGTGGATGGCACAGGTGATGGTTCAGATGGTCTAATGGTGATGGGCTGTGAACTTAGACTTTCATTATCATCATCGACTCCTCTCCCAGTCAGGCCATACATATTACTGTCGTGATGACTGTTATGGAACTGCTCTCTATAGCCACTGGTATTTGCTGGTTTGTGCTCAAATCTCTGCTGTTGAGGTACCACCGAAACAACCTTTCTCTTGGCTGAGTGGGAGAGGACAGATCCTTCAGAAGTTGATATCTGACATTGGTAGCTACCCTGGTCATGGTCCACAGTGGATGCAATTATCAACTGCTTATCCATTTTCCCAGAGAGCTGGTGGCCATTCTTGAACCACTGGAATTTTGCAGGGTATTGACTTCTTTCAATGTTGACTTCCAGTCTAGCCTCCTGACCATACACTACCACAACATCTCGTGGCTGGGATGAAATGGAGAGGCCTGCAGCACAGGAGGAGGGGATATGGTGGTTAAGAGGGGTTGAAAGGAGTTGACCTTTGTTCATTATGGAGACAAATTCTTTAACACTCACATGACTGACTTACATGTATCTAGTACTGTGTGGCAATTTGGTGTACCTGTTCACATGCATCTACCTAGGGCTAACACCTGTTGGGCTGGAAAGCTTCCTGGAGCATTTTCTGTCTCACCAAGCACACGTGAAACAGTCTTGCCAAATTCTCACGTGAGTGTACATTGTACAGTGTACAATGTACATTTAGATTTACATGTACATGATTAATGCGGAGTTTGAGTCTAACATGCTTTGCATGTTGTATCTGCCTTGCTTGTGTAGCCAAGTCATTGTCTGGGTTTGAACTCAATCCTTATAGCTTAGGATATTAACATCCATCTTATACTCCTCTGCCACAAGAGATCCAGTGGCTCAGTGGTAAGATTGTCTGACTAGTAATTCGAAGGTCCTGGGTTTGAATCCCAGCCGGATCCTGAGTTTTTTTCACATGTACATGCATGCAAGATTCAAGCTATGACAGCGATGCCTTATTCCGACAATTTTAAGAGAAGTTTTCCACTCGCATAAAATGTTACCTGGTGCAGTAGCAATTCGTTTGGGACGCAAATTCGAAAAATCATCCGCGAGTGAATCATCGCGTGCTCTTTCCATCTAATGGAATGGAAAGGAATGAAATGTTTTTTAAGTCTGTTGCAATGGAACGGAACGGAACAGCCGTTCCGTTTTAACAATATTGCAACGGAACAGATGGAAATGGAATTTTTTTTGTGGGCTACTATACACAATATACATGTGTACCAGAGCTACATGTACATACATGTATGTACATGTATGTACATTTTGTACATGCATCATGTACATACATGTATGTACATTTTGTACATTTTGTACATGCACATGTAGATTATCGACTTACTGGCAGGTTGTGATGATGGTACATTTGGAGGCTGTGCTGCTTTCTGTGGAGTTGAGGTGTCCAGACTGACTCCTGCCTGTGTCAGAATAGTTCTCAGTGCATAGACTGTTCCTTGCTTCCTATTTTTCCATTCCCTCAGCAAATGATATGCCTTCTCCTCCATGCTAGCCTGTGAAACACAACACAGTACAAGTATGTGTATACACATGAACGTGACATAAAAGACCCCAACAAATGAAACTCTGGTGTATATACATCAAACATGTATACGTACATGTATACAGTGTGTACATCTCCATACATGTAAGTGAACTGCATGTGTACCTGATAGGGTTGTGTACTAGCGGCATCAGCTGGGAGTAGACCAAGGTAAAGGGCAAGGCGGGCCCAATTCTTAGTCTGTTGTGCCACTGGCTGAGCAAACTGCCATAATACATGATCACTAGGCACCTCATCTGCAGAGGTATGGGAGTACATAGTGTATAAATATAGCTGCAATTACATGCATATGTAATGTTCATACAGAAGTAAAGCATGTACATGTACATGTATATGATTCAAAATTCACATGTAAAAAATATAGCACCTGTGTTGATGATGGCTCTGGCATGAATGCCTACATACATGTACATGTACTTCAAAAGGGAAATGGTACATACATACAATATACATGTACACGGTCAAATCTCACACATGAATAGGTGAATGAACTAACCCTCTGGATTAGATGAATGTCTTCTCTGGCCTTGACCTACAAAGAGAATGGTACATTACCAGTTACTGTTGGCTTCGAGTTAGATGGGGTTTTTCCTAGGTAGGCTTGTGTGGTGTGTGGTGGATGAATATTATTGTTCAGAAACCACAACTGCTCAGGCCTGCCTAGGGTATTTACATGTAAGTCTAGGCCGTCGCAGAGCAGCTAAGCATACATGTACATGCCACTGATGAGGTTCAACCAGCCCGAAAGTGCTGTCCACTGTTTTCCTACTTTGCTCTGCGCACACTTTTTTCATGTAAAACTATATTTAGGGAAAGGAGGCAAAATTGAATACTTGAGCCCTAGCATCTGTAGGTATTAGGATTAGACATTAATAAAGAACAAGTACCCACTACTCACTGGTCCGGTTCACCAAAGAATTAACAGTACATGCTGTTAAGGCCAGGTAGAAAGTACAGTTCTGGAGGCTCTGTAATAGCACTGCAATGTATTATCTTACCCCACACATGCAATATTCATGTATGTACAGTTAAGTAAACAGGTGGTTATTTCAATCAAATGACCTTTGACCCCTAGGTTGACTTCAGTGTCACCTCTGCTGTGTGGCTCTGCCTGGTGCTGTCTCCATTAGGATGTGACACAAGACAGAAATACTTTCCTTTATCTCCCTCTCCAGCCTCCTCCAGCACACACTCACTGCTAATCTACCCTATCAGTGGCTCTCCATTCTTGTACCACAAATAGTCGGGCTCTTCAATTTTAGAGTTGAGTAGACAAGCTTTGCATTTTAGTTCAACACAACCATTTATGTCTACTTCACAGTCTTGTGGGTGCTCAAGAATTTCAATTGATGGTTCTCTGAGGATGTGTGTCTTATCATCATCATCATAGTGTTAGCTCCCCAGAGAGAAAAGAAGTACACCTGTTCTCATCGTTAGCATTGTGTGTCATGCATGAAGAAGGAAGTTGTGAATTGGCCATTTCAATGCTCATTTCTTCTGTGTGACTTTAACTGCATTTTTGCGACTCACCAAGAATATTTTTGTTGCCTTCATCAAACTAGTGTGGTCTACTGTTAGCTAGGAGATGCTGCTCAGCTTACAGAGAAAATGTTGGGGCGTGTGTAGTTGAGGAAGTGGATGAACTGTATTGTGACAATGGCAAGTGAAGATCGTGCATAGGTTAACCTTGAGGGGTGGTGATTCAGGTCGAGCCACAACCTCAGCCTGATATGGAGCATGTAGATACCCATTCTGGAGTGTATTGCTCTGGGGAGGCAACATTGACTCACTCCCACTTGTGTATGAAGACAATCGATGATGTGGTGTGGCAGGAGCATATCCACTGGAAGGCATAGAACTCTGCAGAGTTATCACTTGAACTAGCAGCATTTGAGGAAAGTGGAGGCAACCAACAGATAGTCGAAAGAAACCAGATGAAATTGTGATGGTGAATAATATGGTTGATGGGCTGGATTACACACACATTGTTGGCGTTGAAATGGGTAGGGACAGAAGAGTACCTATGAGGCATTCTGTTTGTGTGTCATATTCAAGACTGCACCCAGGATGTCTGAAATTGGTACCAACATTATAAATGGTACGTACATTTACCATCAGCACAATATGTTTGATAATTTAATTATTGAGGGGTGAAGTATTAGTCCCTCTGCTCCAAGCTTTGTAGCAGGAGAGACTACAGAAGCACACTTGGCTACACACTATCAGCTATCCACGCAGAATAGCACCTGGTGGCTCGATCTATTACCAGAATGGTTTATACTCACACCAGGAGGTGGCAGTGCAGACACTGCATTAACAGAAGAATTGACATGAACTTTAGTATGACTGGAGCAACCCACGGACAAACTGCTGCCACTCCACATTTGGCTGTAGAGAAAGGCACCTCATGATAGCATGTGGTTATATATAGCTTGAGATAAACTGTCATAGCTTTCCATTTGGGGATTAGGATTGGATCACAGCAAGATTAACTGATCTTATTTTCTCAGTGTTCATTTGTGACAAAGGACTGCAGTGCTACATAGCAACACTGTCC
Organism: Theonella swinhoei; assembly: GCA_963970385.1. NCBI lineage: Eukaryota > Metazoa > Porifera > Demospongiae > Tetractinellida > Theonellidae > Theonella > Theonella swinhoei. The sequence goes on from OZ019946.1 coordinate 6,389,061, forward strand.
ATGTGTTGCTGCTTATGCTGTCATGTATATAGAGCCTTGTACTTCACAGGCTATGAACACAGAAAATAAGTTGAATGTGAGTGCTGTGACGGTTTTCAGCTTTTGTTTTCAGTTTCTCATCAGTGATGTTTTGACTGCTTGGCTGTCCTTTCCTCATTATGTATTGAGCAACTTGCTTGGAATTGTTGTGGCAGGCTTACAGGGTAGGGTATCAGTTGGGTTACGTATGTATGTACATTATATTACTGCCTAGTCTCTTTGATATATGTATTTGAAGGATCTGCTCACTTTCCTAGGCTCCTTGTTACTCTCAACTGTGGTTCACAGGCTATTCGAATTTCATGTTGAAGGTGGCAGTGGCTCCAACAGAGGCCATTACATCGCCATTGTCAAGAGCCATGGCTTCTGGCTGCTCTATGATGATGATATAGTGGAAGGTTGAGGATGTGCATTTCTTTTGTATACCTTCATGTTAGTGATATCTGTAGCTCTTCTGATGCATCCTATAGCTATGTTTAGTTGCTATCTTTTCATTATTGTTGAAATTGAATGACTGTTACAGTTGCTTCAGAGTGTAGGGCATCAGTCTGGTAAGCTATACCCTGCAGCTATACCTGGTTTCTCCTTGTAGCAGGAGATTCACTGTTGGGCACAGACTAGGTATTGGCATCTGGTCTTAGAACACAACCAATGGAACAAAGCATATGTTGGACATCTCATGCCACTCATTGTCAGTAGTAGTTAAAGTGCTTTCAATAACGCCAATTTTTCTCGGTGACATTCGCATCAGATACATGAGGCCACTCAATCACACCTGCATGTAGGATTTAGTACGATGAATAAGTTTGATTTAGTAAGTATAAAGTGTGCACAGATTTGCTAATTCTATATAGAGCTCTGCAAGTCCATTAGTTGCACAGAATCATTCATTTATCACAATCATGGTTGAACCATTGCTTGGTCTATGCTGCTGAACAATACTTATGTTTCACTGCATGTGACTCTTTAAAATTTTCTATGAATGTATACATGAGTTGCTCTTGATTGAAAGTGGTGTGCTGGCCATTGAATTCCTTACATGGAACTTTTCTGGTGTTGACTGCTAAGAATTGGATCTTTCTAATCCAGATTGAGTCCAAGATGGAAACTAAATCCTATGGAGTCAATATTGTCTCCTATTGTTGTTCCAGCAACCGACATATGTTCTGTGGTTAGGTCAGTTGACAGTCATAGTATATCATAAGAGTTTGTGTGTGTGTTCAATAAATACGTATACACCCAAGTGCCATGTATATGCAATATGAAGGGTAGGTGTTTAGTCAAGTGAAAAAGTTCTTATAATTTACTGTTAAAATTTTGCTTGGTAACTAGCGCACGATGATTAAGAATGTAAAGTAGTAGAAAGAAGGAAACAAACACAAACTTAAACACAAACAATCCCTACAACATCATTGGAGGGATTCTTTAATTCTGTCAGCTAAAGTTGACAGTGATATCTTATTGAGAACAGACACAAATGTAGACCAGTCCACAGGTTTCATTCCTTTTCCTTGCAGCCATCTCTTCATAATTTCCTGATTGATTAGGACTGCATCGAGCTTATACTCTGCCTTGATTGCATCTGTCACAGCTCCGTTATCATCCTGCAGTAACAGTGGTCCCAGTGCATTGTAGCGTGTACCAATTTCTTCCAATATGTTGATATTGCCACATTGAGTCTTAAAGTCAATGAGTTCAGGAAGAGTTGGTATATCTTCAGTAGATGGAAGTCTCCCTTTTTTCTTCGGTGTTGCCTTTGTTTCAATACATGAGATTGTGGTATTATCAAACCAGATTCCTTGACTCCACTGAAGTTTTCCAATTATCACACCTTGCTTCGAACACACCAGCTGGGTGTCTGTTGTAACAGATGATTCAGGGAAGGTAGTTGCTGCATGGGAAGATCCAGGTGAGCTACATGGACAAATAAATGCTGGCTTAACCTCAATTTCATCAACTTGCATTGTGTTGAAAACATTTTCTATGGCTTTCAATACAGTACGGAGGAGTTGTGGGCAACAATTTCTGAGTGATACGTCTTCCATGCAACCACTATCAATATGGATTTCAAAATGTCTGGTGAAGTTGACAAGTGTGACTTTCACAGGAACTCCCATTGGACTGAGTGTGACAACATTGTGTGATAAACATTGAGGAGTTTGTTCTTCATACTTATGTGAAACACTCCATTTGAAATCTGATATTAAGCAGGATACAGTGTTTCCAAATGCACCATTGGGGGCACAGTTGTTGCTGAATTGTATAACAATAGGTGATATTTGATCAGAAGGAAGGAAATTGAGAATTTCATTATCTGGAATTGCAGGAAGAAGGCACATCATCAGATATTCAGTGTTCTTTGACCTCTGCATATATTGTGGTGTTGCTTTGGATGATCGGTTTGATTTTGAGATAGATTTAGTAGTAAAGATGCCTTTGATGACTGTGAAAATGGTCTTCTTGCTTGGCATTGTAGACTTTGTTGGGTCTCCATTACAATCAGCTTTTTCACTCTTGTCCACACTAAGAGGAGCAATAGTGTAGATGTGCTGAAAGAGATCAATGGCATGATGTGGCTCATATAGACCAGGAACAAAGCTGGTATAGAGACTCTTGTGCTCTAGTAACTCCTCTGTGATGATAGCCTCCCTACAAAAACGTCGCTCCTGAGCTGTCAGTGGTTGGATTGCACCTGACTTAGCCTGGTAGCTGAATCGGACTATGGCATTCACAAAATCCAGTGGGACTTGTGGATTGAGGAATACAAGATTTGGAAGAATGGAACGAAAGTAAAGGAAAATGTTGTGTTGATGGAAGTAGATTAATGCTGCTTGAACAACCTCACTGGTCATTTGCAATCTTTCTCCTACCATTAAACATTCTCTGAAGCTTACTACCATGACATGCCTACCTTGCTCCTCTGCAAACTTGATGATGTCCTGTTCAAACATGAAAAGACTGAGAGGTGTCTCAATCTCAACTCCAAGACCAACCTTTGGAGTAATTAGGCGAATTGAATCCAAAATCTTTTCATCATCCTGGTCTGGATTCTTCAGGTTAATGGCACATGCAATCTCACCCTCTTTTCCATACATAATCAGCTCATTTTCCATCATCGGAAGGAGAATACTTTTTAGCTCCTTGTTGAGATCATTCATGACTTTCGCAAGCTTTTGTTTATCAATGCAATCTTTGTGTGTTGCTACCACCAGAAGCTTTGACCTTTGAACACTTACTTTCTTACCTCGTTTGGCTTGCATTGTGCTGATAAGTTGTCGAAGGATCTGCCTGTTAGTGTGTTTGGAAGTAATTGGTTTCACATAAGCTTTCCCTTCTTCGTGAAGCGATAATTTGGGACATTCATCCAGGCTGTGCAATAGGTTCAAGACAAGCAGTGTGAGGTTGGAATTGTGGATTACAGATGGCATTACTTCCATGAATTCTGGTTGTCCACCTGTATCTATCATGTGGATCAGTTCCAATAACAAGCTTTCTCTGGACTTCTTTGATTTTTGAACAAAACTCACCATTGTTTTAGTGGAATGGGTTTCTTTGGCTTGGATGTCAGCGTCAGTGGAAGCACTAGTGTGAGCGAGAGGAGCAGAGGGAGCAGAAGTAATGGTTGGATGGGAAAGATTAGAGGAAGGAAGCATCTTTTCTGAGGGTGGCTGACTGGGCTCAGAGGCCTGCATCTCAGAGAACCTTTTTGCCAGGGCTACTACATTGGCTTCTGGCATTCCTGCTACAAGAAGAGGAGCCAGGAACTGAAGAATTTGCTCATTGGTGAGGAGCTCAAAGGAACCTACCTTTGCAATGCGACGCATAAGGCCTCGAAATGAATTCCCTGTCACTCCTGTGCTAGTGTATTCATCTGGAAGTTTGATTCGGAAGAGTCGACAGAGGAGGCATGTTTTCCCAGATCCCATAATTCCAGTGACAGTGGTCACTGTGTTTCGTTGTTTGAGACTTCCAGACTTCAGTGCCTTCTGCACAATGGCTAGAGCTTCTTCATCACTCACTGTGTGTTCGGAAAACAAAATATTTATTGATGGTAATTAAAAATTGTAAAACTGACTTAATGCATGCAGCGTTTCATCGTATGACAAGTAATACTGTGATGTCTACCAGTAAAACCATATTTGGCAACACAAACCATATATGTATGTGGCACTGTCTAGTGATACGTATGTTTTAGTGGAAGTATGTAAAAATTACAGAACATGTGTACATGTATATCAGAGTGTACACAGATAATGTCAATCATGAGGTTCAGCAAGTCTTATGCATATCAAGCACTTAAGCTGCTCAGTATATGTACATGTACAGTGTACATATCTGGACAAGATATATAGTAGTGACTGATTCAAGACCAGGCCCATTTTAATGCCACCAGACGGCTCTAAATCCAGCTAAACTGTTTGAAACCAGTCAGATTCCTCAAAGCTTGCCTGACAGCTTTGAAGCACTCACTGTGTTGCACTATATGTATCTTAGCTTCAACATGCACTCATATGCAAACAGTAAACATGCCTACTTAGCATGTACGTATGCAGGCTTTAACCATCTATAAAAGGCAAGTCGAAAATATTCACAGGATCCACTGGCAGGTTTCATTCAATTGTGGCACCTGCAGAAATGCTCTCTTCCACTGAGACTATACATGTATACAAACATGTATACAAACATGTATACAACTTCCCACTGGATATCCAGGGCCACAGTGGTTGCATCACTATCTATGTTAGCCAACCACAGCTGTGATTTCCCGACTACTGCTAAAATTTCTAAGCAAATGTATCATACGTAGATATGCATTTATGTCAAGACTGGCTGGGGTTTGAATCTAATTGAATGTGTACAAAGCTCATTTGTGGGTGATAATGAAAACTGTCGAAGTCCTCCTCATCAAAGGTTACCTACCTTCCACATATATATACACGTGATTTTACGTGGAAAAGACAACGCTGGTTAAAACATAATTGTGCAAGGTTTGGGCATTGTGCAAGTTCAATAAGCGGCCTTTCCAACCATGTACTATGTTATCGGAGAATGTTCAGTGTGCTTCTCATACTTAGCCTGAAAAGAGAAGAGAAGAGTGATGATGAGACAATACAAGCTCATGTGGACTATGTTGCTTATGTGTGATGTTCTCCACACCTTTTGAGATTGCTAAATCAGTGAATGCATCATTCCTAAACTTCTGTCAACTACAACTAGAACAGTTAAAAACACAAGATGGTACTATTCTCAGTGGGTTACAGGAATATTTGGATACATAAAAAAACACATTTAAAGTCCATTCACATTCATTTGACCACGGAAGTAGTTGCATTAGAGTAAGCTTACGCATTAGCATGTCATATGTTAACTTAGCAGAATAGTTGTGGGTTAGTAATTAGGGTAAATGGAGCCAAACTATGCTGTTATTTTGCGCTAGTACCCCACTGCTTTATCAGTTCGTGTAGTGTTGCTGGCTTCACACCTAGTAAGTTACTATTGCGTTTCAACTATCAGAGAGTCGGTAGACTCTCTATGGAGGGATGGCACGGACATGCCTATTAAGCCTTAACAAAAGTAATGACTCAAAACTCTCAAACACGGCAGCTATAAGCCTCTTCAGACACACAGCTAGCCTCATACCCCAGGCGTTCGGGGGAGGGGAAAAAAGAATGCCTGGTAAATACTGTTTGCACATGCGTGTAATTTCCCAGAATTCTGGGAAAATTGGATATTCTTGTAGTCTTCTGTGTAATAAATTCCTTTTTTGGAATAGCCAGGTACACAGTTAACGTACACAGTTATGCAGGTACACAGTTAACGAAGCTCTTCCTAAGTCATTTCGTAAGCTCTTCTGAGGCTAAGAAGCCACTACACGAGAGGCCGTATAGTTGCTAGTAACATGGATGCAAAGCAGTGAAGGATTCCAACGTAGCCAGATGCCTGCTATGCTCTGTTAGCAGCTACCACACCTCGAAATAAGCGACAAACTGTGGAAGCGCTAGCCATCAATGGCACCGTACAAGCTGTCAATGAGCGTCACAATCAAAACCCAGCCCATTAAATTGGCAGTGTTGCTGCTTTTACACGCATGCGCAAACAGTAGTTACCAGGCGTTCCTTTCTAAGTCCGAATGCCTGGGTACGAGGCTAACACACAGCCTGCTCTATGACTAGGGTATTTATGAGTACTTCCGTATAGTCGAACGCCATTTCCACATTGATTGCATATTTGTGATGTGATTACTCATGCAGTATTAGACCATCGCACCTGCCTCAACAATATATATGCGCAGCCCTTACTTTTCCTTGTCAAGTCCTACTACTGATTAGATCTACACAGACAATATTTCTTTATGATCAAATAGTGGTATGTTGTATTTTGTTCTCAGTTCTGAATATGACAATATTCTTGTCGCCAACAGTAATAGTAACAAGTAGGAAAAACTAGTGAAACAAGTGTAAACATTACAATGTTGAAGGATGTAGGGATGGTAGTGCCAAAAACTAAAGAACAAGACATATGCATACGCAACAATGGCAGACTAACAATATCCGTGTGACTGACAGTGCTTCTGCATCACTTCTGACCTATTTTGTGGATGCTACTGCCTTTTTTCACTAGGCTATTGGCTCGGGTTTTGGGTTAGGCGTCTCTGCTCATCGTCTGATCCGCAACACAAACATATGCCTGCCTGTTTAAAATTTTCCGCATGCTAAATTATGGTGTTTATGGCATTTTACGTAAAGTATGTGTAAATAATTTTTGGAATGCTCCTTAACGCCTCTGAGAATGAATGCACTACAGTGCAGAACCCTCGGCGCCACGCGTGCGCGAATCATGAAAAGCGCACGCACTACTGAAATGCGTGTAACAGAAAGTATACGGAAGATTTGTGAGCAAAAGACAGAGACTTAAGAGAAAGAAGCTCGCTGCCTGACATTGAGTCGAATTCCAGGTAGCATTTAGCCTACTGTTAGCCTTGTTAACAGCTTTAGAAAGTTCCGCCGTCGAAAAGCTGCGAAGAATACCACTGCAATATCGCTGTAGGATGCCGTAGGTAAGCAAATAACGCCCTAACTTTTGAAGGAAGCGGTTTCAGAGAAAACCCTACATATTTTTTGACCTCCGTTACCCGCTGAGTACATGACAGAAGTTTCAGGACAAACTAGACGCTCCAGAGGTGAGATGTAACTTAACAGACACACACACACACACACAGATCCAACTACCGTAACCCTCGCTGCGCATGCGCACCGAGGGTTAATGACAAAGGAAGTTATTTAAGGTGTTATTCAATGTGCCAGGTGAATGTGAATGGACTTTAGTTGATGATTATTTTCATGACAGTATTCAAAACCCTTTTTAGCTGCCATGTTAGAAACACTTGCTGCTTTTGACATATTCAACCTCCCAACCCAGTCCTTTTAAAGGAAAATTCACAAAGCATAGTGTAGTTATTCAAATCTATGCTACTACTGCTACTCTCTTCCTAAACCTTGCACAATTAGCTATATACGATCTGTTGAGTTATTACATACAGCTGATGTCACTCGATACCTGTCAACATCGCCAGTATCATGCACTGTCATCAGTTCATACAGCTGATGTAGAAGGGATGTTTTCACAGCTTAAACTCAAAATCCAAACGACAAAATCGAATAAAGAAAACGACTCTTAATCCTCTTGTGAGAATTGTAATGGAAGAGTCAGACATAGAAAGTTCCAAGCATCAGCTGAAGAGAATGAGTATAGCTGTCTGAATATTGACACACCTCCTTCCCTCATTTCTCCATTTCTAAATCTAACATATAGGGCATATTTCAATACGTTTGGCCAATGACTGACAAACATGCAGACCGATTGCTAAACCATGTCCACCATGGGTAAAAGTTTACATTCTTTTACTGCATTATGGATACTTCGATGTTCATATGTGCACATATGTACAAAAGCATTGTGGGTAAGTGGGAGCAAAACCATTAGTCATTCAGCAAATACTTCATACATGTACATATTGTACTTTGCGTGGGTGAATCAAAGGCGCCACGAGTGCTGTATCCGTCATACAGCACGGTTTACAGGGAGGCACGCGCAATATAGCACGGCACGTGATAACGGTGACAGTTTTAGCCTTTCCCTACACAAGACACAAGGCAGGTAAGATGCTAAGTACAATTAAAGCACGGAAGGGACGTGCTGTAAGTGCAATAATGGTACTCGGAGTGTGGTCTCGATAGACCATACAGCACTCAGCTACGCCTCGTGCTGTATGGCTATCTCAACCACACCCCTCGTACCATTATTGCGCGTACAGCACTTCCTTCCGTGCTTTAACTAATACGTACACGGCTGTACTAGGTGGGCTCGCATCTACTCACCCAATTGTATATCATCTTGGCTTCATTTCCCATATATATTTGCACACATGATATATATAGATGGAAAAGATGTATAGCGTATATACATGGGTTTTGTTCCTGCTATATACCCGAATAGAAATGGTATGATCGTTACTTTAGATCGTGGCACAAGTAATACAATACGACAGAAGCATAATCATGTGTAAAGACTTACTTGTTATATACTTATCTTTCACCTCCTGAGCCAGTCCAGCCCTAGCCTGACCCCTCCACTCCATATTCTCCAGTAGATCTACCCACAGTTCCCACCTTGGGTAGGGATGATTGGTTAGGAGTTCATCTATGATGGCAACCTTGCAATCGTAGGTTCCTTTATGGTGTTGTCTCACTATTGTATCATGTGTATTAATAGGCATGTTCAAGTAGTCATTTGACTGCTCACTATCCCACATCTTCACCTCTCCCATCACATCAATAATATTGTCTCTGGTGAGTGTTGGATCTGAGAGAAAAAAAATGTTGGAAATGCTAATACTCTGGAGTGCATTCATACATGAACATATACATAATTCAGATGCATTTATACAAGCATTTGGTGTAGTTGCAAGTTGTGCATGTCCTACTTATACTTACGTAGATGACAAGAAATCAACTAATCACATTGGAGTGCGGAAAATAAATGTGGTATTTTCCACACTCAGTGAAGTACGTACATGTATATTGACAATTTCCACCATGTGTGCAGCACATGTAAAGTGCCAAATAGTGCAAAGCTTATTTGCAGCAACTCAAAGAAGTAGTTAGTATAAATACAGAGAGACCGTTTGTCCAAGTCAGAGTCGGAGTGAAGGATCAGCCCTTCACTTCAAGTAGTACCTGTCAACATCGCCAGTGTCATTCACTGTCATCAGAGTATTCCTGTTCAAGGAGTTCTTGGTACTTCACTTGGACATGTGCTGATCTCTGTCATATCTTAAACTTTCTATTCAGATGCTATTTACTAGGCCTGTATCTACTGTAGTCTAAACTGGTTTATGTCATTAATTTGCGTCTCTGTCATACTAGAAGCCAACTGTTGCTAGGTATAGATGCCAGTGTAGCCAAACAGTAATCTAAACCAGTTAGATCCGATGATTTAAATCAATTAGATCATTGGGAAATACGTGATATGAGCCCTTAGTAGCGTCCTCGTTTACCATGTATTTCCCTCAATTCAGCTAAAGTCTATTCGCATTCATCTGGGCCCCGGAAGTTGCTGCGGTTTTATGTGTTACGCAGGCGCGTGTCATTTTGACAACTTCCTGCATGTTTGCGGGTAGTGGTATGCGCAGGTAACTGGAGGGAAACCACGCAGCAGTGCTGAACGCTGGGATAAATGCGTTTTTTCGAGTACTGTAGACTTAGTTAGGCTGAGGACTAGGAAGTGCATTGATCCATGATGTCATAGTTCAGTTATACCGTTTTGACTGCTACGCTACATCTCATTGAAAATATGGACACCCAGCTAGTATCATGGGAGCCTAGGTAGTATTACTAACCTGAGAATCCTGGGTAGCCCCTTTTTCTTGCTGCTTTTCACACTAGTAAATGCTTCGAGCACATAAGAAGCCTTCGTGCGTGAACGGCGCTATCACACGTGCACTACATTCCTCGCGGTCAATGGCATCTCCATACTTTTCTTATGGAACATACAGCTATCTTTGGAGTGGTAGAGATTCAGATTTAGTGAGACCTATGACTAGATACGGCAAGATGCGAAGAATCCAATGGTACTCTTTATTTTGAAATTGGGTAAAAAATAATGATGTTATGCCGAAATTTGAGGGTCCAGGTGAAGTCAAATAGACTTTAACTCATATAGAGTAAGTAATCTATATTCTGACGCATTCAATTTTCGTACGTTGATTTGCTCAGCGTACAAAGCTACACATGAAAAGGCACATGCTGTTAGATTAATACTTATTCCTGAAAACAGGCACCTGGCTCCTCCTTTACTTTGGCTGCTACAGTTTTTTTAAATGTGACTGTCCAAAAGCTCCAATGCTGGACAACAGCCTCCACTTCAGGATGGTACATATTGCAGCAACAGGACAGTGAGTCAAGGATCACGCATGCAAGGGAAAGGAGTCGTTTCATGTAAAAGCCAGATATCCTTCATATTTCACTTTCAATTTGTGATTTTACTTCTAATGATGTCGAGGTGAAGAACATGTGAAAAATAACTACATGTAGTATTCTGACATAAGATGTACCTAATAGCATTATCCTTTGGTCTTCTTACATATACATTCTTTTCTTCAATGAACTTGAATTTTGCATGCAGAAATGTATCACAATAAATTGGGAAATAGAGGTATAATTTTGTTAACACTCGTCCTTCCTGTACTTCTCCCAGCAATGTATGTATTATGATGGAACTAATGAGCGAAACTCAGCAACTGTGGCAACCACCAATCTGAAAGTTGGCATGTGTAGAGATTTTATCACTGTATATTGCATTATTCGATTAAAAGTCCTCATCAGGAGGAATGTTGCATGCGTGATCCTTGACTAAAAAAGACACAGGAAAAAATCCATATTAAACGATTCTACTCATATCTCTTTGGTCATTCATTCACTCTGATCACAGATCACAAATCTTTGCTGGGTCTGTTGGATAGTCAGAAACCTACTTTACCTCAAGCATCTGCCAACGTTGGTCTCTGTATTTGTCGATGTTCGAATACAAGTTGAAGTTTTGAAACACTTCTGCTCATGCGAATGCACATTAAGCCATCTTCCACTACCCGTTGAGCCTGCCAATAGTCAGATACCTCCGGAGTTGTTTTTGCTGATGGATCACCTCTCAGATTCACCTGTCACGGACCGTCAGATTCAAGAATGCACTCGCAAGGATCCACAGTTAGCTCCGATTGTTCAGTTTGTACAGCAGGGATGGCATAACATCTGTTCAGACCCAGACCGATTTGCCCCATACTTTGACAAGAGATCAGAACTTTTGATCCATGAAGGTTGTTTATTGTGGGGTAATAGGGTCATCATTCCTAGCTCCTGCTGAGACGCAGTTCTCACTGAGCTGCATGAAGGGCACCCACGTGTCACACGCATGAAGAATCTCGCCCAGATGCAGTCGTACGGCCAATGTACGTATACGGAGATTTATTGAAAATCGGAAGTCTTTTATGTGAAGACATTCCATTTAGTAATTAAAGACTTCCTGTCTTCCGGTAAGATAGAAAAGGCTCGCTCTGCACAGGGAGCACCTTTGTGCCCAAGATTTACTAGTGATATTTTAGTACTATGCTTTTACGTAATATTTTAAGCCGTGGTTTAACGCCGCTTTGCCAGGAGAAACTGCTGTTCCGAGACAATCCGATCGCGGCTTACCTAACAGGGGTGTGGTTTACATCAGGGCATTTTTTGAAACCTATACCATTCTGTAGAGCTGGAATAGGACTACAGAATATACGGAGCTGGCTCTGGTTCCCGGCCCAGTTGCGGAGATACAAGCTATGGAATGTGCAGTAAAAATTGCACTCCGTGTGTATTATTCTCCACGTGGTTGAATGGAGATGTCTTCCCTCGAAGTTAGCGGTATTTCAGAGAGTTCTTTTTGCTGTCAGAGCCACTGTCAGATCTGCAATGAGTGTCTAAGGGACGCACATACTCATCCTCTTCACTGCAACAGTGAGTTGCAGCAGTTCTTCCGTGCTATAGTGCCACCCTCTACATACGTACATGACTGTTAGTGTACGTCCAACTGAGCCCTATTTCATCTGGTGACGGATCTCAATAGCCTTCTCCTAGCACTTCTGGCTGATTCTGACCTTGCCCATGACATGCTTACACAGGAGATCCTTGGCCCCTTTAGCTGACACTTCCCCTGGTAGAGAGTCAGTGGGAATCCTGTCATTTGTCAGATTAATTGGCTCGGTGTATTTAAAAAGCATCTTGCTGAGTTCATTTTGAGCAGACCTTGTGTATTGTACATGTCCCTCACACAAAATGATGTTGACAATGAGTGCAGCAAAAAAAGTTTATTAAAGCTATTCAGGTAACTGCAAGGAGTAGGATCCAGTTTGAGGATAAGTTGCCTCCCTCATTTGATGCACTGTGACGGCACTGGCAGAGAACCTGCTGGGTGTCAAACATGTGGAGTCGAGCCACTAGCAGTCACACGTCCCCGTTAGACCTCACACAGTATGGGTGAAGGATTGTAGGTGGCAAGCTAGGGTGTGCCTGGGAGCGAGTGGGGTTACGGTTCCATGACATTCATGAACAAGTGTCATTCGTTGTTGCAGTTGTGTTAAAAAAGGGTGAAATGTGGCCCTGGTTGCAGGTGTTCTTCCTCCTCTACTCATCACTGCCCACATGTTCAATTCATACACTGCCCTCCAAACATCCTCTCCAAGCATCATAACTACCGTGCTACCCCTAAACTTCAACCAGCTCTATGGGGGTTTCCAGCTGTGGTGTAGCAGCAATGACAGCTAGGATTTGAGCAGTTCTTAGATGTGGATAAGGAACTATGGCTGACCACAACACTCTATTGTGTGTGTATTGTTTTGCAGGAACTGGCAGCATCACTCTTGCTGTGTAAAATGCACTGGAGGCTGTCTTTCTCATGACTATTCCTCTAGACACAGCTTGAAGCACACTTGATACACTATTCTGTGTAATGTGTCATGCGTATTACCAATTCATAATCACATTTTATATCCGTATACCAACCCTCATATCTCTGTAACAAAATCTGGAACCAAAAGCATATTCATATATTTTATAGCCCAATCTCTGCTCTACAGAATGGCCTAACTTTCATGGCACTCAGTAGGGGACACAAAAAATGCCCTGTGATGGCGCTACCCTGGGTCGGACACGTAGCGATTGAACAGTGTGCGTGCAGCAGGCTCCCCTGTCCAAGCAGTAAAACACCTAAGCTTATGACATTGTATATTGAGAACAGATGGATAGGGCTATAAAATCACTAGCTAGTTCAGCAGATCTGAAAGCTCACTTCACGAAAAAACGGCCAGAAAAACAACCGGAAGACAACTGGTCGTTAATTAATGGAAAGAATTTTTGCACATAGATGTTTTCCGTTTTGCAATAAATCTCCGTATACGTACATTTGCCATACGACTGGATATATGTGTGGTGGCCTGGAATCACCAAGGATATTAAACATACTGTTCAACAGTGTTCTGCATGTCAACTGTAATCGTCACCACCAGTTGCACCACTTACCCATGGAGTTAGCTGACCAGACCTTGGGCTCGCCTACACCTCGATTACTCTGGCCCAGTTGAGGGAATGATGATACTGGATGCCCATTCTAAATGGATCGAGGCAATCTGCACTCGTAATGCTACGTCATTTGACGTAATTGAGGAGTTGAGGTCATTATTAGCACCCTAAAACTCTCATTACCAACAATGGCACATGTTTTGTCAGTGCTGAATTTGAGGCATTTCTTGCAGACAATGGTATCAAGCATCTAACATCGGCAACGTACTACCCGATATCTAACGCTTTGGGCAAGCGTGCTCAGCCCCAGATTTCTCGTCAGTGGAAGGAAGTTCTCAATTTATACACTTACGAGTTAAGTTATGAAGAGTCTCACAAGAAAAATACCCATGAATACGGACTTCCACAGGGTCAAAAGAGTCCATATTTACACCATGTGCACATTGTACGCACATTGCAAAAGTCAGCATAAGTCTGTAGTATCACCACGAACTTACACTGACTTGCGCGGTACTTAAACTGACTTGCACAGCATGTGTGCAGTATCCGCACGATATGAATACGAACTCACTTGACCTGTAGAAGTCTGTATTGTATGGATGTTTTTCCCTGTGTCTCTTAGTCAAGGATCACGCATGCAAGGGAAAGGAGTCCTTTCGTGTAAAAACCTGTAATTATGTACACATAGAAAAATGTAGCTGTAACTACTGTATTTGCTGACATTACCATCCAACAAATACATGTAGTGGAAGTAACTAGGTAACCTCATGTATGACAGTACTTACTACCAGGAATGTATAAAGCCATACATGCCTATTGTTCACTGTACACCAATTAATACAACCACAATGAGAGGAGCCAATATATGATCTCAATATAAATGATCTCAAACACATAATAGTTGCTTCATAATCATGTACTTTGACTTCTAAAGTGATGACTATGTTAACTTCCACTATATCAGTTGCAGAGCCCTGTATGAACCCTTACATGGCTCATACATGCCTGTCTGCACTCTGCAACTACTATATACATAGCAAATACATACATTCACTTTGTAAAATGTATGCACATATATACGTATATAGTACATAAATATGTAGCTAGCTAGTGTGCTTCATAAAACACACTGATTACATGATGACAAAAGATTTGCTAATGATGTCATCACATCTGTTGCACATGTGCAAGCAGTTAGCCACTAGCTTGAAGCAGCTAGCTTGTAGCAACTATATAGAGCTTAGCAAACTACAGTACGCGTCAAAAAAAAGTTTTCAAAATTGTTCCACTTTGTTCAGTGAAACGGTATTTAACGTTCCGTTTGTTTGCCGTTTTTGACAGTCGTGCCGTTGTGTTTCGTTACGTTTTAAGGCATATTCGGTTTCGTTTCGTTTCGTTTGCAGAGTACTCTTCAAGAGAGTATATGCCCGTATAAAGATGCTGTTTTGAAGCGTCGTGCGTTGGTTCTTCAGGGCTGCGCTTCTTGCTACTCGCGTATATGTACAGGTCGCGGAGCGTTCTATAGTAACAGTAAGTGTATATGTACTGTAACAAACTCAGTGTATGGGACTTAAACGCAGCTCGTAGTGCCATCTATGGGCGTAACTACCATTGGGGCAGGTAGGGCGCCGCTTTTCGACAAGTAACTTAGTGTAGCGCAGTTGTGGGCATCGCCACATAGGATGCGTAGCCTAGGACGAGGCTAGTTATAGCCTTTGCCCCATCGCTATGATTATTCTCTGCTCTTGGCTCTTGCAGTAGCTCACCACGCTGTCTTCAATGGAGATTGCCGAACAGAACAAAAGAAACCAAACCAAACCAAACCAAACAGAACCGAATGAAACGTCATTGTGCATTTTAGTGGAACGGAACAATATTGTATTGAACGATATTGGAAATGTTTTTTTTGACGCGTACTGTAGCTGAGAATTAGTGACACAGTCAGAACTGCCACACTTACAGTGTGTTTGTGTCTCTGCCAGCCAACTATTCTATGTACTGTCTGCTGGAGAACCAGCATGCTATTCTGCTGCGATACTAGCACCAAGCCAAGGCGGTAATGACCTTCTAGCAGGTTTGCTCAAAGTTCTAGTTACTAAAATGGACGCAGGTGGCTTACTTACGTACATGTATATAGAGCTTACTTACATATATACAGCATATAGCTTGCCTCATCTGTCTATTAATAAGCTTATCAACCAGACTATACCCAGAAGTCATACACTACTGTGTAGCTTAGAGTGTGCATGATTATTAGGGCCTACAGCAATACTAGACGAGATGCTTATGTATATGGTGAGCATGTGTTGTTGAGAATTACTGCTTACAAAAATAACAAAAGACAAATTTGAAATGAAATACGCATTGTAACTGCATAAATATGTACAGATTGGGACACAGACACGCTATACAAACAATGGCATGTTGATGTACATGCACTACTAGTATGGAAAGTAGAATGCAATTTAATGGCCAAAATGACAAAACCAACACACACAAAGGAACCAATTATGTTTTTTCAACACATATATGCTCTACTAGTGCAGATAATGCTGTAATTCAATAGTTTAGGAAATATCTATTTTTGGTGCACTCACAGACAGACAGACACTGATTTACAACCCACTTTGTGTGTATGCACTGTGGGGTAGTTAGCAGTGGAAGTACATGTACATATTTTTAACAT
Organism: Theonella swinhoei; assembly: GCA_963970385.1. Classification (NCBI taxonomy): domain Eukaryota; kingdom Metazoa; phylum Porifera; class Demospongiae; order Tetractinellida; family Theonellidae; genus Theonella; species Theonella swinhoei. Next base: position 6,405,393 of record OZ019946.1, read on the forward strand.
ATCAAATGGTACACAATAGGATTACATACCTTTAGGTTTGGGTAGTTGTACTCTGAAAACATCTACTGCAGCTTTAGATTGTTCAGCCTTGTAGAGTATACTAGCAAGGAGGTGCCAACTGGCCCCAGGAGTGATATTCACATAGTAGTAACTGGCTAGGGAACATTGTTGATCCATTGATGCATTTTGTTGACGAATGATTTCAGCTCTGGCTGTGGGAACAATGTAGCTTGTATAAACCCCTCCTCTTGGTGCTCCCCAGTCATTTAGTAGCACAAATATCGGATTAACCATTTGAACAGTTAAAGATGGATCTGTGAAATACAATGATATAGGGAATCAGTAAGGTTGCTGATTATGGAGAGCTTTAAATGCACATATCATATGTATATGAACCAATTCACAATCATTGACCCTGTTTTGAAGGTAGTCAACTGACTTTGAAACTGGTTGACTAGCTTCAAAGCCAGTTGTCACACTAGCACATGGTGTAATTAGTGTACACATTCATATACATATGTACATGTAGATAACACTTATATTTGCATCTGCCATGCATGCACCAAACCATGTTTCAATCTCTTGTCATCTTTCTGTGAGTGATGAGTGAATTAGTTAAAGTACCTGTCAGAGTACATTATATCCCATAATGTATGAGGATATACAGGTACTTTAACTGGTTTATTGCTCGTATTCGGAAATTTTCAAACTAGCGCTTGAGATACGTAACGGCAGAGAAGCTGCTCAGCTCATTCTGCAATAGCGAGGCCTCTACAGAGTAGAGTAGGCATAATTTAATACCTTAGCTAAGAATTGGCAGTGTGTTAGTGGTTAGCGTGTTCCTGCCAACATGATTCTGAGTCATGAATGCCAACCTTGTGTGCAAGTCTAAGGGCTGCACTGCTACCAGTGACAAGACGACGGCAACTCACTATTATAAAATTAAGAATCAGTGCTTCATTGGTGAGTGTGTTCCCTTCGGAGTCATGATATCGGACTTGGTTTGTGACAGATTTAGAAATGGGGCTATCTGTAGAACCACAGGGCATTATCGCTATCTATACTGTACAAGTAAATAAAAAATTTGAAAGGAAATATAGGGATTGCATAAAAAGGAAAGGAGACAAGATTGGGACACAGACATGTTATGATATATCAACGTAACATTATGGGTACGTCGATATATCATAACATGTCTGTGTCCCAATCTTGTCTCCTTTCCTCTTTATGCAATCCCTATATTTCCTTTCAAATTTCCTAAATTTCTTATTTACTTGTCTCCTGTTATTTTTTTTCTGGACCTAGGTACATACATTTCAGTTTACTTGGTTACAAACGTATTAGCTAATGCATTGTACATCAGTTAAACTGAATTAGCAGTACAGATAATAGTGTGTGCATGAAGAGTTATAGGCTCTGTGTAACTGCCAGTACTATGTAACTATCAGTACTTAGGTTTACCATCATACAAATATTCACATTTAGTGAAGCTTTTGTTAGTGAGATACGTTAACACTTGCCTGAGGCTATTTGTTGTTATATTACAAGATTTACATTGTTTACAGAGATTTTATCACATCATTAATCATTAGGGTATTAAGCTTTTCCATCACACCAATTTCCATATATAGCAGAGCTTTTGTTAGTGAGATACAGTAATGCTTGCCTGAGGCTATTTTGTACAAGATTTACATGGTTTACAGAGATTTTATTACAATGTTGATCATTGGGGTATTAAGCTTTCATATCAAACCAATTTCCACATTTAGCTTTTGTTAGTGAGATACAGTAATGCTTGCCTGAGGCTATTTTGTACAAGATTTACATGGTGTACATAGATTTTATCACAATGTTGATCTTTGGGGTATTAAGCTTTACCATCGCACCAATTTCCACATTTAGTGGAGCTTTTGTTAGTGAGATACAGTAATGCTTGCCTGAGGCTATTTTGTACAAGATTTACATGGTTTACAGAGATTTTATCACATTGGGGTATTAAGCTTTACCATCACACCAATTTCCACATTTAGTGGAGCTTTTGTTAGTGAGATACAGTAAAGCCTGCCTGAGGCTATTTTGTACAAAATTTTCATGGTTTACAGAGATGGGTATTAAGCTTTTCCATCGCACCAATTTCCACATTTAGGGGAGCTATTGTTAGTGAGATACAGAAATGCTTGCCTGAGGCTATTTGTTGTTTTACATCGTTTACAGAGATTTTATCACAATGTTGATCATTGGCGTATTAAACTATACTATCATACAAAATTTCACATTTAGCAGGGCTTTTATTAGTCAGATATAAGATTGTGTGGCCTCCATTATTACACATGGCCTGAGGCTATTTTTGTTTATTTTACGAGAAGTACATTGTTTTTAACATGACGATGCACTATACCCACAGTGGAACTACAATTAATTTAACATATTTATGTTAACAAAAATCCAGTAAGCAGCAAACTGAAAGTGAAAGTGATGAAAAACCTTATATATGGTTTTTAATGAGGATACACCATAGCAATCCCTATATACACAGTACTACTGTACTGTGTGACATGTACATGTATTACATTGAGAGGAGTGTTAACATCAGTATTACAGGAATCACAAGGGTTAACAACAAATACTTTTGTTATGTTGCTGTTAGCGATGATATCTCTACACATGCCGACTTTCAGGTTGATGGTTACCATGGTTGCTGAGTTTTGCTCATTAGTTATCCTCATTCATAATACATTGCTGGGAGAGATAATGATCAGTAGTACATGAACTACAAGGGTTAATAATATTATACCTCTATTCCCCAGTATGTATTGATACATTTCCACACGCAAAGATTCAAGTTCATTGATTTTATGGTTATTGAGTTACGCTGATTCAAGAAGAAGAAGAAGAAGAAGAAGAAGATGATGAAAACATGGACAAAATGTGTAAATGATTTTTTCCGATATTATGTACGTATTAGATCACAACACAACCAATTTTTGTATACTGGTTATTTTTCACCCATTCTTCACCTTGGTATCATTAAAAGTAAAATCAACTTCAAATTGAAAGTGAAAATGAACAAAATCCTTATATATGGTTTTCAATGGGGATAGACCATAGCAATCCCTATATACACAGTACTACTGTACTGTGTGATATTCAAACCTGAATACCCAAATTATAAAAACAGCATACGTACATGTACATTACAAATCACATCATCCTGGCCATATTAGGATACATGTACATGTACGTGTGCATGTATCCTAGCTGATGGTCGTGGGTTCGAGTCCCTCCCGAGGCAGCCAATTTTTCTTTGAAAAATGACTGTTTCGGGCGAGTTGTGTTGTGTTGCTTTGCCTTTCTGTTGTGTTGTTGTTGTTGCCTTGCCTTTCAGCATCTCTTGAAAGATTGTTCATGTGTATTGCATTATCCTTGCACATTGCACTTTCCAACCTACATGACAGCTGGACAGAAAAGGTATATAAGTGTTTGTAAATTACAAGTGTTAGACAGTGTAGCTGGAGGAGTTCCTTCCAAGTTAACATCTGTCAGCTTGTCTCAACTCTATAGAGTCAATCCATCAGTGCAAGCTACAAAAGATTATGTATTTAGAGAAAACTTGACAATGCTCCCTAACTTTGGTCGGTACAGAAATCCAGGACAGGTCTAGCCCATTCTATGCTAGAAAGCTAAGCACTTTAATGAATATGTACATGTAGAAAAGCAACCACACCACCATCCACAGCCAGTGCTAGTTGGCTATGGTGTTTTGTAATGGCCACAGTATACATCAACTAAGGCTGGCCAGGTGTAAAACTCTCAGCTGATGCAGCTGTGTCCAACTCTTTCAAGAGACAGCTATTAGATCTTATGGAGCAAGAGGGTCATACATTTGATGAGATGGTATTACATTATAAGACGCTCTTCTCTAAATTCTCACGGCTAAAGTGGAAAAGAATGCACCAGGTATGAAAAAGTAGAAGGAATGTGGGACTCTAATGACCTGTAGCAATGTTAGCAGAAGCTACAATTAAGCTCCCTTTGCTTTTGACCATGCCTAGAGACAATGATCAATTTGAGAACTGTTTTCTAGTGTATTGTTTTGGGCCCTGACAATAACTGCAGTATAGCAGTCTTTAAAGCCATCATTGTTGATTGTTGCATGAGTTTGATCAACTTTCAGTTACTGGAGAACTGCAATTAATAACATATACAAACGCTGAGAACAAGACACTACCTTGCTACATAGTTTGGCACAAAATGGGATATTGCAACATACAATAACAGTAGCAAAACAAGAACACAGATATTCACTGCATAATCCAAGGTCCATTTTGGAATCAGGACTCACAATGGGGCCAAGCAATACCAAGTAAAACTCTTCAGTGTTTAGCCCCTACCCCCATTGTTCCATTGATTATGTGTAAGTTTACTTGCAATGGCATCTAGACATAAAAATAGCTATAGTTAATACTCCACTGCAGTGTATGACAAACGAGATGATTTTCAATTCAAGATTAAGTTAATTTTCCACACCTAAGTTCCAACATTCCATCTGGACCTGCATACAGAGTCTACATTTCCCAATTAGTATGTACATGTATAGGTAGAATATGTAGTGATTACCATAAGATTGATTGAGACATTACAAACTAACAGAGCAACTAATCCATCAAGGATTTAGATATTCAAATTTATGCAGGGCCTTCCGTAAGTTTGCTAAAAGACGTGTTAAAATTCTTCATTTCAGTATACGCAAACACATGGATGACATCTGTCTACCTGCAATGGATAGTTTCATTAGTCGCCATGTCTCGTGAAGATAAAATTTTAATTTTGTCAAATGTTCAATTTTTATATTAATATTATCATATATATGTGTGCATATGCGCTGTGCTTCAAATAGAATAATTGTGCGTATTTTTGCAAAAGATGCACAGTAGGTGTGAGTTTTAGAGCAGCTATTTTTCTACTTTTATGTACATGTAAGTTGGTGTTCTTTGCTCATATGGTAGGGAGGTTGGGGCACCGGGTGTGTAGGGAGAGTTGGGCCCATAAAAGACTCTTTAACCTATACAGCCCCAGTTCTCAAGGCTGAGCACTCAGGGTCCTGCCTCCTTTGTGTGGTCTGTGTGGTTGTATGTCTTTATATATCTCCCTCCCTATATAGTTTATATTATATGGGACTTAATATATGTTCTACTTATGTTCATGTACAGTGTACACACCTGCTGGAGGCTCCACATAAGGTATTATGTAGTCAGAAACTCCTGTTTCATCGATCTCATCCAACCAGTAGGCAATCTTTCTCCAGCTGCAAGCTTCACCTTCATTTACATACCATTTAGCACCAGATTGTGGTTGATGGTGATACTCTTCAGGTATTCCTAGATGCAAACCAAGTGTACTAGTGAGAGGCACTACTGTGAAGACTCCTGCCACATTTTCTGGTGTAAGTGGTAACACTAGAGGAGAGAGAAAGATATACGTACCATATTTTTATGTGATAAAGTTTTGCATATATTGCCATTTGTTGCTGTGTGTTACATACGTAGATGTGGAAAACTGTCCCACAATCCATAAAAATTCATTTGTGAATATTTTTAAGCAATCCATAAAAAATATCCAATGAAAAGGTTGTAGTATTTGGTAGAAAATAGTATTATCATATATTAGCACATCAATAGTTTGTGGTTACACATTTATCACAACTATTACCTCATGTTTAGCCTCACTTCCCAGCCACTACACAAAATTATTATTGTGTGCACTATAATTGTGCATGGAAAGGAAACATTGAAAACATGGAAAGTGTAAGAGAACAGCAGGGGGGGAGGTTGCGAGACACTTTTTCTAGCACTATCACTTGAGAAATCTGGAAGCAGTTGCCCACTATTTCGTACAAAGTGTCCTGTGGACTTTCCAGTTTCTGTCACGGAATAGGGCTTGTTTTCCGCATGCGGGTGCATTACACTACATTGATTGCCACGCCTACTGCACAGAGGTATTGCAGAACACTGGAGGAAGTTGTGGAACACGCTGTGTTTCTTGGCAAAGGAGAAATATAAAAAGGCCATATTACAGAGGATAGTGTAGCTCTATGTACAGCATATGATAGCATACAATTTGTATGCTTCAGCTGAGGTCTGGGGAGGTTCACTGTTGGGCAGAGAGTAGGTATTGGCACCTGGACTTAGAATAGTTTTCAAATATTTGCTTTTGTGTGGTTATATATGAGTTGTTCTTAACTGAAGGTGGTGTGCTGGTCATTGATTACTTTCTAATCCAGATTGAGTCTGAGAAAGAAACTAAATCCTATGGAGGCAGTATTGTTTCCTATTGTTGCTCCAACAACCAACATAGTAATATGTTCTGTGGTTAGGTCAGTTGACAGTCGTAGTATAATATGGATGGCTAACATTATAAAAATTTGTTTGTGTTCAATAAATACACCAAAGTGGAATAAGTGGGAACTAAATAAATTTTAGCTTGTACAGTGGCCACAGTAGAAGTTCTCCGGTATGTTTTGCTCAGCAATACCAACGCAAAGAATGTGGTACCAGCCATTACATACCCCATTGCATCCAATCCACAGTTCGTCATCCTCCCCATACGGCAAACCACACTCTCCACAGTGATAGGACTCATCAGCATTTGTAGTCAGAGGAAGACGTATAACTAAGGAAGAGTTTCGAAAGAAAATGAAGCAACAAGAACTGGACAAGATAGCAGCAGGACAGCAAAAGAAAGAGAAAATGGAGGAAAGAGAGAAAAGAAAAAAGAGTGAGAGGCTGAACGTGAGAAGAAAAAAAGCAAGCCAGGAGAGGTAAACACAAGAAAACACAGGAATCTGATGACAAAAGTGACAAGGTGGTTGCTGTTTCTTTGTTTCCCCTTTCCTTGCTTCTAGAATTTCATCAATGGTCTTCCCTCCACTGTGGTGGGTACTGGCCAATGGAGCCACTTTCTCAGCTGTTATCTTTCCGGGCAGAGGGGATATATCCTTGAGTGCAGATTTTCTGGAGTTAGTGCTTTTGGCCAAGCCTCTCCTACCAGTTGACTAATATCATAGCCTGTAATCACATTCCCTGGATATTTGTGAAGGAATGCCCTACATGCTCAATTTAAAAGAGACTTAAAAACTGCAACCTCAAGTGGCTGCAAAAGATGGTTGGCATGTGGTGGCAGACAAATCATCATGATCTCATGGAGAACAGCATAATCTATTATTTCGGAGCTGATGTAGGATATGTCCGCAGGTCAAATTCATCCCTTTTTTTTCCTGTGTGTGCACAAACCACCGAAGGTCTGTGCTAAGAAAGGGCAAAACTGTGTGGGGTGTTACAAGTGTGGAAAAGGGGAGGATTAATACTATTCTCACATGTGGTTCAACGTCTGGTCATAGCTTGCCACCAATGATTTTTTTAAGAGAAATTTATCTCCTGAGTTAATGAAGGGAGCTCCACCAGGAACGCTCTTTACTGGCACAAAATGTGGGGATAGTGCATTCTTTTGGATCCAGTTTTTCGTTGCTCAAGTTCCACCACAAAGACCAGTATTGCTACATACTACATACTACAATGTTTCATACTATCTACATTCAATTTAGTCTTGCCATTCACCTCTTGGAGGGGCACTCAAAGAGGTTTTAACAGTGTCATGTCTCCCCAATGCACAAAACTGTAGATTTTCAAACATTCACAGGTAAGTGAAGTAAACAAGCTGTGGTGTGTGCAAGCATAATTAAGTAACCTTTGAAGCCATAGAAGTTGTTGGGAAGCCATATAAGTTATTGCGCTAGAAGTTCATGCCTTAAGCTTAAGTTGTACGGAGTCAAATTGCTCTACAGCTATCGTCAAAAGTAATGTAAGTGTTCTCAATCACCCCTGTTATGAGGGGAAAGCTTTTATAGGTATGAGAACAAAGGTTAAGAAACAGTACATTGCTTCGTTGAGGGAGTATCAGTAACAAGTACAAAGAAGTGCATGTATATAGTGTTGAGGGAATAGTAAAAAGGAGGTGTTCAAGAGGCATTATAAGCATTTGGGTAAGGTTAGTACAGACAAGTATATGTAAATAATGAAATTGAAATAGATGTAAACACAGACAAGTGCTACGACACATCAACATACCATTTACCTGTAATTACATGTGAGGGTACCATACATAACATTATAGGCACGAGATTTTCATTCAGAGTAGAGACTACATGTACATGATGAGGGCCTACCTATACTAACCCATGCTGACAATATATGGACTGTAACCAGTAGTTTTTCTTCTACAAATCCAACTTGATTGGTGGAAAACTCTGCCACTAAGAATGCTTTAGTAGTGGTACAGAGTTTTGATTGTCTCTACTAATAAAGTAGTTTCCTTGGGGCCACTCTGTGTGACCAACCACTTCCTCCAAAATGAATGCACTAAAGTCCAGAACCCTCGGCGCATATACATGTACAGGAAATTATGTGCATGCATATGGTGTTGCATCGAAACCCCACCTCCATCTATAAAGTATATGGAAAATAGTGGAGAATATACTGGTCCCACTACAGCTAGGCAATTTTTTGCTGTGTACTGTGATACTACAAGTGCTATTACTTTATTATGTCCACATTCATGACTGGTGTGGATAGTTCACCTACGTAACTAGGTATGCAGTATGCACGTATTCAGTATCCATGGAAATTAAACTCGATGTCTTCAATAACTTTTCATAGCTTGTCAATATAAGACTTTGGCCCATAAAAATTGGTATAAACACACTGTATACCTCACCCATTATAGACCATTCCAGTCAGTTATTATCAATATCATCACAAACTATACCTTGATTCATGTATAATGTATTATCAAGTCACACAGAATCAATTGAAGACATTAGACATACTAGGGGGGATACAAGGCAAATATCAGACAACCTCTGAGAAGAGGACAGAGGACAAAGGTCGCAGTCCCAAAATGTCCTCTGTTTGGAGGTTTGACTGTATAATTTCTTGCTCTGTCTACCATAACTAGGGTTCATACATCTATGTAGACAGTACATAGTGCATGCCATGAGATGTAGTGTATATGCGCTTCAGTTCTCGGTTGATGGTTGTGGTATGTAGTGAGCACTCATTCTCTTGTACATAACTCTGAACTATCTATACCAGTCATGAATGTGGACATAACATACGTACCAAAGTAATGGCACTTGTAGTATCGCAGTACACAGTGTAGTAAAGAAGAAAAATTTGATCAGTTGCAAGTTTTAGAGAAGAGACCAATCGTTCTATATATTAGTACAAGGGAGTAAAAACATTTCCATTAAAATGTTGAAGGATGTAGGAACGACAGTGCCAAAAAGTAGAGAAACAAGTTCAGTATATATGCAGCAAGACAGGGGATGAGGGCAATATATATGCAGCAAGACAGGGGATGAGGGCAATATATATGCAGCAAGACAGGGGATGAGGGCATGCAACAATAATAACATGCGTAACCCCATATTAAAAGAGATGTAGGGAGGGGTATGTGGTATGCACGTGTGTAATAACGAGGAAATGGCGTTCAACTACACGGAAGTGCTAGTAGATTCTAGCTGTTCTCGTTCGAGAAGGATCCTAGGAAGATTCTGATGGCCAAGGATCATGCACGGGAGAGAAATAAGCCGTTTTATGCCAAAACTAAGGTGAACGCGTTTGCCAATTTTGAGGTAGGCCGTTTGATAAAGAAGAAGAAGAAGAAGATGGAGAAATCGGCGGTTTAGCAATTTTCTGTAAGTCACTAGAACGGTGTATTTTACCTACTTTGAGAGTTTTATTGTGTATAAAAACACTCGTAGGCCATATTATGTGTCTGAAAAGGCCTATAACTGCCCCGTTCGAGAGATCTGAGCCGTTTCATTTGTTAAGGCTAATGGGCGTGTCGGTGCCATCCCTACATATAGAGTCTACCGACTCTATGAGAGCTACTCTAGATGAGTCACTGAATACACGGACTGTGTAGTACTGCCACTAAGATACGAAAGTATCACCATTAACACATATGAATCAATTTTTGAGCTGTGTAATTTGTAATGAACATGTGATATATGTTCACATTGCAATTAATGTATGCTTACATTGCTTCAACCATTGACTACATGTACATGTAACTGCATTGCCTGCTTGAGACACAACACAACATACAGGGTTTCATACAGGAATTTTTGGTGGGAGGGGAAGAAGTTTGTGGGGCACTGCCACAGTGTCATGCATGAGTTTGTAGCACACGTTTTGTGATGTCAAATAAAAGACTGAGACACAACACAACAAGGATTGAGAAGTGCTAGCATTGCACCATTGGTTAGAAGCTTACAGAAACCTGATTGCTTTAAAACCACAGAAACGTAGAGTTGAAAGATGCTTGCCTGTTCATGGAAACACATCCCTAACACATACACACATCACTGATTACTCTATCTCTGCACAAGCATGGTGTTCTGCAAGGTTAAGCATATTACATGTATCATTGTTATATCTGACTCCTTGCTTGCATACTGGGCCTAGCTTTCATGATTTGGACTGCCGTCCCATATGAACTTAGGATTGATATAAACACAATCCAACTACTTTACCTTGTACCAAGACTCTCCTTGTTTACTGCTTTGTGTAGGAACCAAGTACCGTATACATGTAACTATGACATTGATGTACATGTACGAGTTCCTACCTTTTCTACCTCCTTGTAGCTCTGTATATCGAAACTGTAATCTCCTGCCTATCTCCGGATCAAGCTTGTTACATAACTTGCTCAGGGCCATACTTCGTCCGTGGAGTCGTTGACAGAACTGCTACATACAATCATGACAACGTTCCAGGGTGTGTCACATGATTAACCCTCGGCGCGCATGCGCAGGAGGGTTACGGTAGTTGGGTCTGTGTGTGTGTGTGTCTGTCTGTTAAGTCACATCTCACCTCTGGAGCGTCTGTTCGTCCTGAAAATACTACCACGTACTCAGCGGGTAACGGAGGTCAAAAAATTTGTGGGGTTTTCTCTGAAACCGCTCAGTTGCAGAGATCCAGCATTCCCACTGTTGAAGGGCCATACGTACAGTCGGCCATTTTCCTGCGGAAAGCGCGCATGCGCATTCCAATCATTACCACGTGGTGCCCCTGGTAGTGTCATTAACCCTCGGCGCGCATGCGCAGGAGGGTTACTGTAGTTGGTCTGTGTGTCTGTTAAGTCACATCTCACCTCTGGAGCGTCTGTTCGTCCTGAAAACACTGTCACGTACTCAGCGGGCAACGAAGATCAAAAAATTTGTGGGGTTTTCTCTGATACAGCTCCGTTGCAGAGATCCAGCACTACCTCTGTTGAAGGGCATATGTACTGTCGGCCATTTTCCTGCGGAAAGCGCGCATGCGCATTCGGATAATTACCACGTGGTGCCCCTGGTAGTGTCATTTCTTCTTGTGTGTTGTGCAGAGAAGGCGATTTCGTTTCGTGAGTTGATTGGGCATGCCTCCAAGCAAGGTCTGTCCACAATGTAATGCAATTGTACCTATAAGACTGAAAGTATGCAAATATTGCCAACATGTGTTCCGAGCTAAGCGACAAGTAGAGCATACTTTGCCAGCCAGATCTATGAAGCGATTGCGAGTTACTTTGCCAGATAGCATGAGGTCAGTCATAAAAGCTAAAGACAAGTTACAAAAGGCATGTAAAAGAGCAGCAGAGTCTAGCGAGCAAACATTGCATAGACAGCAGCAGAACAAAGAGCACATGGCAAGCGTGAGAACAGCAGAGTCTAGTGAGCAAATGTTGCATAGACAGCAGCATGACAGAGAATACAGAGCAAGCATGAGAGCAGCAGAGTCTAGCGAGCAAACATTGCATAGACAGCAGCAGAACAAGGAGCACATGGCAAGCGTGAGAACAGCAGAGTCTAGTGAGCAAACGTTGCATAGACAGCAGCATGACAGAGAATACAGAGCAAGCATGAGAGCAGCAGAGTCTAGTGAGCGAACATTGCATAGACAGCAACAGAACAAAGAGCACATGGCAAGCGTGAGAACAGCTAAGAAAGCGAATGATATGTCTATAGAAGAAGCTATTGTGTCATTTCATTCTGATATCAAGAATGGACCTGATTTTGTTTGCACATGCTGCCACCGTTTGATGTACAGAAAGAGTGTTGTTCCATGTAACCCAGCTAAATATTCCAAGTGTAGCAATGACTTGCTAAATTGTGTTTTCAAAGCTGATTTGAGATATGTTTGTGATACTGGCAGTGAGTGGGTGTGTAAGACTTGTGATAGAGCATTGAAGCGTGGAGTGATGCCTTTGCAAGCTAAAGCTAATGGTTTACAGTTGCCTGACATACCAACTGAGCTATCTGGTCTTAATGCATTGGAACTGAGACTGATTTGTTTGCGTTTGCCTTTCATGAAAATGGTTGCATTGCCATGTGGTAAACAGAGATCAATCCATGGCCCAGCTGTTAATGTTCCTTCCAAAGTTGATACTATATGCAATATATTGCCAAGATTGCCTTCCCAGTCTGAGTTAGTGCCACTAAAGCTGAAGCGCAAACTAGCATACAAAGGCCACTATATGTATGACTACATAACTCCTCAGAAACTGCTAGATGCGTTGACATTCTTGAAAGCTAACAACCCATTGTATGCTGACATTGACGTGAATACTGAGTGGCTAGAAACTGCTATGGCTAATGATGCTGAGCTTTGTAAGTGTTTAGTTGAGCAGCAAAATGATGGTAATGAGCATGATTCAGATAACTGTGTTGATTCCCCTGTTACCACATCACCTGATATTGCTATGGATTGTTCACATAGTGCTGACCCCCTTATAACAGCTATGCATACTCTTGAAACACAAGCCAGTCAGAATGGTTTCACTATCCATAATGTGCCATATGTTGGTGACTGTATGTTCAGTGCTATTGTATACCAGCTAAACAGTTCCGGTGTGTGTGATTTTGACAGTAAAGCATTGAGACAAGCTGTTGTTGACTACTTGCAAGCTAACCAAGCCAGATATTGTGATTTTGTGTGCCAGCCAGTTGATCAGCATGATGACTATAATGCAGACACTGACCCTATCACACAAGAGGATGAGTTCATCAGCAGCATTACTGATCCTCAGTTGCAAACAGAGCTAAGATGGCAGAAATATGTGCGATGTCTGCAACAAGGTGCCTGGGGTGACAATATTGCTATGCAGGCTGTATCTGACATGCTCAGTGTGACTATCCATGTTCTGTCTAGCCACTATCCCATGTACTCTGTTACTCCACACAACCATTGTGCCATTAATGAGGTGTTTGTTGGGCTGATAATGCAATACCACTATGTTGGTCTTGACAAAATATCTGAACCTGCCCTACCCATTGCTGATATGCCAGTGCAACCAAACCAGTCAGAACCAGCTGAGCTAGATGATGCCACTATAGCTGAAGGTGATGAGCATAGAAGGCAAATCAGTGGTGCCCCACAAGCTAGCATGATGTGTGTTGAAAATCCTGAAAGCTTTAGCCAAACTATGTGTGTTGCCCCAGCTGAAGGAGAGAGACCACTAAACATTATGACGGATCTTAACTTTGAAGCTATGTCAAACCCAGACAAATTTCCATATGGCACTGGCACATTTAGCTGTGATCACCTCTGAGTTAAACCCTAGCCTACATATTATCTCACACGTACCTCCAGACATCACTGAATGTTGTTTTACATACAATGTACCTACTGCTTTTCACATTAACTATGACCTCTCTCTCTCTGCTCCAGATTCATCTTGCTTGGTGCTCTACCAAAGTTACAGTTATTATTAAAAAAAATTTTTTTGGCTCTCAACTCGTGTTTGTGCGCATGTGCAACCATTTGCCACGTGCAGATTTATACGTACAGCGTGATTTTGTGCTCCTGTCCAGAGGCGAGTTTCGGTCCAGAGCAAGGTGTGTGTGGCCTCTGTGCAGGTCGAAAGATTTCTTCTGTTCAAGTATTCTAATATTCTCATACTAAAAGACGGTGTAGGTACTATATACAGCAAATAGCCACCTAGTTACTTATACAGGAGTTCTGTGCGAGCGCAGGGATATGAGCCAGGGCCTATAGGCCCTGTAAAAGAGATTAGGACTAGGTGCTAGGTCGCTAGGTGCATGATGCAGGGGCCGAATGGATAATCATCGGGTTGGCCTTAGCCTATAGCAGTTGCGAATACTCGATGGTGGAAAGAGTGCAGGTAATACACGTCTTTAGTTTCGTTGAATGGTTAGCTGAACCTGAAAATGAGGATAACTTTGTTTACAACAACGCTGCGTGTAGGAAATGCCTGGCTTCCCTCAGAACGTCACTTTGATTTTTACTGCAGATATATTATCCACTCCAGCTTACTAGCATACATTATGGCTAAGAGACCACTGGTGTTTGAAGGCAGCTCACCCACTAAACCTAAACAACAAAAGTCTGCTGAAACCCCCGGCCCATTGTCACCTGCAAATATTCAATCTACAACTTCTGACGCAACTATTCATGCAATTGTTGCATCACTCTCCCCAATACGACAGTCTCGCTATTTCGATGGGGAAATAACTGATGGGGATGGTGTAGTTCGCATTGTGGGCTTCGATAAGTCACAGCAAGAGTTGCTGCAGACATATTATGCTCAAAAAAAGCCTATTTCTCTAAAACACTGTGAAGTTCAACAAAATAAAATGAATGACAAGCTTGAAGTTGTATTAAAAAGGAATACAAAGATAGAACCTTCTACTATTGAATTTGAGGTGCCAGATATTAAAACTATTGGAAGTGAATTTATTTCTCTGTCTGATCTTAATACTCAGTCTGAGTACAGTAAGGTCACTATCAGAGCCAAAGTCATGAAGGTTCCAGAGCCACAGAGAGTGACTACTAATAAAGTTAAACAAGACCTGATAATATCTGATGGAACTGCGAAATGCACCTTAGTACTCTGGGAAGGGCAGATAAACACACTTGTGTTAAACCACTCCTATCAGCTTAGCCGTGTTATAGTAAGACACTACATGGGGAAACATTACCTATCTGTTCCAACTACCGGTTCTACAATAGAGGATATTACTGAAACAGAGATGTTGGATATCGAATCCGATTCTGAACTCTCGGAAGACGACGAGCAGCATCTTATTGAGGCCACCATAGTGGGAGTGCAACAGCTCGAACATAACTACAGTTGCATGAATTGCAAGAAAAATGTTGAACCGTCTACTGAAACTACTGGCACCTGCTCCTCTTGCAACACAACACAACGCCTATTTAAGCCTCGTATATCTGCTAAACTATTTGTTGACAGTAAAGATGCCACCTTCCCCATACAACTTCGTGCACATACTGATGCAATTAAAGCAATTACCAATAAACAATTCAACATTACTACTGAAAATCTACTCTCTGCTCCTCAATGTGACATCTCTTATAACAAGTATAGGATGATAACGAAAATTTCTCGTACCTAAGACTGTTTTTGCTTGTACATGTAATACAAATTCACATCAATGTTCTCATAGTGCTTCACATTATTAATGATTTTGTACCATAATATTCAATTTTCTCCAAATAAGGGTTAATAATACACAAACCCATATACTACTACACTATAGAGAAGCTAATGTTGACAATAGCTACATGCATGCTTGTACTTATAGTAATCTGCCCTTACTCACTATTACTTATACTATACAAAAGAACTAGTGCTGAGGGTTTGCACTTTAGTGCTATTCATTTCTTCCTGTGTGTGGTGCAGAGAAGGCGGTTTCGTTTCGTGAGTTGATTGGGCATGCCTCCAAGCAAGGTCTGTCCACAATGTAATGCAATTTTACCTATAAGACTGAAAGTATGCAAATCTTGCCAACATGTGTTCCGAGCTAAGCGACAAATAGAGCATACCTTGCCAGCCAGAGCTATGAAGCGATTGCGAGTTACTTTGCCAGATAGCATGAAATCAGTCATAAAGGCTAAAGACAAGTTACAAAAGGCATGTAAAAGAGCAGCAGAGTCTAGCGAGCAAACATTGCATAGACAGCAGTATGACAGAGAATACAGAGCAAGCATGAGAGCAGCAGAGTCTAGCGAACAAACATGGCATAGACAGCAGCAGAACAAACAGCACATGGCAAACGTGAGAGAAGCAGAGTCTAGTGAGCAAACCTTGCATAGACAGCAGCAGAACAAACAGCACATGGCAAGCGTGAGAGAAGCAGAGTCTAGTGAGCAAACCTTGCATAGGCAGCAGCAGAACAAAGAGCACATGGCAAGCATGAGAGCAGCTAAGAAAGCAAATGAGGTGTGTATAGAAGAAGCTATTGTGTCTTTTCATTCTGATATCAAGAATGGCCCCGATTTTGTTTGCACATGTTGCCACCGTTTGATGTACAGGAAGAGTGTTGTTCTATGTAATACAGCTAAATATTCCAAGTGTAGCAGTGACTTGCTAAATTGTGTGTTTAAAGCTGATTTGAGATATGTTTGTGGTACTGGCAGTGAGTGGGTGTGTAAGACTTGTGATAGAGCATTGAAGCGTGGAGTAATGCCAGTACAAGCTAAAGCTAATGGTTTACAGTTGCCTGACATACCAACTGAGCTATCTGGTCTTAATGCATTGGAAATGAGACTGATTTGTTTACGTTTGCCTTTCATGAAAATGGTAGCATTACCATGTGGTAAACAGAGATCAATCCATGGCCCAGCTGTTAATGTTCCTTCCAAAGTTGATAGCATATGCAATATATTGCCAAGATTGCCTTCCCAGTCTGAGTTAGTGCCACTAAAGCTGAAGCGCAAACTAGCATACAAAGGCCACTATATGTATGACTACATAACTCCTCAGAAACTGCTAGATGCATTGACATTCTTGAAAGCTAACAATCCATTGTATGC
This sequence comes from Theonella swinhoei, assembly GCA_963970385.1. Taxonomy (NCBI): domain Eukaryota; kingdom Metazoa; phylum Porifera; class Demospongiae; order Tetractinellida; family Theonellidae; genus Theonella; species Theonella swinhoei. The sequence continues at coordinate 6,422,282 of OZ019946.1, forward strand.
TGACATTGACGTGAATACAGAGTGGCTAGAAACCGCTATGGCTAATGATGCTGAGCTTTGTGAGTGTTTAGTTGAGCAGCAAAATGATGGTAATGAGCATGATTCAGATAACTGTGTTGATTCCCCTGTTACCACATCACCTGATATAGCTATGGATTGTTCAGATAGTGCTGACCCCCTTATAACAGCTATGCATACTCTTGAAACACAAGCCAGACAGAATGGTTTCACTATCCATAATGTGCCATATGATGGTGAATGTATGTTCAGTGCTATTGTATACCAGCTAAACAGTTCTGGTGTGTGTGATTTTGACAGTATAACGTTGAGACAAGCTGTTGTTGACTACTTGCAAGCTAACCAAGCCAGACATTATTGTGATTATGTGTGCCAGCCAGTTGATCAGCATGATGACTATAATGCAGACACTGACCCTATCACACAAGAGGATGAGTTCATTAGCAGCATTACTGATCCTCAGTTGCAAACAGAGCTAAGATGGCAGAAATATGTAAGATGTCTGCAACAAGGTGCCTGGGGTGACAATATTGCTATGCAGGCTGTATCTGACATGCTCAGTGTGACTATCCATGTTCTGTCCAGCCACTATCCCATGTACTCTGTTACTCCACAAAACCATTGTGCCACTAATGAGGTGTTTGTTGGGCTGATAATGCAATACCACTATGTTGGTCTTGACAAAATACCTGAATCTACGCTACCAATTGCTGATAAGCCAGTGCAGTGTAAACAACCAAACCAGTCAGAGCCAGCTTCTGATGATGAGCTAGATGATGCCACTATAGCTGAAGGTGATGAGCATAGAAGCAAATCAATGGTGCCCCACAAGCTAGCATGATGTGTGTTGAAAATCCTGAAAGCTTTAGCCAAACTATGTGTGTTGCCCCAGCTGAAGGAGAGAAACCACTAAACATAATGATATTAACTTTGAGGCTATGTCAAACCCAGACAAATTTCCATGTGGTACTGGCACATTTAGCTGTGATCGGCCAAGAAAGCTAACCTATAGAAAATATTTCAATCAGAGGTTAATGGATGTTGATGGCAGATTTGCTAGAGATCTCGATTATCTGTTTGTTGCACAGTACATTGTTGAAGCTAAGCAAGTAAGAGATGATGGTAATAACTTTGCTATGAGACAAAAGCCTTCTAGACAGTTCACAGCTGCCCAAGCTCTAAACCCAACAGTACTAAACCAGTTTGTGAGAAAAGACAAAGCATATTCATTCATGAAAAACATACGTGGCTCACCACCATACTACCAGCATACATTCCATGATTTGCTAGCCATGATATGCCAGCTTGGCACACCCACATGGTTTTTCACATTGTCAGCAGCTGATTTAAAATGGTCAGATATGATTCAAACCATTGCTAGACAATATGGTGTACATTTCACTGACAATGAAGTAGCCAGATTATCATTTGATGACAAATCTAACTGGATAAAGCATAACCCAGTGACAGCAGCTAGACACTTTCAGTACAGACTAAATGCACTTTTCCAAGATTTTCTGAAGTCCACTGCTAAGCCACTTGGTGAAATTGCTGACTATGCTATCAGAATTGAGTTCCAAGCTAGAGGTTTCCCACATGCACACTGTGTTATTTGGGTGAAGGATGCCCCGAAGTACATTGAGTCCCCTGATAGTGATGTGTATGATTTCATTGACCAGTATGTCTCATGTAGGCTACCAGCTGAAGATGGCAAACTAAGAGAACTAGTGTCACTATTGCAACAGCATTGGCATTCCTCTTATTGCAAAAGAAACAAAACTTGCCGTTTCAGCTTCCCTAAGCCACCTAGTCCCAAAACCCTCATTACTAAGTTTGACCCAGAGACTGATGTTGAGCACTCTAAAGCTGTGTTGAAAAAGGTGCAAAAGCAAATAACTGAGAGTAACACTGATCTGAACCTTGCTGACTTACTAGATAAAGCAGATTTGACTGAAACTGAGTATATTGAAGCTTTAGAAGCCTCTTGCACTGGCAATGTTGTTGTTCTCAAGCGTAAACTAGGCGAATGTTGCATTAATAACTATAACCCCTCAGTATATATTGCTAGCATGGCAAGCCAACATGGACATTCAGTTTGTGCTAAATGCTTATGCCTGTGTGATGTATGTTGCTTCCTATATCATGAAAACTGAGCGAGCCATGGGTGAACTACTTAAACAAGTTGCAGCTGAAGCTAGAACTGATGAGTTGAAAACCCAGTTGAGAAAAGTTGGCTCAGCAATCCTAACACACAGAGAAGTGAGTGCACAAGAAGCTGTTTATAGATTACTGTCATTGCCTATGAAGCAGTTGAGCAGATCTGTTGTATTTATTGATACCAACCCCAAGCATGAGAGAATAGCAGTACTGAAAACAAATGACTCACTTAGCCAACTAGATGATGATGATACTAATGTGTAAGAGCCTAATAGATCGATACCAGCACAGACTACAACAGCTTAGCTCCATGTGTCTAGCAGAATTTGCTGCCACATATGTCACTAACTACAAGCCAGATGACAGTGTGTGTGATGCTTTGCCAGAATTAGAGTGTGATAGCACATCCACTCAAATAACAGGGTTTGGCAAAATGAACAAACGCAAGCAACAAGCTGTGATTAGATTCAGAAAATATAACAAAGACACTGACCCTAGCAACTGGTACCAAGCTAAACTAATGTTATACTATCCATGGTTTGATGAACAGGCAGATATACTCGGTGGCTATCCTAGCTATGAGGCCCATTACAGACATATGTGTGATATTGTGCTTACCAATGAGTCAAAGTACACAAATGAAAGCATAGATGAGCTTGATGTTGATGAAAATGGTCCACCCGAGCATTTGTGGAACAGCCTTGCACCATCCATTGAAGAGCATAGATTGCAATCCATAGCTGAAGGTAGCGAGCAGCTAACTGAAGTATCCCAACAAGACTTGCAAGATAACCAAAGCATTATGTCACAGTCTAGCTTGCATATCAGATATGAGAGTTCAGCCAATAAGCAAGAGATCCCTCCTGAGCAGTATAGACAATATATTAGAGAGCTTAATGATGAGCAAAGGTCCATTGTTATGTTCCATCGTGACTGGTGTAAGAAAGCTGTGCTGGCATTGAAACAAAACAAACCAGTTGAACCTTACCATGTGTTCCTTAGTGGTCCAGGTGGTGTTGGTAAATCTCATGTAATCAAACTGATCCATTCTGACACACTGAAATTGCTTAAACTATTAGGTACATTTGAGCCAGATGATGTTATTGTGTTGTTAACTGCTCCCACTGGTGTTGCTGCATTCAATATCAATGGCATGACATTACACTCAGCTTTACTGTTGGGACGAAGCAAATACAGTGGTTTTAAGCCTCTTAGCCATGACAGACTAAACACATTGAGAACCAAGCTATCACGCTTAATGTTGCTTATTGTTGATGAAGTTAGTATGGTTGGTGCCAACATGTTGCTAGAGATCCACAAAAGACTGCAACAGATCAAAGGTGTTTCAGATGATGCAATATTTGGTGGTGTGAGCATACTAGCAGTTGGAGATCTGTATCAGTTACCACCAGTTGGCCAAGCTCCATTGTTCAGTACTGTAAGTGATTGCTATGCCCAGCTATGTGGCTCAGGTTCACTGTGGGTTGACCATTTCCTCATGCATGAACTGACTAAAGTAATGAGACAGAGAGATGACCTTGCATTCTCAGAACTATTGTGTCGTGTTAGAACAAACTGTTGCACATCTGATGATATTAGAACTCTGAAATCTTGTGAAATAGTTGCAGACACAGCTAACTACCCCACTCAGGCATTACATGTGTACAGACTAAATGCAGATGTTGACACACGAAACACTGACATGCTGAACAGCCTAGCTCCTAACAGTGCACAGTATACCATCAAAGCTATTGATTCAGTAGCTGGCCAAACTAGTCATATCAGTCTTACCAGCCTATCTGACAAAAGATCTGAAACAGGTGGTCTTCATGGTACACTCAAACTAGCCATTGGTGCACGTGTGATGCTAACAGCTAATGTTGATGTATCAGATGGTCTTGTGAATGGTGCTAGAGGTGAAGTTGTGCATATTGTTACCAACACTAATAGTGAAGTTGCTAGCATACTCGTGAAATTTGACAATAGCAGAGTTGGCCTAAAAGCAATTCAGACCAGCCCACACAGAGCTAGATATGCTAATGCTGTACCACTGAGCAAATATGAAGTTGTGTTTTTTGCTAAAGGAAAGCGAGGCTCTGAGATAAAACATTTGCAATTTCCACTGACACTAGCATGGGCTACCACTATACACAAAGTACAAGGTCTGACACTTGATGAGATTGTTGTTGACATGAAAGGTGGCAGATTTAGTCCTGGACAAGCCTATGTTGCATTCAGTCGTGTAAAAACACTAGCTGGCCTGCATATCCTAAATTTCACTAGCAAAGCCATCAAAAAAAGCATTGATGTTGAGAATGAGATGTTGAGGCTAAATTCCAATCTATTGCATCCTATATCTGATGTGCTAAATGATCCATACCATCTTACCTTAGCACTGTTGAACGTGAGGTCTATTATGGCCAAATTGCCAGATATTCATGCTGACAAAAACCTCAGATCAGCTAGCATACTGTGTTTCTGTGAGACTTGGCTAAATCCATCTCAGCCTACCCCTGCATTACTAGATGATCAGATTGATGTCAGATGTGATAGAGTGACATGTGAGAACAAAGGTGGTGTACTGATTTGTGTTCCTAGCCAGCTGAATCCAACAAATGTGCACAGATTTGCTACTAGTGGCATTGAAACTGTATCAGTTACTGTACAACTACCAAATGGTGAAAACATGTAGCAAGCAATAGCACTTGTATACAGATCGCCTAGTGTACCTCAAGGAACATGCATAACTTTGCTGACTAGACTGTTGACACATGTGACACTGTGTACTACACCTTGTGTTATACTAGGTGATTTCAATGAGGATGTCCTACATTGCCAGAACTCTGCGATTTTGAGCTTAATGTCTAGTTTCAGTTTCACTCAGATTGTGTGTTGTCCAACTACACCACAAGCCACATTGATAGACCATGTTTACTTGAGAAACACAGCTGGCAGTAAAATTTTTGCTATAATACAGGATACATACTACTCTGATCACGACACTGTGTACTGCAGAATTCCGTTGTGAGCTTACTAGCATAACCAGCATAACCAGCATAATAAGCATTTGTGATAGCAAACAAAGCAAGCCTAACAAATGAAGCAAGCCTAGCAAACCAACAATGTATTCCTGTGTCTACTCTATGGCTGCTAGTGATGAGCACAGGTCTAAAGTTGTATATAACCAATGATGACTGGGCTATGAGGGTCCTACCTGGAGGATTTCCTACACTAACTACCCTGGAGGAGGAGGAGGAGGAGGAGGAGGAGGAGGAGGAAGAAGGAGAGGCTCTAAAGGTGCTATTTATTACTACATGTATGTGTAACCTTTACACTGGGTTCCTTACTATTTATTGCCCTTGCTTTATCTCTCTCCTCTCTCCACTCAGCTTCAGACCCACCTCATAGTCACAACTGGTTCCCCTTCTATGCCTCCAGTTGCCTCTAATTGGACCCTCCTTCAACTATCTACTGTTCCTACTGACTACGCCGTCACCGTACAGTTGCCTCTAATTGGACCCTCCTTCAACTATCTACTGTTCCTACTGACTACGCCGTCACCGTACAGTTGCCTCTAATTGGACCCTCCTTCAACTATCTACTGTTCCTACTGACTACGCCGTCACCGTACAGTTGCCTCTAATTGGACCCTCTTTCAACTATCTACTGTTCCTACTGACTACGTCGTCACCGTACAGTTGCCTCTAATTGGTAGTGTGGGCAGTCTCCTGCTCACCAACAATAGTAGCATCATTGACATATGTCACTATTGTTCATGTGTGATACTTATGCATTAATTATGTTGCTAGCATAAATCATGTACAGATTACAGCCACGGACTCAAGAATACAGAACTGCCTCTCGTGACTTGGTGGACTGAGATTGCACGGGTACGGGCGCGCGCCCAGCCGTACTCTTGAATTCATATTCATGAACTAGGCACGTGATTCGACCACGCGGTGCCATTTTTGTCTCAGAACGACAGGTTGACGACGTAGAGAAGAGAGACAGACGTCCACCGCTACTCATCTAGCTTAGTCACGGGTGTGCATCACTCGCGAAAAGAAATCGCAGAAAGGCCAAGGGGCTGACTCCTGACGTTTCACCACTAGTGAACACTGACTGATTGGCTCCACTCGCTCACTATATAGCACCGCTCATCCATCCACATACAGGAAACCAGCCTATCTTATTGTCCACTTATCCCAGCTTACGTAGAACTCTTGACTCTACTCACTGCAGTAGCTGGGGCACTATAGGAACTATTTGTCTGATGTTCCTTCCCTCGCGTATACTCGTCAACTATGGCAAAACGACCACTTGACTTTCATCAACCTAGTACCTCTACAAAGGTTCCTAAGCAACAGAATCCAACTCCTCTGTCGTCAAGTAAAGTAACCACCACAGAAGACCATGCCACAATATCTGGTTTGCTTGCGACTCTCTCCTATAAAGCCTTCTCGCCACTTTGTTGGAGAGTTGACAGATGGAGAAGGAATTATTCGGCTGGTAGGATTTGACAGGCAGAAGCAACAAGAATTAAAATCATTCTGTGACTATAACATCCCAATCACCCTGCATGATTGCCATATTCAGCAAAATAAACACATTAGAAATTGTTGTAAAACCTCACACAAGAATCGAAGCTTCAAACCAACAATTTGACATTGGGGACTTGAAAACTGCTGGGAGCTCTATCATCAACTTGATTGCACTTCCTGACCTTCCTGAAAATGAACGCGTTACTATAAGAGCAACTGTAATGAAAGTAAATGAACCTCAAACAGTTGGAAGCAACAAGACAAAGCAAGAAGTCCTAGTTGCAGACACAACTGCTAAGGCAACAGTCATTTTATGGGGGAATGACGTAGGAACCCTAGAGCAAGGCAAATCGTACCAGCTAAATCGACTCGAAATCCGGACATACCTCAACAAGCGTCATCTATCATTTCCATCAGCAACATCAGCCGATGAAATTAGCGATATAGAGGATGTGATTGAACCAACTCCATCATCAGATGAGGAGGAGGAATGTCTCCAATCTGTCACCATTTCTGGTGTGAGACAACTTGAAACAATATATAACTGCATCACTTGTTCTAAAACTGTGGTGCCAACTAATGAGTACGTAGGTGTGTGTGATTCGTGCCACACGACACAGAAGTTACCTGCTCCCAAACAAACAGCTAAGCTTTTCATACAAAATGGACCCCAACGGTTACTGTTAAGAGCAAATGATATTAGATTAAAAGAAATCACACAGTTGCAGAAAGAAGTGACAGCGCAGGACCTCCTTTTCTTGCCACAATTTGACTGTACCTACAACAAGTTTAAAACAATAACCCAAGTATCACGAAAGTGACTTGCAGTCATTTGTCAGTTAATACAATGCAAGTATCACGAAAATGCAGTCATTTGAACTTATGAGACTTGTACATGTAGGTCATCACTATTGCACATTCCTTACTGCCACTATGCTAACTCTAGCCTAAGTAAAATCCAACATTTGTTCCAAGGGTTATGCACCTCATTAACCGTCGGGCATGCGCAGCGAGGACTTAACATCTCACATCTGTTCGTCCTGAAAAACTGTCACATACTCCGCGGGCAACGGAAGTCAAAAGATTTGTGGGTTTTTCTCTGAAAATGCTTCGTTCAAAGTTATGGCGCCATTTGTCGTGTTGTAGCCTCCTACAATGCTGATGCGCAGTTTTTCGACGGCAGACCTTTCTAAGGGTCCTAAAAAGGCTAAACAATAGCTACCTGGAATACGACTCGATGCAAGGCAGCGGAGCTTCTTTCTCTTTAGTCTCCTAAGTCTTCCGCATACTTCCCATCACACGTAATTAGAGTTCGCGCACGCGTGAGGCGTTTTACGCATGCGCACTATCTCCTATCAAAAGGTTAAGCAATCGAAAGGTCACGAAAGGTCTACATCTTTCTTTAGGAAAGGGGTCCATATATCCCTCCTACTAGTGTTCTAGAGTTCGTTATAACCGTTGAGTGTGGTCGTTGTAATCGTTATGAACTGCCTAGCTAACCATGGCGTTAACTTGGAAGCGAGCCTATCAGAGATGGAGAGGTCAATCACGCGGTCCATCCCGACGAGCTCTATTTCCAGCATTAGAGACGACTTATTTTTGGAGGCTATGGAGTCCGGGCTGGTTGCTCCAGGAGACGCTCTCGTGACCAGAAGGAAGACCAACGGCGGTAAAACTGTCAAAGAAAAGCACGTGTCAGATGTATGCCAATTGGTGAGCTCCATTAAGAATAGGGCAGCAATACCGCGTACACTTTTGAGAAACGGGAAGCGATCCAAAGATGAGTTCACCGCTAGCCAAGTCCGGCATCGAAATGTACCTGATGTACATGTAACAGACCTTAATCAGTCACAGAACACTACGATGATCTCCCCGAGTAGTTTACCTGAAGCGATACTTGAACCAGCGACTTCCAGCACTGCAGATGCAGCGGATGTTTTCCGCTCAACAGTTGTAAGCAACATCAGTTCCTTGATGTCTTCTGTTGACAACTTGAAGGAAGAGATTCAGGCATTGAAAGGAAAACTGAACAGAGACCCTACAGCAGTGGATGACTGTAACACCTGTCTCCTCTATGTGCGGCTGAAACATTCTCTAACAGAGCCCCTGACTAAAGCACTATTAGAATCTAAACTGCAAACAAAAGTCTTGGAATATGACATCATCAGAACCAAGCCCACTTCAGTTTTCCGAGTAAAGATCGCTAAGGCTCTCCTCCATAATGCCCTTACCCATGCTCGTGCTCACGACTGTATTGCTGACCTCTGGGGTGGCTCTCACAGTCCATCCTGCCGGATTTCTGCTGATGTGCCCAGGCCAATCAACTCCTCAACAGCACAGCAGTCCCTTACTATTTCTTGCTGGAACTGCAGAGGTTGGGCAACTGGTGCTTCTTATTTGGATCACATGGTTCAAGAAGGTTCAGATGTTATAGTAATTCAGAACACTGGCTATGGCCTTATGAACTACATAAACTAGACGAGTTCAATAGTCAATACAGAGGCATGGGAAAATCAGACCCCAGGCTGACTGAAGCATCTGACATCAGTGCAAGAGGTTGTGGAGGTGTAGGGATTCTGTGGAGAAAGTCTTTTGACGTGACTCCAATCTCAGACATCCGATCCAACAGAATTTGATTAAAAGGTCAACTGAGAACGATCAATCATGGATCTCTATTTTGGGAGTTTACCTTCCGTGTCTGGACTTGGGGGCAGAACTTTACCACGACTCACTTGTTGAGCTTGAGAGAGTGGTGTCAGAATCAGAACAGTTGGGGCCTGTGATTATTGCTGGTGATTTTAATGCCCACCTCGGCCCCATGTGGGGCCCCAGAACTCATAAGAGCCCAAACATCCAAGGTGTCTTACTCGGGGAGGTTCTTAACAGATGCAAACTGCACGCTGTGTCACTGGGAGAATTTGTGTCTGGTCCAGACTATACCTACCTCTCTGGGAACTCTTCGACTATAGTTGACTACATCCTGGCTGACGTCGAAGCCACCTCCTGTATCGAATCCTGTAAAGTTCTTGAGGACATTGACCAGAACACATCAGATCATCTAGCCCTGTCAGTGACTCTCTCTTGCGATGTACCTACCCAATTTGCTAAAGACTCTAATTGGATATGAATTGATTGGACGAAAGCAAGAAAATCAGGAGCCATTCTTAAGTTCCAGAGTGAGGTCTCTAACAGATTAAAGCCTTTTACCAAGAGATCTAGGGGCAACATCGAACACATTGACAAGGAGATCAGTCATGTGGCATGGCTAATAACAGATGCAGCACACAACACACTTCCCTTGGTAAAGCCAAGGAAGGTCAACAAATTCAAAGACAAGACACTATCACAACTTTGTGCAAGAAGCAAGGAAGCGTGGAGAGCATGGTGCAGTGAGGGCAGGCCAGCAAGTGGTCCCTTGTACAACGCCAAATGCATGTTGAGAAGACAGGTCCGGCAACGTGTCAAGTTTTGTGCTGCAACAGAGGAGAGACGGCGAGTGTATCAACAAGAGAGTCTATTCGGAGCTAACTCACACCTTCGCTTCCGTATACCACAGAAACGTAGCAAGTCTGGATGCACACGATTACGGATAGATGACGCTCTTGTTTCGGATCCATCACTCCTCCTGGAGGCATGGGCAGAGCACTTCCAGAATCTTGCCAAATCACAAGAAAATACGAATCCAGCATTGAAGGAGTCAATCGAACAGTGTGTAACTCTACTATCAACATCCTTCCAGAAGGAAGAGGTGTTTTTGGATGTTGCCTTTAATACCGAAGAGGTAGACCACGCAGTAAACAAGCTGAAAATCAAGAAATCTGCAGGACCAGATAATCTTACAGCTGAACACCTGAAATATGGGGGCAATTCCATCATTGTCTGGTTAACAGAGATACTGAATGCTATTGTAGACATGGAACAGATACCAGCATGCCTCAAGCTAGGCATTACAATCCCCATCTACAAGGGCAGAGGAAAAGATCCTCTTAATACAAATAGCTACAGAGGCATCACAATCAATTCTGCAATATCCAAAGTTCTGGAAACCTTGATTCTTGATAGGCTGGAACCTCTCTTCATGGAGGCTGGGGTACCACATCCTAACCAGTCAGCCTACAGGAAGAGTGTATCATGTGCTGATGCAATTTTTGCCACCCAGGAAGTGATTAACCGATATTTGCTTGAAGGGGGAAAGGTGTACATGTGTCTATATGACCTAGAAAAGGCGTACGACTCGGTAGAGTTCTCTGTTCTTCTGAAGAGACTGTTCCAGGTCGGAGTAAACTCCAAAACATGGCGCATACTACGGAGCTGGTATACAGATGGTCATAGTTCAGTTCGCCTGGGACAACACGTGTCACCTCCCTTTGCTCTGGGGCGTGGAGTGCGTCAGGGGTCAATTCTGTCACCAGCACTGTTCCTGCTCATCATGGACCCTCTCCTACGACAGCTACAATCTCTATCTATTGGAGCGTCAGTGAACAACATGTATGTAGGTGGCTTTATACATGCAGATGATATCCGTACGCTAGCCTCCACCACTTCTACATTAGAAGCACAGATATCTACTGTCAAAAGGTTCACTGAAGACAACTTTTTGAAACTTAACTCATCCAAGTGTGAGATTGTGGCATTCAAGAAAACTTCTACCAGAATGAATGAAGAGAGAATTGAAGTCGGTGAGTGTACCTTTTCATTGGGGGGGAGCGCTACCTGCTTAGGATATCAGTGGAAGGATGATTTGTCATCTTCTCGTGCGATTCAAGTTCGTGTCCAGAAAGCTCGGAAGGCCTACTTTCAATATGGCAGCATTTATGCATTTCAAGGCAAGTTAAGTCCTGTCTCTTGCTGCTCAATAGTGGAAACATGTGTTCTGCCCGTCCTCCTCTATGGAGTTGAGAACTGGGTTCTATCACCTGAATCTATTCGGATGCTCGACTCTTTCCAGGGAGAAATTGCAAAGAGGATCCTGCGTTTGCCCAAGTGGTACTCTAACACCGCAGCGATTGTAGCACTTGGATGGAATTCCCTTCATTATGTCTGCACCATCAGAAAGCTGAGATTCTTGCATAGAGTCATGACGAATCAGGAAAGCATCTGTCATCGTGCTTTCTCTGCAATGGTAGACGGTGTGGAGTCACTGAGTCTCGTAAGAGAGTGCAGAGAGTTAGAACTGAGATACAACTCCACTTTTACTTCTGCAATTCTCTGTGCTAAAGAACAAGAGGGAGTTAACATCATCAGGAACGCACAGAAGAGCATATGCAAGATTGACCAATCACTGCTGCTACAAAAGGCTTCTACATATCCGTTTCTAAATCAGATTGCCAAGTGTGTTGGATGGAAAAAGCTCTGGGACAATGCACTTGATCACGGATCCTCAGTTATCAAGGGTCTAAAGAACCTTGTCCGTGTGATCACATACCCCAACCATTCTCCACAAAGATGCCCACTTTGTGATACACAGAATTTGGACCAACCAACTCTGATTGATCATGTTATCACAAACCATACTAATAGTGACTCGTCCTGGAGTTCTTTGCTTGACTCTCTGTGTACCATGGACCCTAACTGTTTTAGTCATATTTTATGCCTTTTACATTTATTTTAATATGTGTGCATATTCGCTTTACTTTGTGTCAACATTCCTCTACTCTGTCTGTATGTCATGCCCGGGTGGGCCAATCGACATGAACTTTGACTTTGACTTTGACTTTGACTTTGACTTGACTTTGACTATCAAGGATTCGCTCACGCGCATACGCCGAGGGTTCTGCACTTTAGTGCATTCATTTCTGTAATAATATATTCATGACTGGCGCTCTACTACAACATGATCGCTTGCAGTCAGAGGTAGAACATGCCCGAGAACACGCCTCATTCGCTCCCCTCGTTATTTGTCTGACTGCCAGGCTCGAGAGAGAAACAACCTTCGTGTACAAAGGACTATATAGCCTCACAACTGACGACTAAATGGGACGTCTGTATAGAAAACTATTTCATGCACATGTAGTTTTGATTGAGCCCCCACCCACCCCGTTCAGCTGCGCTCGCACGTCGCGCATAGATCTGCGCATGCGGCTCGGCATGCTATATAGTTCGAACACTAAAACGATGCTTGGCCTTGCATCGCTTAGAGAGGCTAACCGGCTGAGCAAGCGCTAGCGTCAGCAGCTCAGTTAGTAAAACATCTCTCGAGAACATGTAGAGAGTAGATCTAGGTTCAAATCCTCCCAAAGCGAGCTCGATTTCTTCCTCCGTGTGTTTTGTGGTTACGTGATGTGCCATTAATTTTTGGCTTCTTGTGCATTGTAACTGTTCTCAGGGGAGTCCATAATAATCCACATGTACGTAAGGTTCACGGTAGCGGCGGCACTACACATATGTATCACAACCCTCAGAGCTGAAACTGGCTTAGCAATGGCTGGACTGAGCCGGCCACACGTACTTCTACAGGACTGGTATTTGCACAAAAATTATACCCCTCCTTTTTCTCCATCTCCATCTCCATTCTCAATGACTCATTCTCTCCCCCTATATATTCCCTCCCAATTCCCCTCCTCAGTTGGAGAGTGTATCACACAGTATGGTAGTACTGTGTATATATGGTTTCCCATTGGTTGTGTATATAAGGAAATCTGAAATAATACTTTCAGTTTGTGGTTTTCTGAGTTCTAACTTGGTCAATGTGAACATATGGCCATAAGGTAGCTCTGGTTTAAATTAGAGTACCACACAGTGTGTTATATGGCTGGGAGAAGTGATAAACTGAAATGAGCAGATTTCCAAATTCTTCTTCTTCTTCCCGTTCAAGAGGCATATCTCACTAACCACAGCACTAAAAGATGTGAAACTTGGCAAACAGATAGAGTCCTATGACCCCAAGAACCTCGTCATATTGAGAAATATGTAAACAATATACTTCATTAAAAACAACAACAAACAATCTCGGCCAATGTATTATTAATGGCATGCATATGGTTGTGGAGTCCACTAATACATCAACTGAAGTACTGACAAACATGAAACTTTGTAGAGAAATGAACTCCTCTGCTCTCACAAGCAATGTCAAGTTTAAAGTGTGTAAACAATAATGAAATAACAACAAACATTCAGGCAATGTATAATTAGTGGCATATAGCTAAAGCCCAATAAAAACAGTTGTCCAAAGTAAGACTGATGTATGGATAATGTTTTATAACCAGATACGTACCCATTACACTGTTGAACAATGTATCTTGTAAACAACAACAAATAGATGAAGTGCTGTAGGTGAATGGAACATGGCCAAGAGGAAACAAACGTTGTAGTGTACTTCTGTGCCTCAATGTGAACACATTTATTCCATACACATTGCATGTAGCCACATGCAAACGTCTTGCATTTGGGAACAACAACAAACAGCCTCACGTATGTAACATACATAGACATAGGAGGGGGCATAGGGGGCATAGGGGGCAGAGCCCCCCTCCAATAACTTGCACAAAGTACAGTACATCAATGTCAATTACTACTATGCTGAAAGTGAACAGTGTGTAAAGAACAATGAATTGCAGAATGCCTGTGGTATATAATGAAATTACTACATTTGTTACTGCTGGTGCAGTGATCTCAATTTCTTCAAAGCTACATATATGACTTTTGGTATTCACATAGGGTGAATATGATCATGTTCACTGAGTGATGTCAACCACATAGTGGGAAAAGGAAAAAGCAGCACATTCAGTGCTGAAGCAAGCACTAATATCAGTACTGAGCACAAAAAGAGTGGGGACAAGTAAATCAAAAATTGATAAATTTTGAAAATGGAATATAGGGCTGGCCCAAAAAGTACAGGAGACAAGATCAGACAGTGTCTACATAATTCCCTGCCCAAGAAAATCAATGACACCAGCCCTATATTGTCGCATTATATGACACATGCACACGCACACGCACACACACACACACACACACACACATGTAGTAAAGTTAATTTGTACAAGTCTATATTTAGTAGTCCTTATTTATAGTGCTGTATGATTTCAATATTTACTCCTCACACCTCATTATCAACCATTCACTCATAGACTCATTTCTGTACTTAGAGGATATTGATGTTAGGTCACCTTCATTCACCTCACTCTAGAACATTCTATGTGCATGTACCAATTGCTATATAAGATGTATGCTTACTGTAAACTATCAGAGTTTTAACCAGAGATTCAAGGTTGTCTTACTTAGCGTAGTTACGATACTACAACTGGCGACGAGGATTGTGGATTATTAATCATGGCAACCTCTACATATGGTACTCTCCAGGAATTCAAACCTGAGTACGAAAATATTTCAGCCTACCTTGAGCGAGTGAAGGCTTATTTTGATGCTAATGATGTTCCGTCTGCAAAAAGAGTGTCTGTACTCCTTAGTGTAATTGGTCCTAGCACCTACTCGATCCTTCGCAGCTTGATGGCACCTGAAACGCCACAGACAAAGTCCTTAACTGTGATTATCAAGGCTTTGAAGGAGCACTACGACCCAAAACCAATCGTTATTGCAGAACGCTATCATTTCCATGTACGCAACCAGTCTCCTACTGAATCCATCGCCGACTACGTGGCTGAATTAAGGCGACTCGCAGCATCCTGTGAATTTGGAGCGTTTCTTGACGAAGCGCTCAGAGATCGGTTCGTCTGTGGATTGCGAAGTGACGGTGTCGGAGTGAATACTGTCCCCCCGTGAATACTGTCCCCCCGGACATTATTCACTAGTGAATATTGTCCCCCCGGACATTATTCACTAGTGAATAATGTCCCCCCTCAGTGAATAATGTCCCCTATCGTAGAAAGCTCTGAAAGCCTTCCAAGATATCCAACGTGGTAATTTTATGGTGGGAGGACGGTATTCACTAGTCCTCCCTCTCAATATCGCGCCAGCACTCACACGACGTTAGCAAGCGAATCGCAACAGCACATTATTTATTCTCTCTCTCTATGTGTATAACAACACAAAAACACATATAACATCTAAAATTAAAGGCAAGGCTAAGGCACTTGGAAATCCATGCGCTACCTCGTACCCAGGCCGCCAGGGGGAGGAGGCGAGGCCACGTAGCTGACCGAGGTATGTAAACGTTTATCACTAGCCCATAAAAGCAGAGCTATGATCAGTTTAGGACTAGTTTACATACCTCTCAGTGTGAGCCGCTACAGCCTCGTCCCCTCCCCCACGCGGCCTTGTACGAGGCTATCGGTCAGCCAGCTGCATTTTTGGGGGGACATTATTCACTGGTGAATAATATCCCCCCTATCAGAAATGTCATAGGAGATGAACTACAGTTGTTTTAAGAAGGAATCTTGTGGGGGACATTATTCACCAAGGGGGACAATATTCACTAGTGAATATTGTCCTAGGGGGACATTATTCACTAGTGAATAATGTCCGGGGGGACAGTATTCACTAGTGAATAATGTCCGGGGGGACGGTATTCACTAGGGAATAATGTCCGGGGGGACAACTTTTGGGGGGGACAATATTCACTATTACAACGGTGCACGCCGCAAACTGCTAACTGAATCTAAACTGACTTTCTCGCACGCCATCGAGCTAGCTCAGTGTATGAAGCAAGCAGATAAGAATGCAAAATCATTCAAAGGCACCGAGGCAACTGTACAGAAGATTTCGTTTTCACAGCGAAAGAGAGGTGGGACTACTCCGCGTCCCACCAAACCGTGCTACCGATGTGGGCGCACGAATCACGAGGCTGCTAACTGCCGCTTCATTGATGCCACCTGCAACTTTTGTGGAAAGAAGGGACACATCGCTCCCGTCTGTCGCACAAAGAAAAGCGGACAAGGACAGCCAAATGGGAAAAACACAAAATACATGTCCGGCGCTACCGAAGAAAAGTGTAGCTCTAATAACGAAAACGGTGGTTCTAATACCGACAGTGAGGAGGAATATTTCATTGACAGATTAGGGTCCGAATCAACTAGGCCAATTGTCGTCGATTTAAATATTGCCGGGAGAAACCACCAAATGGAGCTGGACACAGGGGCAGCATTTTCGATCATCTCCGAACGTACACGTAAGGTTCAATTCGCAGATGTGAAGCTTCGAAAATCTAGCATCCTTCTGAAAACCTACTCAAACGAACGCATCAATGTCCTGGGCCAGCTACACGTTCGAGTCACATACGGAGCTCAGCGGGCTCCCCTAGTCCTCCTGGTTGTGGAGGGAGACGGACCTTCCCTATTAGGGAGGAACTGGTTACGCCACATTCGCCTCGATTGGAAGAATATCCACATGATCACAAAAGATAAGCTAACATCACCCGAGGATTTGATGGCCAAACATGCCGATTTATTCAAGGAAGAGTTGGGTCTAGTAAGCCCGTTTCAGGCTACTCTGCACGTCAGGGCAGATGCTCACCCACGATTTTTCAAGCCTAGACCTGTTCCCTTTGCAGTGAAGGCCGCTATTGACTACGAACTAGATCAACTCGAAGCCAGCGGCATAATTACCAAAGTTGCACACAGCGATTGGGCCGCCCCGATCGTGCCCGTACCCAAAAAGAATGGGAGATTTCGGATCTGCGGTGACTATAAAGTCACGATTAACCAGGCGCTGGAGGTAGACCAGTACCCTCTGCCAAAGTCAGAAGATCTATTCGCTACGCTAGCTGGGGGGAAGAAATTCACTAAGCTGGATCTGTCTCAAGCGTACCAGCAACTAACCCTCGATGAGGAGTCTCAGAAGTTCGTCACGATCAACACCCATCGAGGACTATACCGCTACAACAGGCTGCCATTCGGTGTAGCCTCGGCACCTGCTCTGTTTCAGAAGTTGATGGACTCTGTGCTTCAAGGAATTCCACATGTAATTTGCTATATTGACGATATTTTAGTGACAGGCATGAGTGACGGGCATGAGTGACGAAGACCACCTCCGTAACCTGGCCACTGTGTTTGAGCGTTTAGAACAGTACGGTTTCCGCATGAAGAAAGAAAAATGCGCACTTTTTCAAAACTGTGGAATACTTAGGCCACAAGATCGATGCTGAGGGAATTCACGCACTACCTAGCAAGATTGATGCGATCGTACGCGCTCCTGAACCACGTAACATCCAGGAACTAAGATCGTTCCTAGGGCTGCTCAATTATTACGGAAAGTTTATACCCAATTTATCTACACTTATCCACCCACTCAACAGCCTGTTGCAGAAATCGAAAAAGTGGATTTGGACATCCAATTGCAAACAAGCATTTGTGCAAGCCAAAGAAGCCCTTTCTTCCTCTAGAGTTCTGATTCATTATGACCCCTCTCTACCTCTTCATCTAGCTGGAGATGCCTCTGCCTATGGCATTGGGGCAGTCATTTCACACATCCTCCCGGATGGTAGTGAAAAACCTATTGCATTTGCATCACGAGCACTTTCTGGCAGTGAGAAGAATTATGCTCAACTCGAAAAGGAGGCACTATCACTTATTTTTGGAGTCAAGAAATTCCACCAATACCTGTATGGCAGGAAATTTCAACTCATCACTGACCACAAGCCTCTCACAGCAATCCTAGGCCCCAAAAAGGGAATCCCTTCATTGGCTGCTGCACGCCTACAACGCTGGGCTATACTCCTTTCTGCCTATCAATATGACATTGAATTCAAAGCAACAAATAATCATGCCAACGCTGATGGTCTATCACGACTACCTCTTCCACTCAGCCCTGCTGATTCTAGGCTATCTTGGCTGAATAGCCCATCTCTGTTTAACATCTCACAGTTAGATGCATTACCAGTGACAGCCGCACATATTGCTGCAGCTACAAAGAAAGACAGCACCTTAAGCAGAGTGTTAAGATGTACCAAAACAGGATGGCAACTAGCTAAAGAGGATGTTTTGAAGCCATACCAACAGAGAAGCCAGTGGAAGGAGACTGCCTATTATGGGGAACTCGAGTGATTATACCCAGCAAATACCAAGGCCAAATCTTGAATGAGCTACACCAAGACCATCAAGGATGCTCCAGGATGAAAAGTCTGGCTAGAAGTTATGTCTGGTGGCCGGGTATGGACAAAGACATTGAGAACATTGCAAAAGCATGTCGTTCATGCCAAAGTCACAGAAATGCACCTCCACCAGCTCCCTTACATCCATGGACATGGCCAACAAAACCCTGGCAACGTATCCACATTGACTTTGTAGGACCATTTCTGGGCAAGTCATTTTTAGTAGTAGTTGATGCTCATTCCAAATGGCCGGAGATATTTGACATGTCCACCACATCAGCTACCCAGACCGTTGCAACTCTACACCAACTCTTTTCAGCATATGGTCTACCAGAGCAAGTCGTATCAGACAATGGCCCTCAGTTTATCTCTGAGGAATTTGCAGACTTCATGAAAAAGAATGGAATTAAACACATCCGATGTGCACCATACCACCCAGCTTCAAATAGTGCGGTGGAACGATTTATTCAAACCTTCAAACAAGCAATGAAAGCTAGTGAACACAACGGACGGAGTGTAACCCATCGAATAGCCAATTTTCTCCTGAGTTATCGCGCAACTCCTCATTCCACCACTAATCAAGCTCCAAGCTCTCTCTTTCTCAATCGAACTCTCCGTACTCGACTCTCCCTTGTTCATCCTGACACTGGGCAACATGTCCGCAAGAAACAAGCAGACCAAGTAGTGCAACATGATCAACATGCCAAGGAGCGTCAGTTTATAGTTGGACAGCAAGTCATGGTCAGAAATTTATGACCTGGGGACAAATGGGTTCCGGGAGTCATAACAAAACAACTGGGTCCAGCGACATTCCTAGTGGAAACTGCACCTGGAATTGTTTGGAAACGCCATGTTGACCACCTCCAGGACAATACAGCTGCCCAAGAGCAAAATGCGGAAATAGAGACAAATGTTGAAAATGATACTGACAGTTTCTTACCATCATTCCCAGCTGTGAATACTACTGAAGACACTGCTGAAGAAACTGATACTATACGATATCCATCTCGTATAAGAAATCCTCCGGACAGATATATGTAAGAACAATTTTAAGTGTAATTTTTGTAACCTTATATTTAGTGAGGGAGGAGTGTAGTAAAGTTATATTTGTACAAGTCTATATTTAGTAGTCCTTATTTATAGTGCTGTATGATTTCAATATTTACTCCTCACACCTCATTATCAACCATTCACTCATAGACTCATTTCTGTACTTAGAGGATATTGATGTTAGGTCACCTTCATTCACCTCACTCTAGAACATTCTATGTGCATGTACCAATTGCTATATAAGATGTATGCTTACTGTAAACTATCAGAGTTTTAACCAGAGATTCAAGGTTGTCTTACTTAGCGTAGTTACGATACTACAACACACACACACACACACACACACACAGCAACTGTGACTAAAGTACATTGCATTTTCTCTTGTGACAATATAGGGCTGGTGTCATTGATTTTCTTGGGCAGGGAATTATGTAGACACTGTCTGATCTTGTCTCCTGTACTTTTTGGGCCAGCCCTATATTCCATTTTCAAAATTTATCAATTTTTGATTTACTTTATAGGTATAGAGTGTGTAAAGTCCTCATTACATTTGGAGCTGATACCAGTCATACTGATCATGATAGAGAAGAATGAACACCTCTTGATCATGATGTGACTATCAACAGCAACCCTGCATTTCTTGTCAGAATACATGCAGGATACCCTGGTCAGTAATATTGTAGGGCAAACTTGCAAGACCCTATATGCTCTCTCACACCACTCAACGTTCTAGAAAAAGTGGAATCCCACCTTTTTATATAACCCACATAAAGTCATGTCAGTGATCAGATGCTTGCTCCTTCTAAAATACTGAGACTGTGCTACTGTCTGATAGCTGATGAGACGAACTAGTGTCTTTAGTGAGGAGAAAGGTGCATTTGTAGCTTCTTGATTATGGTTGTGCAAAATGTTCAAAAGTGACATGACATAATACTTGTACATGTATAACACTGACACTAACATTTTCTCTGCACACATGTGAATACATGTATCACTTGGCTAGTGAGACTCTAGCCATACGAGACATGAGTGAGTGAGTACTAGATGACACTTCACATGAGTACATGCCCTCATCCTCTTCAGTCATACTGACTATTTTGTATTCAGGTGAGGTGTCTTCAGGAAGGGAGAGGCCATTCATGTACCAAACATAACTGATGTCGTCACAGCCAGTAGCCTTGCAGCTGAGAGTGGCAGTAGAGCTCAGAGTGACAACCTGCGATTGTGGGTGCTCAGTGATATGCAGTTTATCTGATCCTGTAGAGAGGAGTAATGTACAGTGTACATGACTGAATTAACTGCTGTGTGTGGGTTTCAAATGGAACTCTATCCCTACATAATGTACGGGTAGGTAGACTGTGACATGACAGGGGCGTAGGATGGGACTTTAGAAGTGGTCCGGCTGCAATAGCTTTGCAGCAGGACCACTTAATTACGCTAATAGGAATATGACCACCAAGCATACGTGGATGCTGAAAAAGAGATGCCATTCTTAATACCTGCACTTGCTCTGAAGATCCACATGCAGGTATGGGAGGAATGACTATTATACTTTACTAGTTGAAATGCTTTAGCATTGGTGGTGAGTGTGAGCAATCCAACTGTGTATATAATTGAGCTGTGGGCATGTATACATTTGGAACTCGTGTAAAACGTTACAGTATGTGTGACAACGCTGTTTAAAAATCAGTAACTAAGTTGTATGGCTCACTCCCGCACCTCAATAATGAATATGTTTAAACTGCTGAAAAGTGGTTCGACCAGCCGGACTGGCTCTTATGCTTATGCATGAAATGATTTATAACACAGAGACTTTCACATACCATTTGTAGCAGTGGATGGCACAGGTGATGGTTCAGATGGTTTAATGGTGATGGGCTGTGAACTGAGACTTTCATTATCATCATCGACTCCTCTCCCAGTCAGGCCATACATATTACTGTCGTGATGACTGTTATGGAACTGCTCTCTATAGCCACTGGCATTTGCTGGTTTGTGCTCAAATCTCTGCTGTTGAGGTGCCACCGAAACAACCTTTATCTTGGCTGAGTGGGAGAGGACAGATCCTTCAGAAGTTGATATCTGACATTGGTAGCTACCCTGGTCACTGTCCACAGTGGATGCAATTATCAACTGCTTATCCATTTTCCCAGAGAGCTGGTGGCCATTCTTGAACCATTGGAATTTTGCAGGGTATTGACCTCCTGACCATACACTACCACAACATCTTGTGGCTGGGATGAAATGGAGAGGCCTGCAGCACAGGAGGAGGGGATATGGTGGTTAAGAGGGGTTGAAAGGAGTTGACCTTTGTTCATTATGGAGACAAATTCTTTAACACTCACATGACTGACTTACATGTGTCTAGTACTGTGTGGCAATTTGGTGTACCTGTTCACATGCATCTACCTAGGGCTAACACCTGTTGGGCTGGAATGCTTCCTGGAGCATTTTCTGTCTCACCAAGCACACGTGAAACAGTCTTGCCAAATTCTCACGTGAGTGTACATTGTACAGTGTACAATGTACATTTAGATTTACATGTACATGATTAATGCAGAGTTTGAATCTAACATGCTTTGCATGTTGTATCTGCCTTGCTTGTGTAGCCAAGTCATTGTCTGGGTTTGAACTCAATCCTTATAGCTTAGGATATTAACATCCATCCTATACTCCTCTGCCACAAGAGATCCAGTGGCTCAGTGGTAAGAGTGTCTGACTAGTAATTCGAAGGTCCTGGGTTTGAATCCCAGCCGGATCCTGAGTTTTTTTCACATGTACATGCATGCAAGATTCAAGCTATGACAGCGATGCCTTATTCCGACTATTTTAAGAGAAGTTTTCCACTCGCATAAAATGTTACCTGGTGCAGTAGCAATTCGTTTGGGACGCAAATTCGAAAAATCATCCGCGAGTGAATCATCGCGTGCTCTTTCCGTCTAATG
Organism: Theonella swinhoei; assembly: GCA_963970385.1. Classification (NCBI taxonomy): domain Eukaryota; kingdom Metazoa; phylum Porifera; class Demospongiae; order Tetractinellida; family Theonellidae; genus Theonella; species Theonella swinhoei. Next base: position 6,444,979 of record OZ019946.1, read on the forward strand.
GAATGGAAAGGAATGAAATGTTTTTTAAGTCTGTTGCAATGGAACGGAACGGAACAGCCGTTCCGTTTTAACAATATTGCAACGGAACAGATGGAAATGGAATTTTTTTGTGGGCTACTATACACAATATACATGTGTACCAGAGCTACATGTACATACATGTATGTACATGTATGTACATTTTGTACATGCACATGTAGATTATCGACTTACTGGCAGGTTGTGATGATGGTACATTTGGAGGCTGTGCTGCTTTCTGTGGAGTTGAGGTGTCCAGACTGACTCCTGCCTGTGTCAGAATAGTTCTCAGTGCATAGACTGTTCCTTGCTTCCTATTTTTCCATTCCCTCAGCAAATGGTATGCCTTCTCCTCCATGCTAGCCTGTGAAACACAACACAGTACAAGTATATGTATGTGTATACACATGAACGTGACTTAAAAGACCCCCAAAAATGAACCCCCCACAAATGAAACCCTGGTGTACATGTATATACATCCAACATGTACATGTATACAGTGTGTATATAGATCTCCCTACATGTAGGTGAACTGCATGTATACCTGATAGTGTTGTGTACTAGCGGCATCAGCTGGGAGTAGACCAAGGTAAAGGACAAGGCGGGCCCAATTCTTAGTCTGTTGTGCCACTGGCTGAGCAAACTGCCATAATACATGATCACTTGGCACCTCATCTGCAGAGGTATGGGAGTACATAGTGTATAAATATAGCTGCAATTACATACATGTACATGTGTATGTTTCAAAATTCTCATGTAGGAACTGTGTTGATGATGGCCCTGGCATGAATGCGTACGAACATGTACTTCTAAAGGGAAATGGTACATACATACAATATACATGTACATGGTCAAATCTCACACATGAATGTGTGAATGAACTAACCCTCTGGATTAGATGAATGTCTTCTCCGGCCTTGACCTACAATGAGAATGGTACATTACCAGTTACTGTTGGTTTTTCCTAGGGTGTGTGGTGGATGAATATTATTGTTCTGAAACCACAACTGTTCAGGCCTGCCTAGGGTATTTAAATGTAAGTCTAGGCTGCCGCAGAGCAGCTACACATACACGCCACTGATGAGGGTCAACCAGCCTGAAACAGCTGTCCATCTTTTCCTAGTTACCTCTGCGCACACATGTTTTCATGCAAGTGTACATGTATACATGTATACATGTATGTAGGGAAATGAGGCAAAATTGAATACTTGCACAACACACTGTTGGAAAAACTAAACTGTCTTAGCAATAACTTACCAAGTTGTGTGATGGGTGGGAATGCTGTACGTTGCAATATGACCTTAACCAGCACCACATCACTGAGTACACTGCCATAGTTATTGGACACAGTGCAGCAGTACTGACCATTGTCAAGTGTACTGGCAGACTTTACTCTCAGAACACTCTCACTGCAATACTTAGCATAGCTCCTGTGCCCCCTTGAACCACCTGTAGCTCATTGGGCTCTCTCCCTCGGCTATTATGCTGAGCACCAGTGGCTCTCCCCCTCACTACCTCAACATAAGCCTCCGGCTGTTGTTTGAGCACTGGAGCCCTAGCATCTGTAGGTATGAGGATTAGACAACAAGTACCTGGTCAGGTTCACCAAAGAATTAACAGTACATGCTGTGTAGAAAGTACAGTTCTGGAGGCTCTGTAATATCATCATCTTACCACACACATACACAATCAATGTGTTAAGTAAACAGGTGGCTAATTCAATCGAATGACCTTTGACCCCTAGGTTGCTGGGGAACCTAAACCCACAATTTCCTGACTTCAGTCTCACCTCTGCTGTGTGGCTCTGCCTGCTGCTGTCTCCATTAGGATGTGACACGACACAGAAATACTTTCCTCTATCTCCCTCTCCCACCTCCTCCAGCACACACTCACTGCTAATCTCCCCTATCAGTGGCTCTCCATTCTTGTACCACAAATAGTCAGGCTCTTCGATTTTAGAGTTGAGTAGACGAGCTTTGCATTTGAGTTCAACATGACCATTTATGGCTACTTCACAGTCTTGTGGATGCTCGAGAATTACAATTGATGGTTCTCTGAGGATGTGTGTCTTATCATCATTATAGTGTTCTCTACTAAGCTCCCCAAAGAGAAAAGAGGTACACGTGTTCTCATCGTTAGCATTGTGTGTTGCGTATTGGCCAGTTCAGTGCTGGTATTCTCATTCCTTCTGTGTGACTTTAACTGCATTTTTCAAGTGACTCAACAAGAACACTACCGCCTTCATTGAACTGGTGCTGCCTTCTTTACCTAGGAAATGCTGCTCAGCTTCCAGAGAAGATGTTGGTGTGTGTGTAGTCGAGTTAGTGGATGTACTGTATTGTGACAATGGCAAGTGAAGATCGTGCATAGGTTGACCTTGAGGGTGGGTGATTCAGGTCAAGCCACAACCTCAGCCTGATATGGAGCATGTAGATACCCATTCTGGGGTGTATTGCTCTGGGGAGGCAACAATGACTCACTCCCACTTGTGTATGAAGACAATCGATGATATGGTGTGGCAGGAGCATATCTACCAGGACTCTGCAGCGAGGATGAACTATCACTTGGGCCAGCAGCATGTGGGGAAAATGGTGCAGATGGGATATTGGATGCTGGGTTATCCAATCTGATGATTCCCAACATCAGATCCATGGGATACAGATGAAAACCGTAATGGTGTATAATGCGGTCGATAGGCTGGATTACACACACCTTTGCTAGTGATGAGGGTTGGAAGTGTATTCATGACTTGGAGGTGGACGGTAACCTACCACTGATGCATTGGAATGGCCATGTACTGGGGACATGTGAATATGCACCATGATGATGATTGAAGTACTGGCCTTGAGGAGGAACTGGAGAGTGCCTTCGAGGCATGTTGGCTTGTGTACTATACTGGTACTGGAATCCAGGTTGCCTGAAATTGGAACCAACAGTATACAAGGTATGTATATGCACAGCCAGCATATGACGTCCGATATGGTGATTGTTGAAGGGTGAAGTAACTTTGTCGCTGTATTTCTGGCCTCAATAGTAGAGGAGACTACAGCAGCATAGTTGGCTACGGGACTCCCTGCAGAGTAGTACCTTCCCACCTGGTGGCCGGATATCAACCCTCATAACACCAGAACAGTTCATACTCAGACCAGGCGATTGTACGCTATATGATGCCTGTGCAGATACTGCATTTATAAAATGATAGGAACTCCAGTATGTCTTGGGTGACTCAGGGACAAACTTCCACTACTCCTTGATGTCTGATGTCTAAATAACTGTAGAGAAAGGGAACCTCATTATATAATATCTACCCCTTGTTGATTTTTAGATAAACAGTGATCACTAGCCATCCACTTGGAAGTTCACAGGGCTCAATACACTTGCACACGCAACATAATGGTAGCATGTTGCTTCTCTGTCTCTTCCAAATTGAAGATATATTTGAAGGATCTGCTCACTTGCATTTGTATTGTAATTGAGTTTCTTGACATTAAGAAAATTAATATATCTGAACCTCTGTATATAGATCTAGCTAGCTAGCCACTTTCAATATTTCATCAGTTCAGTTGTTACCGTTAGGTGCTTAGAATTGTTGTAGTGGCTTCAGAGGATAGGGCATCAGAAAGGTTATGTGCAATCCCCCAGTAATATAGTGCTGTTAAAAGGTAGCTGAGATTTCCCTAGATATGGCATAAAGTGCTGATATTGGCAGGCATCCTATGTAACTCAGACCAGGAACAAAGCTGGTGCACAGTCTCTTGAGCTCTAGTACCACTGATACCCTCTCTACAAAAACATCGCTCTGGAGTTGTCAGAGGTTGGATTGCATCTGTTAGCTGAATTGGACTATGGCATTCACAAACACAGTGGAACTTTGAGATACACTGTTTGGAGAAATGGAATGAAAGTAAAGAAAAATCTTGTGTTGATGGAATTAGATTAATAACTTCACTGGTCATTTTCAGTCTTTCTCCTACCATTAAACATTCTCTGAAGCTTACTACCATGACATGCCTACCTTGCTCCTCTGCAAACCTGATGATGTCCTGTTCAAACATGAAAAGACTGAGAGGTGTCTCAATCTCAACTCCGAGGCATTCCTCTGGAATAATTTGGCGAATTGAATCTTCATCGTCCTGGTCTGGATTCTTCAGGTTAATTGCACATGCAATCTCAACTTTTCCATACATAATCAGCTCATTTTCCATCATTGGAAGGAGAATGTTTCTTAGCTACTTGTTGAGAGTATGCATCATTTCTTCCTACAATCCATGTATTTATTATTACTTCACAGTCTTGTAGGTGACTGAGAATTAAATAAGAGTTTTTCTGAGAATGTGTGTTTTATCAAGTAACTCGATAAGAGTTTCTCTGTTGGGGTTGGTGATTCTGGTTGAGTCACAACCTCAGGAAAACGATTCTGGGGGAGCAATGACACATAGCATGAGGACAGTACATGACACAATATTACAGGAGCACATCCACTGGGAGGCACAGAACTATCAGCAATCACTTGAACTAGAACAAATTGAGGAAAGTGGTTCATGGGGAATATTGGAATCCCACTACCCATACCTGTACTAGCTAGTTATTGCTGGAGCCACCACTCCTTAACATCTGGTGACTAAAAAGCTATAGATAAAGGGCACCTCATGATAGCATGTGGTTATGTATAGTTTGAGATAAACTGTCATAGCAATCCATTTCGGGGTAGAGATTGCATTGCAGCAAGATTAACTGATCTTATTTTCTCGGTGTTCATTTCTGGTAGTGACAAAGGACTGCATGATGTCAGTCCTTGACAGTGTAGGTTGCTGTGTTAATCTCCTCATTAGTTGCTTATGCTGTCATGTAGAGCCTCGTACTTCAACTTTAGAGTTGAGCATACAGATTTTGAACAATTTAATGAATAGCTCTTTCGTCACAAATGTAGCATAGCGAATGAAGGAGATGATCTGTGACATATTTTGGTGGTGTTTGGAGAGCTTCATCATCATGTTCAAACTGATCTTATTTTCTCGGTGTTCATTTCTGGTAGTGACAAAGGACTGCATGATGTCAGTCCTTGACAGTGTAGGTTGCTGTGTTAATCTCCTCATTAGTTGCTTATGCTGTCATGTAGAGCCTCGTACTTCAACTTTAGAGTTGAGCATACAGATTTTGAACAATTTAATGAATAGCTCTTTCGTCACAAATGTAGCATAGCGAATGAAGGAGATGATCTGTGACATATTTTGGTGGTGTTTGGAGAGCTTCATCATCATGTTCAAATATCTGTGTGATATATATACTGTTAAATTTTGCTCAGCGACTAGTGCAGGACTAGGAGTGCAATGTGTTCAGCTCCTATTGCTAACAGTGACCCTCAACTGCAGTTCACAGGTTATGCACACAGAAAATAAGTTGAATATGAGTGCTGCAATTGTTTTCAGCTTTTGTTTTTCAGTTTTTCATTAGTGAGGTTTGACTGCTTGGCTGTCCTTTCCTCATTATCTATTAAGCAACTTGCTTGGAATTGTTGAGGCAGGCTTAGAGGGTAGGGCATTACGTATGTATGTGCATATTACTGCCCGGTTCTCTTTGATATTATTATTTGAAGGATCTGCTCACTTTCCTAGGCTATTTGTTACCCTCAACTGTGGTTCACAGGCCATTCAAATTTCATGTTGTAGGATGAGAATGTGCATTTCTTTTGTATACATTCACATTAGTAATATCTGTAGCTCTTCCGATGCATCCTATAGCTGCGTTTAAGTGTAGTTGCTATTGTTTAGGGGTAGGATTTGAATGACTGTTACAGTGGCCTCAGAGTGTAGGGCATCAGTCTGGTAAGCTATACCCTGCAGCTATACCTGCTTTCTCCTTGTAGCAGGAGATTTGCTGGCACAGATTGGCAGCCGATCTTAGCAAATACTTGGGTACAGTATATTTGTACATTTTGTCTTGTGTGAAACAATTTCGACCACACAACGAATGCACCAGAGGATATGCATTCATTGTCAGTAGTAGTTCAAGTGCTTTTCAATAAAGCTAATGTTTCTCTGTGACACAACCACATCAGATACATAAAGCCTCTCAATCACAGCTGCATGTGGGATTTAGTACTGTGAAGAAGTTTGATTGAGCTTGATTACTAAGTGTAAAGTGTGCACACATTTGCTAATGAATCATGGAGCTCTGCAAATCCATTAGTTGCACAGAATCATTCATTTATCATGATCATGGTTGAAGCATTACTTGGTCTATGCTGCTGAACAATATTTACATGTATATTTCACTGCATGTGACTCTTTTCCGTGAATGAGTTGCTCTTGACTGAAGGTGGTATGCTGGCCATTGAAATCTTTACATGGAACTGTTCTGCTAAGATTTCTTCTTTCTTTCTGATCCAGATTGAGTCCACGATGGCTATTGAGTCAGTATTGTTTCTTGTTGCGCGCTGTTTCAGCAACCAACATATATTCTGTGGTTAGGTCAGTTGGCAGTCATAGTATATTGTAAAAATTTGTGTGTGTTCATATACACCAAAGTGATGTGTATATGGTATTCTATTTGCAAATAGATTTAATGCATAAATGTGAAGGGTAAATTTTCAGTTCAGTCAATGAAAATGTTTACAATTTACTGTTAACATTTTGCTTGGCAACTAGTGCATGATGATTAGGAATGTAAGGTAGAAGAAAGAAGGAAACAAACACAAACTTAAACACAAACAATCCCTACAACATCATTGGAGGGATTCTTTAATTCTGTCAGCTAAAGTTGACAGTGATATCTTATTGAGAACAGACACAAATGTAGACCAGTCCACAGGTTTCATTCCTTTTCCTTGCAGCCATCTCTTCATAATTTCCTGATTGATTAGGACTGCATCGAGCTTATACTCTGCCTTGATTGCATCTGTCACAGCTCCGTTATCATCCTGCAGTAACAGTGGTCCCAGTGCATTGTAGCGTGTACCAATTTCTTCCAATATGTTGATACTGCCACATTGAGTCTTAAAGTCAATGAGTTCAGGAAGAGTTGGTATATCTTCAGTAGATGGAAGTCTCCCTTTTTTCTTCGGTGTTGCCTTTGTTTCAATACATGAGATTGTGGTATTATCAAACCAGATTCCTTGACTCCACTGAAGTTTTCCAATTATCACACCTTGCTTCGAACACACCAGCTGGGTGTCTGTTGTAACAGATGATTCAGGGAAGGTAGTTGCTGCATGGGAAGATCCAGGTGAGCTACATGGACAAATAAATGCTGGCTTAACCTCAATTTCATCAACTTGCATTGTGTTGAAAACATTTTCTATGGCTTTCAATACAGTACGGAGGAGTTGTGGGCAACAATTTCTGAGTGATACGTCTTCCATGCAACCACTATCAATATGGATTTCAAAATGTCTGGTGAAGTTGACAAGTGTGACTTTCACAGGAACTCCCATTGGACTGAGTGTGACAACATTGTGTGATAAACATTGAGGAGTTTGTTCTTCATACTTATGTGAAACACTCCATTTGAAATCTGATATTAAGCAGGATACAGTGTTTCCAAATGCACCATTGGGGGCACAGTTGTTGCTGAATTGTATAACAATAGGTGATATTTGATCAGAAGGAAGGAAATTGAGAATTTCATTATCTGGAATTGCAGGAAGAAGGCACATCATCAGATATTCAGTGTTCTTTGACCTCTGCATATATTGTGGTGTTGCTTTGGATGATCGGTTTGATTTTGAGGTAGATTTAGTGGTAAAGATGCCTTTGATGACTGCGAAAATGGTCTTCTTGCCTGGCACTGTAGACTTTGTTGGGTCTCCATTACAATTACTCTTGTCCACACCAAGAGGAGCAATAGTGTAGATGTGTTGAAAGAGATCAATGGCATGATGTGGCTCATATAGACCAGGAACAAAGCTGGTATAGAGACTCTTGTGCTCTAGTAACTCCTCTGTGATGATAGCCTCCCTACAAAAACGTTGCTCCTGAGCTGTCCGAGGTTGGATTGCACCTGACTTAGCCTGGTAGCTGAATCGGACTATGGCATTCACAAAATCCAGTGGGACTTGTGGATTGAGGAATACAAGATTTGGAAGAATGGAACGAAAGTAAAGGAAAATGTTGTGTTGATGGAAGTAGATCAATGCTGCTTGAACAACCTCACTGGACATTTTCAATCTTTCTCCTACCATTAAACATTCTCTGAAGCTTACTACCATGACATGCCTACCTTGCTCCTCTGCAAACTTGATGATGTCCTGTTCAAACATAAAAAGACTGAGAGGTGTCTCAATCTCAACTCCGAGGCCAGCCTCGGAAATAATTTGGCGAATTGATTCTAAAACTGTTTCATCATCCTGGTCTGGATTCTTCAGGTTAATTGCAGATGCAATCTCACCTTCTCTTCCATACATAATCAGCTCATTTTCCATCATTGGAAGGAGAATACTTTTTAGTTCCTTGTTCAGATCATTCATGACTTTCACAAGCTTTTCCTTATCAATGCAATCTTTGTGTGTTGCTACCACCAGAAGCTTTGACCTTTGAACACTTACTTTCTTACCTCGTTTGGCTTGCATTGTGCTGATAAGTTGTCGAAGGATCTGCCTGTTAGTGTGTTTGGAAGTAATTGGTTTTACAAAAGCTTTTCCTTCTTCATGAAGCGATAATTTGGGGCATTCATCCAGGCTGTGCAATAGGTTCAAGACAAGCAGTGTGAGGTTGGAATTGTGGACTACAGATGGCATTACTTCCATGAATTCTGGTTGTCCACCTGTATCTATCATGTGGATCAGTTCCAATAACAAGGTTTCTGCGGACTTCTTTGATTTTTGAACAAAACTCACCATTGTTTTAGTGGAATGGGTTTCTTTGGCTTGGATGTCAGCATCGGTGGAAGCACTAGTATGAGTGAGAGGAGCAGAGGGAGCAGAAGTAATGGTTGGCTGGGAAGGATTAGAGGAAGGAAGCATCTTTTCTGAGGGTGGCTGACTGGGCTCAGAGGCCTGCATCTCAGAGAACCTTTTTGCCAGGGCTACTACATTGGCTTCTGGCATTCCTGCCACAAGAAGAGGAGCCAGGAACTGAAGGATTTGCTCATTGGTCAGGAGCTCAAAGGAACCTACCTTTGCTATGCGACGCATAAGGCCTCGAAATGAATTCCCTGTCACTCCTGTGCTAGTGTAATCATCTGGAAGTTTGATTCGGAAGAGTCGACAGAGGAGGCATGTTTTCCCAGATCCCATAATTCCAGTGACAGTGGTCACTGTGTTTCGTTGTTTGAGACTTCCAGACTTCAGTGCCTTCTGCACAATGGCTAGAGCTTCTTCATCACTCACTGTGTGTTCGGAAAACAAATGGTAATTAAGGATTGTAAAACTGACTTAATGCATGCAGCGTTTCATCGTATGACAAGTAATACTGTGATGTCTACCAGTAAAACCACATTTGGCAACACAAACCATATATGTATGTGGCACTGTCTAGTGATATGTATGTTTTAGTGGAAGATGTAAAAATTACAGAACATGTGTACATGTATATCAGAGTGTACACAGATAATGTCAATCATGAGGTTCAGCAAGTCTTATGCATATCAAGCACTTAAGCTGCTCAGTATATGTACATGTACAGTGTACATATCTGGACAAGATATATAGTAGTGACTGATTCAAGACCAGGCCCATTTTAATGCCACCAGATGGCTCTAAATCCGGCTAAACTGTTTGAAACCAGTCAGATGCTTGCCTGACAGCTTTGAAGCACTCACTGTGTTGCACTATATGTATCTTAGCTTCAACATGCATTCTTACACAAACAGTAAACATGCCTACTTAGCATGTGTGCATGCTTTAACCATCTATAAAAGGCAAGCTGAAAATATTCACAGGATCCACTGGCAGGTTTCATTCAATTGTGGCACCTGGAGGAATGTTCTCTTCCACTGAGACTATACATGTATACAAACATCTATACAACTTCCCACTGGATATCCAGGGCCACAGTGGTTGCATCACTATCTATGTTAGCCAACCACAGCTGTGATTTCCTGACTAAATTTCTAAAATTTCTAAGCAAATGTATCATATGTAGATATGCATTTATATCAAGACTGGCTGGGGTTTGAATGTGTATGAAGCTCATTTGTGGGTGATAATGAAAACTGTCGAAGTCCTCCCTACAAAAGGTTACCTACCTTCCAGCAAATGTATACATATATTATAGAGTCGGTAGACTCTATATGTAGGGATGACTCCGACACAACACGCCCATTTTTACATATAGAATTGCCCAGAACTCCCAAACGCGGCAGTTACAAACACTTTTAGACACATACACGTACTCTAAGTGTGCTTCTGTACCCGCTAAGACCCTCAAAGTACCTAAAGTACACAGCTACAATGACTTACGGAATTTGCCACACCCCCGTTTTGGATTTTTTTGTTCATCTTCTTCTTCTTCAGTTGAACTGGCCTACCGCAAAAGTGGCACAAGTACTGTCCTTGTTTTTTACACGAAACGACTCCTTTCCCTTGCGTGCGTGATCCTTGACCAAGAGAATCTTTGTAACTTCACTCGCCACTGTATAAGTCGAGGATTTCCGTATTTGTTAGAAGCCATTTTCTATTTATACACTGTACGAGGCTATTTATACACGCGTTTCGTACGCATGCGTATAAAGGGTGGGGCTCCAGCGTACGAGTAGGAATGGGTGGGGCTCGCACCTACGCATAATAAGCGTTTGCACAAGGAAAAAACAAGTGGAACAAGTGTAAAAACAATTTTCATATAAAAATGATGAGGCATGTAGGGATGGAAGTGCCAAAAAGTATAGAAACAAGGAAGCATCTAGGCAGCAAAGCAGGGGATGATGGCATGCAACAATAATAACATGCGTAACCCCCTTCCTACATCTGTATGGGGTTACGCATGTTATTATTGTTGCATGCCATCATCCCCTGCTTTGCTGCCTAGATGCTTCCTTGTTTCTATACTTTTTGGCACTTCCATCCCTACATGCCTCATCATTTTTGAAAATTGTTTTTACACTTTATATGTATATATACACGTGATTTTACGTGGAAAAGACAACACTGGTTAAAACATAATTGTGCAGGGTTTGGGCATTGTGCAAGTTGAATAAGCGGCCTTTCCAACCATGTACTATGTTATCAGAGAATGTTCAGTGTGCTTCTCATACTTAGCCTGAAAAGAGAAGAGAAGAGTGATGCTGAGACAATACAAGTTCATGTGGACTACGTTGCTTATGTGTGATGCACCTTTTGAGATTGCTAAATCAGTGAATGCATCGTTCCTAAACTTCTGTCAACTACAACTAGAACAGTTAAAAACACAAGATGGTACTACTCTCAGTGGGTTACAGGAATATTTGGATACATAAAAAAACACATTTAAAGTCCATTCACATTCATTTGACCACGGAAGTAGTTGCATTAGAGTAAGCTTACGCATTAGCATGTCATATGTTAACTTAGCAGAATAGTTGTGGGTTAGTAAATGGAGCCAAACTATGCTGTTATTTTGCGCTAGTACCCCACTGCTTTATCAGTTCGTGTAGTGTTGCTGGCTTCACTCCTAGTAAGTTACTATTGCGTTTCAACTATCAGAGAGTCGGTAGACTCTCTATGGAGGGATGGCACGGACATGCCTATTAAGCCTTAACAAAAGTAATGACTCAAAACTCTCAAACACGGCAGCTATAAGCCTCTTCAGACACACAGCTAGCCTCATACCCCAGGCGTTCGGGGGAGGGGAAAAAAGAATGCCTGGTAAATACTGTTTGCACATGCGTGTAATTTCCCAGAATTCTGGGAAAATTGGATATTCTTGTAGTCTTCTGTGTAATAAATTCCTTTTTTGGAATAGCCAGGTACACATATATATGCGCAGCCCTTACTTTTCCTTGTCAAGTCCTACTACTGATTAGATCTACACAGACAATATTTCTTTATGATCAAATAGTGGTATGTTGTATTTTGGTCTCAGTTCTGAATATGACAATATTCTTGTCGCCAACAGTAATAGTAACAAGTAGGAAAAACTAGTGAAACAAGTGTAAACATTACAATGTTGAAGGATGTAGGGATGGTAGTGCCAAAAACTAAAGAACAAGACATATGCATACGCAACAATGGCAGACTAACAACATCCGTGTGACTGACAGTGCTTCTGCATCACTTCTGACCTATTTTGTGGATGCTACTGCCTTTTTTCACTAGGCTATTGGCTCGGGTTTTGGGTTAGGCGTCTCTGCTCATCGTCTGATCCGCAACACAAACATATGCCTGCCTGTTTAAAATTTTCCGCATGCTAAATTATGGTGTTTATGGCATTTTACGTAAAGTATGTGTAAATAATTTTTGGAATGCTCCTTAACGCCTCTGAGAATGAATGCACTACAGTGCAGAACCCTCGGCGCCACGCGTGCGCGAATCATGAAAAGCGCACGCACTACTGAAATGCGTGTAACGGAAAGTATACGGAAGATTTGTGAGCAAAAGACAGAGACTAAAGAGAAAGAAGCTCGCTGCCTGACATTGAGTCGTAGCATTTAGCCTACTGTTAGCCTTGTTAAGAGCTTTAGAAAGCTCCGCCGTCGAAAAGCTGCGAAGAATACCGCTGCAATATCGCTGTAGGATGCCGTAGGTAAGCAAATAACGCCCTAACTTTTGAAGGAAGCGGTTTCAGAGAAAACCCTACATATTTTTTGACCTCCGTTACCCGCTGAGTACATGACAGAAGTTTCAGGACAAACTAGACGCTCCAGAGGTGAGATGTGACTTAACAGACACACACACACACACACAGATCCAACTACCGTAACCCTCGCTGCGCATGCGCACCGAGGGTTAATGACAAAGGAAGTTATTTAAGGTGTTATTCAATGTGCCAGGTGAATGTGAATGGACTTTAGTTGATGATTATTTTCATGACAGTATTCAAAACCCTTTTTAGCTGCCATGTTAGAAACACTTGCTGCTTTTGACATATTCAACCTCCCAACCCAGTCCTGGAAAATTCACAAAGCATAGTGTAGTTATTCAAATCTATGCTACTACTGCTACTCTCTTCCTAAACCTTGCACAATTAGCTATATACGATCTCTTGAGTTATTACATACAGCTGATGTCACTCGATACCTGTCAACATCGCCAGTATCATGCACTGTCATCAGTTCATACAGCTGATATAGAAGGGATGTTTTCACAGCTTAAACTCAAAATCCAAACGACAAAATCGAATAAAGAAAACGACTCTTAATCCTCTTGTGAGAATTGTAATGGAAGAGTCAGACATAGAAAGTTCCAAGCATCAGCTGAAGAGAATGAGTATAGCTGTCTGAATATTGACACACCTCCTTCCCTCATTTCTCCATTTCTAAATCTAACATATAGGGCATATTTCAATACGTTTGGCCAATGACTGACAAACATGCAGACCGATTGCTAAACCATGTCCACCATGGGTAAAAGTTTACATTCTTTTACTGCATTATGGATACTTCGATGTTCATATGTGCACATATGTACAAAAGCATTGTGGGTAAGTGGGAGCAAAACCATTAGTCATTCAGCAAATACTTCATACATGTACTTATTGTACTTTGCGTGGGTGAATCAAAGGCGCCGCGAGTGCTGTATCCGTCATACAGCACGGTTTACATGGAGGCACACGCAATATAGCACGGCACGTGATAACGGTGACAGTTTTAGCCTTTCCCTACACAAGACACAAGGCAGGTAAGATGCTAAGTACAATTAAAGCACGGAAGGGACGTGCTGTAAGTGCAATAATGGTACTCGGAGTGTGGTCTCGATAGACCATACAGCACTCAGCTACGCCTCGTGCTGTATGGCTATCTCAACCACACCCTTCGTACCATTATTGCGCGTACAGCACTTCCTTCCGTACTTTAACTAATACGTACACGGCTGTACTAGGTGGGCTCGCATCTACTCACCCAATTGTATATCATCTTGGCTTCATTTCCCATATATATTTGCACACATGATATATATAGATGGAAAAGATGTATAGCGTATATACATGGGTTTTGTTCCTGCTATATACCCGAATAGAAATGGTATGATCGTTACTTTAGATCGTGGCACAAGTAATACAATACGACAGAAGCATAATCATGTGTAAAGACTTACTTGTTATATACTTATCTTTCACCTCCTGAGCCAGTCCAGCCCTAGCCTGACCCATCCTCTCCATATTCTTCAGTAGATCTACCCACTGTTCCCACCTTGGGTAGGGATGATTGGTTAGGAGTTCATCTATGATGGCAAGCTTGCAATCGTAGGTTCCTTTATGGTGGTGGCTCACTATTGTATCATGTGTATTCCAAGGCATGTCCAAGTAGCCATTTGACTGGTCACTATTCCACATCTTCACCTCTCCCATTACATCAATAATATTGTCTCTGGTGAGTGTTGGATCTGAGGGAAAAAAAATGTTGGAAATGCTAATACTCTGGAGTGCATTCATACATGTACATGTACATAATTCAGATGCATTTATACAAGCATTTGGCGTAGTTGCAAGTTGTGCATGTCCTACTTATAATTACATAGATGACAAGAAATCAACTAATCACATTGGAGTGCGGAAAATAAATGTGGTATTTTCCACACTCAGTGAAGTACGTACATGTATATCGACAATTCCCGCCATGTGTGCAGCACATGTAAAGTGCCAAATAGTGCAAAGCTTATTTGCAGCAACTCAAAGAAGTAGTTAGTATAAATACAGAGAGACCGTTTGTCCAAGTCAGAGTCGGAGTGAAGGATCAGCCCTTCACTTCAAGTAGTACCTGTCAACATCGCCAGTGTCATTCACTGTCATCAGAGTATTCCTGTCCAAGGAGTTCTTGGTACTTCACTTGGACATGTGCTGATCTCTGTCATATCTTAAACTTTCTATTCAGATGCTATTTACTAGGCCTGTATCTACTGTAGTCTAAACTGGTTTATGTCATTAATTTGCGTCTCTGTCATACTAGAAGCCAACTGTTGCTAGGTATAGATGCCAGTGTAGCCAAACAGTAATCTAAACCAGTTAGATCCGATGATTTAAACCAATTAGATCATTGGGAAATACGTGATATGAGCCCTTAGTAGCGTCCTCGTTTACCATATTTCCCTCAATTCAGCTACATGTACTAAAGTCTATTCGCATTCATCTGGGCCCCGGAAGTTGCTGCGGTTTTATGTGTTACGCAGGCGCGTCATTTTGACAACTTCCTGCATGTTTGCGGGTAGTGGTATGCGCAGGTAACAGGAGGGAAACCACGCAGCAGTGCTGAACGCTAGGATAAATGCGTTTTTTCGAGTACTGTAGACTTAGTTAGGCTGAGGACTAGGAAGCGCATTGATCCATGATGTCATAGTTCAGTTATACCGTTTTGACTGCTACGCTACATCTCATTTAAAATATGGACACCCAGCTAGTATCATGGGAGCCTAGGTAGTATTACTAACCTGAGAATCCTGGGTAGCCCCTTTTTCTTGCTGCTTTTCACACTAGTAAATGCTTCGAGCACATAAGAAGCCTTCGTGCGTGAACGGCGCTATCACGCGTGCACTACATTCCTCGCGGTCAATGGCATCTCCATACTTTTCTTATGGAACATACAGCTATCTTTGGAGTGGTAGAGATTCAGATTTAGTGAGACCTATGACTAGATACGGCAAGACGCGAGGAATCCAATGGTACTCTTTATTTTGAAAATGGGTAAAAAATAATGATGTTATTGCCGAAATTCGAGGGTCCAGGTGAAGTCAAATAGACTTTAACTCATATAGAGTAAGTAATCTATATTCTGACGCATTCAATTTTCGTACGTTGATTTGCTCAGCGTACAAAGCTACACATGAAAAGGCACATGCTGTTAGATTAATACTTATTCCTGAAAACAGGCACCCGGCTCCTCCTTTACTTTGGCTGCTACAGTTTTTTTTAAATGTGACTGTCCAAAAGCTCCAATGCTGGACAACAGCCTCCACTTCAGGACGGTACATATTGCAGCAACAGGACAGTGAGTCAAGGATCACGCATGCAAGGGAAAGGAGTCGTTTCATGTAAAAGCCAGATATCCTTCATATTTCACTTTCAATTTGTGATTTTACTTCTAATGATGTCGAGGTGAAGAACATGTGAAAAAATAACTACATGTAGTATTCTGACATAAGATGTACCTAGTAGCATTATCCTTTGGTCTTCTTACATATACATTCTTTTCTTCAATGAACTTGAATTTTGCATGCAGAAATGTATCACAATAAATTGGGAAATAGAGGTATAATTTTGTTAACACTCGTCCTTCCTGTACTTCTCCCAGCAATGTATGTATTATGATGGAACTAATGAGCGAAACTCAGCAACTGTGGCAACCACCAATCTGAAAGTTGGCATGTGTAGAGATTTTATCACTGTATATTGCATTATTCGATTAAAAGTCCTCATCAGGGGGAATGTTGCATGCGTGATCCTTGACTAAAAAAGACACAGGAAAATATCCATATTAAACGATTCTACTCATATCTCTTTGGTCATTCATTCACTCTGATCACAGACCACAAATCTTTGCTGGGTCTGTTGGATAGTCAGAAACCTACTTTACCTCAAGCATCTGCCAACGTTGGTCTCTGTATTTGTCGATGTTCGAATACAAGTTGAAGTTTTGAAACACTTCTGCTCATGCGAATGCACATTAAGCCATCTTCCACTACCCGTTGAGCCTGCCAATAGTCAGACACCTCTGGAGTTGGTTTTGCTGATGGATCACCTCTCAGATTCACCTGTCACGGCCCGTCAGATTCAAGAATGCACTCGCAAGGATCCACAGTTAGCTCCGATGGTCCAGTTTGTACAGCAGGGATGGCTTAACATCTGTTCAGACCCAGACCGATTTGCCCCATACTTTGACAAGAGATCAGAACTTTTGATCCATGAAGGTTGTTTATTGTGGGGTAATAGGGTCATCATTCCTAGCTCCTGCTGAGACGCAGTTCTCACTGAGCTGCATGAAGGGCACCCACGTGTCACACGCATGAAGAATCTCGCCCAGATGCAGTCGTACGGTCAATGTACGTATAAGGAGATTTATTGAAAATCGGAAGTCTTTTATGTGAAGACATTCCATTTAGTAATTAAAGACTTCCTGTCTTCCGGTAAGATAGAAAAGGCTCGCTCTGCACAGGGAGCACCTTTGGGCCCAAGATTTACTAGTGATATTTTAGTACTATGCTTTTACGTAATATTTTAAGCCGTGGTTTAACGCCACTTTGCCAGGAGAAACTGCTGTTCCGAGACCATCCGATCGCGGCTTACCTAACAGGGGTGTGGTTTACATCAGGGCATTTTTTGAAACCTATACCATTCCGTAGAGCTGGAATAGGACTACAGATTACAGTGGAACCCCTCCTAACGGACACCCCTGAGTTACGGACACCTGCTCTATAACGGACACTTACCGGCGTCCAGACCGAAATTGCCTTCAATAACGTCTGTAAAAACCCCTGAGTTGCGGTCACCCCTCTACTCCGTATTGCGGACACTTCGCGCTGGCCCGCACGCGCAAGCGCAATACATAATAACCTCGCTGGGCGGACAATAGCCCTTACCACTATAGTGATGAATCTTCAATGTACATTATTCGACAATGTCCTCTTCAGCATTTCAGTGTACACCTTTGGTCCATAAAGTCGGTACTTACAAGCCGTAGCCCGCACCGCGATTGATACGCTCCCCAGTCACTTGTACAGTTCCCTTGTTGACGTTCCTCTTAAGAAAGTGAGATACAGTGGGCGCTATGGTATAAGGGACGTGTCCAACTATTCTCTTCCTTGCATCCACAATCGCAACGGCAAATTTATCCCTCGTGTTAGTCGGCTCTCGTTCAAGACGTAACGTATCTCCTACTTTAGGATCCCAGATTGCTTGATAGGCGTGGTAGCCCCTTACAAAAGACTGAAGTTCTAAAACGGTAAGGTTCTGACTAGCGGCAGTTACAGCTTGACTTGCCATGCTACTCGCGTTAGGCTATTCCAAAAGAAGCGCACCTCCCCGTGCGTGCGTAGATTGTGGAGACAGCAGCTGCAAGTGCAGGATGTCCTTGACAGCAAAGGCTATGCTAGAGAAGCTACAACCATTGCCTCAACGGTTGATATGATTTCAGCTCTTCACTGCCGCACATGTACCCAGAGTACACTTGATAACTTTATCACATCCAAGTGACCATGCTTTGTAATGTATGTACATGTATCTGCTAATTATTCACCTATTGCTATAGCTTTCAGGTGGTGAAATCAGTCGTTTGCACGATTCTGAAAAAAACCCTGAGTTAAGGACACCTCTCTATAAAGGACACGTGGCATTGTCCCAATGGTGTCCGCTTTAGAGGGGTTCCACTGTATACGGAGCTGGCTCTGGTTCCCGGCCCAGTTGCGGAGATACAAGCTATGGAATGTGCAGTAAAAATTGCACTCCGTGTGTATTATTCTCCACGTGGTTGAACGGAGATGTCTTCCCTCGAAGTTAGCTGTATTTCAGAGAGTTCTTTTTGCTGTCAGAGCCACTGTCAGATCTGCAATGAGTGTCTAAGGGACGCACATACTCATCCTCTTCACTGCAACAGTGAGTTGCAGCAGTTCTTCCGTGCTATAGTGCCACCCTCTACATACGTACATGACTGTTAGTGTACGTCCAACTGAGCCCTATTTCATCTGGTGACGGATCTCAATAGCCTTCTCCTAGCACTTCTGGCTGATTCTGACCTTGCCCATGACATGCTTACACAGGAGATCCTTGGCCCCTTTAGCTGACACTTCCCCTGGTAGAGAGCCAGTGGGAATCCTGTCATTTGTCAGATTAATTGGCTCGGTGTATTTAAAAAGCATCTTGCTGAGTTCATTTTGAGCAGACCTTGTGTATTGTACATGTCCCTCACACAAAATGATGTTGACAATGAGTGCAGCAAAAAAGGTTTATTAAAGCTATTCAGGTAACTGCAAGGAGTAGGATCCAGTTTGAGGATAAGTTGCCTCCCTCATTTGATGCACTGTGACGGCACTGGCAGAGAACCTGCTGGGTATCAAACATGTGGAGTCAAGCCACTAGCAGTCACACGTTCCTGTTGGACCTCACACAGTATGGGTGAAGGATTTAGGTGGCAAGCTAGGGTGTGCCTGGGGGTCTGTTGAGAACCAAGTAGCAGTGAGTGGGGTTACTGTTCCATGACGTTCATGTTCAAGTGTCATTCGTTGTTGCAGTTGTATGAAAAAAGGGTGAAATGTGGCCCTGGTTGCAGGTGTTCTTCTTCCTCTACTCATCACTGTCCACATGTTCAATTCCTACACTGCTCTCCACACATCCTCTCTAAGCATCATACTACCGTGCTCCCCCTCAAGCTCTATGTAGCAGCAATGACAGCTAGGATTTGAGCAGTTCTTAGATGTGGATAAGGAACTATGGCTGACCACAACACTCTATTGTGTGTGTATTGTTTTGCAAGAACTGGCAACATCACTGTTGCTTTGTAAAATGCACTGGAGGCTGTCTTTCTCATGACTGTTCCTCTAGACACAGCTTGAGGCACATTTGATACACTATTCTGTGTAATGTGTCATACGTATTACCAATTCATAATCACATTTTATATCCGTATACCAATGCTCATATCTCTGTAACAAAATCTGGAACCAAAAGCATATTCACATATTTTATAGCCCAATCTCTACCCTACAGAATGGCCTAACTTTCATGGCACTCAGTAGGGGCCACAAAAAATGCCCTGTAGTGGCGCTTACCCTGGGTCAGACACGTAGTGATCGAACAGTGTGCGCGCAGCAGGCTCCCCTGTCCAAGCGGTAAAACACCTAAGCTTATGACGTTGTATATTGAGAGCAGATGGATAGGGCTATAAAATCGCTGGCTAGTTCAGCAGATCTGAAAGCTCACTTCACGAAAAAACGGTCTGAAAAAGAACCGGAAGACAAGTGGTTGTTAATAAATGGAAAGAATTTTTGCACATAGACGTTTTCCGTTTTTCAATAAATCTCCGTATACATACATTGGCCGTACGACTGGATGTATGTGTGGTGGCCAGGAATCACCAAGGATATTGAACATACTGTTCAACAGTGTTCTGCATGTCAACTGCAATCGTCACCACCAGTTGCACCACTTCACCCATGGAGTTGGCTGACCAGACCTTGGGCTCACCTACACCTCGATTACTCTGGCCCAGTTGAGGGAATGACGATACTGGATGCCCATTCTAAATGGATCGAGGCAATCTGCACTGGTAATGCTACGTCATTTGACGTAATTGAGGAGTTGAGGTCATTATTAGCACCCTAAAACTCTTATTACCAATAATGGCACATGTTTTGTCAGTGCTGAATTTGAGGCATTTTTCGCAGACAATGGTATCAAGCATGTAACATCGGCAACGTACTACCCGATATCTAACGGTTTGGGTGAGCATGCTGTCCAGATAATCAAGAAAGGACTGAGAAAGATCACTAGGAGCAGTATGCGTACTCATCTCGCAAAAATAATTTTCACTAATTGTCTCACACCTCAGTCGACCACAGGTATCTCTCCTAGTGAGTTATTGTTAGGACGTCGTCCTCGTTCAAGACCAGATCTTTTGAAGCCGAACACTGCAGAGAGAGAGTGGAGATTAACCAGCAGAAACAGGAAGATAGACATGATCAGAGATCCAGAGAGAGGAATTTTGCAGTTGGAGATGGTGTTTTTGTTCGAAACTATCATCAAGGAGATCAGTGGCTACCAGGTGTAATTGAACAAAAAACTGGTCCTGTTTCATATCGTTTTTCTTGTCAGTGGAAGGAAGTTCTCAATTTATACACTTACGAGTTAAGTTATGAAGAGTCTCACAAGAAAAATACTCATGAATACGGACTTCGGAGTATGGGTGAAGGATTGTAGGTGGCAAGCTAGGGTGTGCCTGGGAGCGAGTGGGGTTACGGTTCCATGACATTCATGAACAAGTGTCATTCGCTGTTGCAGTTGTGTTAAAAAAGGGTGAAATGTGGCCCTGGTTGCAGGTGTTCTTCCTCCTCTACTCATCACTGCCCACATGTTCAATTCATACACTGCCCTCCAAACATCCTCTCCAAGCATCATAACTACCGTGCTACCCCTAAACTTCAACCAGCTCTATGGGGGTTTCCAGCTGTGGTGTAGCAGCAATGACAGCTAGGATTTGAGCAGTTCTTAGATGTGGATAAAGAACTATGGCTGACCACAACACTCTATTGTGTGTGTATTGTTTTGCAGGAACTGGCAGCATCACTCTAGCTGTGTAAAATGCACTGGAGGCTGTCTTTCTCATGACTATTCCTCTAGACACAGCTTGAGGCACACTTGATACACTATTCTGTGTAATGTTCATGCGTATTACCAATTCATAATCACATTTTATATCCGTATACCAACCCTCATATCTCTGTAACAAAATCTGGAACCAAAAGCATATTCATATATTTTATAGCCCAATCTCTGCTCTACAGAATGGCCTAACTTTCATGGCACTCAGTAGGGGACACAAAAATGCCCTGTGATGGCGCTACCCTGGGTCGGACACGTAGCGATTGAACAGTGTGCGTGCAGCAGGCTCCCCTGTCCAAGCGGTAAAACACCTAAGCTTATGACATTGTATATTGAGAACAGATGGATAGGGATATAAAATCACTAGCTAGTTCAGCAGATCTGAAAGCTCACTTCACGAAAAAACGGCCAGAAAAACAACCGGAAGACAACTGGTCGTTAATTAATGGAAAGAATTTTTTCACATAGATGTTTTCCGTTTTGCAATAAATCTCCGTATACATACATTTGCCGTACGACTGGATATACGTGTGGTGGCCTGGAATCACCAAGGATATTGAACATACTGTTCAACAGTGTTCGGCATGTCAACTGTAATCGTCACCACCAGTTGCACCACTTACCCATGGAGTTAGCTGACCAGACCTTGGGCTTGCCTACACCTCGATTACTCTGGCCCAGTTGAGGGAATGATGATACTGGATGCCCATTCCAAATGGATCGAGGCAATCTGCACTCGTAATGCTACGTCATTTGACATAATTGAGGAGTTGAGGTCATTATTAGCACCCTAAAACTCTCATTACCAACAATGGCACGTTTTGTCAGTGCTGAATTTGAGGCATTTCTTGCAGACAATGGTATCAGGCATCTAACATCGGCAACGTACTACCCGATATCTAACGCTTTGGGCAAGCGTGCTGTCCAAATAATCAAGATCACCCAGAGCAGTATGTGTACTCATCTCGCTAAAATAATTTTCACTAATTGTCTCACACCTCAGTCAACCACAGGTATCTCTCCTAGTGAGTTATTGTTAGGACGTCATCCTCGTTCAAGACTAGATCTTTTGAAGCCAAACACTCCAGAGAGAGTGGAGAGTAACCAGCAGAAACAGGAAGACAGACACGATCAGAGATGCAGAGAGAGGAATTTTGCAGTTGGAGATGGTGTTCAGAACTATCATCAAGGAGATCAGTGGCTACCAGGACGTGTAATTGAACAAAAAAACTGGTCCTGTTTCATATCGTTACAAATGGTAAAGTAAGACACAGTCATCAAGATCAGATTCGATATCATTTGGTTGAAGTTCCTCGGGATTACTGTGTGAGTCTGATGTGTCAGATATTGTCACACCTACCACACAGGCTGCAGTACCTTTAACTACTGCCACTGAACCTTCTAATTCTGCTTTTACCACTGCAACTTCTGAGCTTAGTACCAATGCAGAACTGATGCCTGATTCAGCCTCAGTGAATCCAGATTTCTCGTCAGTGGAAGGAAGTTCTCAATTTATACACTTACGAGTTAAGTTATGAAGAGTCTCACAAGAAAAATACCCATGAATACAGACTTCCACAGGGTCAAAAGAGTCCATATTTACACCATGTGCACATTGTACGCACATTGCAAAAGTCAGCATACGTCTGTAGTATCACCACAAACTTACACTGACTTGCGCGGTACTTAAACTGACTTGCACAGCATGTGTGCAGTGTCCGCACGATATGAATACGAACTCACTTGACCCGTAGAAGTCTGTATTGTATGGATGTTTTTCCCTGTGTCTCTTAGTCAAGGATCACGCATGCAAGGGAAAGGAGTCCTTTCGTGTAAAAACCTGTAATTATGTACACATAGAAAAATGTAGCTGTAACTACTGTAGTTGCTGACATTACCATCCAACAAATACATGTAGTGGAAGTAACTAGGTAACCTCATGTATGATAGTGCTTACTACCAGGAATGTATAAAGCCATACATGCCTATTGTTCACTGTACACCAATTAATACAACCACAATGAGAGGAGCCAATATATCTCAATATAAATGATCTCAAACACATAATAGTTGCTTCATAATCATGTACTTTGACTTCTAAAGTGATGACTATGTTAACTTCCACTATATCAGTTGCAGAGCCCTGTATGAACCCTTACATGGCTCATACATGCCTGTCTGCACTCTGCAACTACTATATACATAGCAAATACATAAATGTAATTTCACTTTGTAAAATGTATGCACATATATACGTATATAGTACATAAATATGTAGCTAGCTAGTGTGCTTCATAAAACACACTGATTACATGATGACAAAAGATTTGCTAATGATGTCATCACATCTGTTGCACATGTGCAAGCAGTTAGCCACTAGCTTGAAGCAGCTAGCTTGTAGCAACTATATAGAGCTTAGCAAACTACAGTACGCATCAAAAAAAAGTTTTCAAAATTGTTCCACTTTGTTCAGTGAAACGGTATTTAACGTTCCGTTTGTTTGCTGTTTTTGACAGTCGTGCCGTTGTGTTTCGTTACGTTTTAAGGCATATTCGGTTTTGTTTCGTTTCGTTTGCAGAGTACTCTTCAAGAGAGTATATGCCCATATAAAGATGCTGTTTTGAAGCGTCGTGCGTTGGTTTTTCAGGGCTGCGCTTCTTGCTACTCGCGTATATGTACAGGTCGCGGAGCGTTCTATAGTAACAGTAAGTGTATATGTACTGTAACAAACTCAGTGTATGGGACTTAAACGCAGCTCGTAGTGCCATCTATGGGCGTAACTACCATTGGGGCAGGTAGGGCGCCGCTTTTTGACAAGTAACTTAGTGTAGCGCAGTTGTGGGCATCGCCACATAGGATGCGTAGCCTAGGACGAAGCTAGTTATAGCCTTTGCCCCATCGCTATGATTATTCTCTGCTCTTGGCTCTTGCAGTAGCTCACCAAGCTGTCTTCAATGGAGATTGCCGAACAGAACAAAACGAAACCAAACCAAACCAAACCTAACGGAACCGAATGAAACGTCATTGTGCAACATTGCCGTTCCATATCATGTGCTCTTTAGTGGAACGGAACAATATTGTATTGAAAGATATTTTTTTTGACGCGTACTGTAGCTGAAAATTAGTGACACAGTCAGAACTGCCACACTTACAGTGTGTTTGTACCTCTGCCAGCCAACTATTCTATGTACTGACTGCTGGAGAACCAGCATGCTATTCTGCTGCGATACTAGCACCAAGCCAAGGCGGTAATGACCTTCTAGCAGGTTTGCTCAAAGTTCTAGTTACTAAAATGGACGCAGGTGGCTTACTTACGTACATGTATATAGAGCTTACTTACATATATACAGCATATAGCTTGCCTCATCTGTCTGCTTATCAACCAGACTATACCCAGAAGTCATACACTAATGTGTAGCTTAGAGTGTGCATGATTATTAGGGCCTACAGCAATACTAGACGAGATGCTTATGTATATGGTGAGCATGTGTTGCTGAGAATTACTGCTTACAAAAATAACAAAAGACAAATTTGAAATGAAATACGCATTGTAACTGCATAAATATGTACAGATTGGGACACAGACACGCTATACAAACAATGGCATGTTGATGTACATGCACTACTAGTATGGAAAGTAGAATGCAATTTAATGGCCAAAATGACAAAACCAACACACACAAAGGAACCAATTATGTTTTTTCAACACATATATGCTCTACTAGTGCAGATAATGCTGTAATTCAATAGTTTAGGAAATATCTATTTTTGGTGCACTCACAGACAGACAGACACTGATTTACAACCCACTTTGTGTGTATGCACTGTGGGGTAGTTAGAAGTGGAAGTACATGTACATATTTTTAACATATCAAATGGTACACAATAGGATTACATACCTTTAGGTTTGGGTAGTTTAACTCTGAAAACATCTACTGCAGCTTTAGATTGTTCAGTCCTGTAGAGTATATGTGCAAGGTTGTGCCAACTGGCCCCAGGAGCGATATTCACATAGTAGTAACTGGCTAGGGAACATTGTTGATCTTTTGATGCATTTTGTTGACGGATGATTTCAGCTCTGGCACTGGGAATAATCAAGTATGTAGTATATGAAGATTGTGGTTCTGCCCAGTGATTTAGTCGGGCAAATATTGGCTCAGCATTTTGAACAGTTAAAGATGGATCTGTGAAATACAATGATATAGGGCATCAGTAAGGTTGCTGATTATGGAGAGCTTTAAATGCACATATCATATGTATATGAACCAATTCACAATCATAGACCCTGTTTTGAAGGTAGTCAACTGACTTTGAAACTGGTTGACTAGCTTCAAAGCCAGTTGTCACACTAGCACATGGTGTAATTAGTGTACACATTCATATACATATGTACATGTAGATAACACTTATATTTGCATCTGCCATGCATGCACCAAACCATGTTTCAATCTCTTGTCATCTTTCTGTGAGTGATGAGTGAATTAGTTAAAGTACCTGTCAGAGTACATTATATCCCATAATGTATGAGGATATACAGGTACTTTAACTGGTTTATTGCTCGTATTCGGAAATTTTCAAACAAGCGCTTGAGATACGTAACGGCAGAGAAGCTGCTCAGCTCATTCTGCAATAGCGAGGCCTCTACAGAGTAGAGTAGGCATAATTTAATACCTTAGCTAAGAATTGGCAGTGTGTTAGTGGTTAGCGTGTTCCTGCCAACATGATTCTGAGTCATAAATGCCAACCTTGTGTGCAAGTCTAAGGGCTGCACTGCTACCAGTGACAAGACAACAGCAACTCACTATTATAAAATTAAGAATCAGCTAGTGCTTCATTGGTGAGTGTGTTCCCTTCGGAGTCATGATATCGGACTTGGTTTGTGACAGATTTAGAAATGGGGCTATCTGTAGAACCACAGGGCATTATCGCTATCTATACTGTACAAGTAAATAAAAAATTTGAAAGGAAATATAGGGATTGCATAAAAAGGAAAGGAGACAAGATTGGGACACAGACATGTTATGATATATCAATGTAACATTATGATATATCATAACATGTCTGTGTCCCTATCTTGTCTCCTTTCCTTTTTATGCAATCCCTATATTTCCTTTCAAATTTCTTATTTACTTGTCTCCTGTTATTTTTTTTCTGGACCTAGGTACATACATTTCAGTTTACTTGGTTACAAACGTAATGCATTGTACATCAGTTAAACTGAATTAGCAGTACAGATAATAGTGTGTGCATGAAGAGTTATAGGCTCTGTGTAACTGCCAGTAACTATGTAACTACCAGTACTTAGGTTTACCATCATACAAATATTCACATTTAGTGAAGCTTTTGTTAGTGAGATACGGTAACACTTGCCTGAGGCTATTTGTTGTTATATTACAAGATTTACATTGTTTACAGAGATTTTATCACAACATTAATCATTGGGGTATTAAGCTTTTCCATCACACCAATTTCCATATATAGCAGAGCTTTTGTTAGTGAGATACAGTAACGCTTGCCTGAGGCTATTTTGTACAAGGTTTACAGAGATTTTATTACAATGTTGATCATTGGGGTATTAAGCTTTCATATCACACCAATTTCCACATTTAGCTTTTGTTTGAGATACAGTAATGCTTGCCTGAGGCTATTTAACATGACGATGCACTATACCCACAGTGGAACTACATCACTGTACCAAGTTTCATGTTTAAATGTGTTACCATTAGTGAGTTACACTTTTTCAAGTGGAAGAAGTAGTGTCAGAAAGCGAACAACTTACAAAATAGACTTTTGTTAATTTAACCCCTTTATATACCATTCTATAATATCACAGTTAGTTTCTGGGTATAGTTACATATTTATGTTAACAAAAATCCAGTAAGCAGCAAACTGAAAGTGAAAGTGATGAAAAACCTTATATACGGTTTTTAATGAGGATACACCATAGCAATCCCTATATACACAGTACTACTGTACTGTGTGACATGTACATGTATTACATTGAGAGGAGTGTTAACATCAGTATTACAGGAATCACAAGGGTTAACAACAAATACTTTTGTTATGTTGCTATTAGCGATGATATCTCTACACATGCCGACTTTCAGGTTGATGGTTACCATGGTTGCTGAGTTTTGCTCATTAGTTATCCTCATTCATAATACATTGCTGGGAGAGATAATGATCAGTAGTACATGAACTACAAGGGTTAATAATATTATACCTCTATTCCCCAGTATGTATTGATACATTTCCACATGCAAAGATTCAAGTTCATTGATTTTATGGTTATTGAGTTACGCTGATTCAAGAAGAAGAAGAAGAAGATGATGAAAACATGGACAAAATGTGTAAATGATTTTTTCCAATATTATGTATGTATTACATCACAACACAACCAATTTTTGTATACTGGTTATTTTTCACCCATTCTTCACCTTGGTATCATTAAAAGTAATTTTTCAAATTGAAAGTGAAAATGAACAAAATCCTTATATATGGTTTTCAATGGGGATAGACCATAGCAATCCCTATATCACACAGTACGGTAGTACTGTGTATATAGGGATTGCTATTGTCTATTCCCATTGAAAACCATATATAAGCATTTTGTTCATTTTAACTTTCAATTTGAAGTTGATTTCACTTTTAATGATATCAAGGTGAAGAATATGTGAAAAATAACCATGAAACAAAAAATAGTTGATCTGTGATGTAAGATAAGCGTAATATCTCAAAAAGTGCTTTTCACATTTTTGCCATGTTCTTCATCTTATTCTTATTCTTCTTCTTCTTCTTGAAGAAGCGTAACTCAATAACCATAAAATCAATGAAATTGAATCTTTGCATGTGAAAATGTATCATTACGTACTGGGGAATAGAGGCATAATTTTGTCGTTAACCCTTGTAGTTCATGTACTACTGATCGTTATCTCTCCCAGCAATGTATTATGAATGAGGATAACTAATGAGCAAAACTCAGCAACCATGGTAACCATCAACCTGAAAGTTAGCATGTGTAGAGATATCATCACTAATAGCAACATGACAGAAGCATATGTTATTAACCCTTGTGATTCTTGTAATAATGATGTTAACACTCCTCTCAATGCAATACATGTACATAGGTATATAGCGATTACGTAATTCATTTTGAATGTACGTGCATAGTATATACATACGTTTTACGTATATAGTTAGCTTGCGTCATACAATAAAACGATTACGTAATGAGACTCATTAATGACGTCATTCACACCAGCCGCGCATGCGCAAAAGCTTAGCAACTAGCGCGTAACAACTAGGCACGGAGTGAACTGGCTGATAGAGAACGTGTTGACGATTTGTATAGCAACTAGCACTTAGCAAAACAGGGATGTGTTGACGATTCTTGTGCTATTCTCACCGTCAAAACACTGCACACGCGTACAGTGTGTTGCCTCTGCCTCTACGTATGTACCTCGGTAAGCTTATATCGTAGATACCATATAGTATCTATGCTTATATACCGTCTGCTGCAGCTGGAGAAACGGCACGCTATTCTACCACGATACTATGTACCACCAAGCCAAAGCGCTGGTGACTGATAGTGCGTTGCTAGCAGGTTTGCTTATAGACCAAAGGTGAACGCAGCTGTTTCTTGCAACCAAACCACGCCCTCAGTACTAATCACGCATTTATACAGTAGCTCAATACTTGGTCAGACGTTTATGGATATGGAGAGCACATGCTAGGGAGAATTATTGCTTACAATAGTAAAAAAATGACAAGAGACAAGTAAATAAAAAATTTAGGAAATTTGAAGTGTAATATAGGGATTGCATAAAAATGAACAGAGACAAGATTGGGACACAGACATGCTATATACATCAATGTACTACAAGGTATGTTGATGTACATAGCATGTCTGTGTCCCAATCTTGTCTCTGTTCATTTTTATGCAATCCCTATATTACACTTCAAATTTCCTAAATTTTTTATTTACTTGTACACAGTACTACCGTACTGTGTGATATTCAAACCTGAATACCCAAATTATAAAAACAGCATACGTACATGTACATTACAAATCACATCATCCTGGCCATATTAGGATACATGTACATGTACGTGTGCATGTGTATTGCATTATCCTTGCACATTGCACTTTCCAACCTACATGACAGCTGGACAGAAAAGGTATATAAGTGTTTGTAAATTACAAGTGTTAGACAGTGTAGCTGGAGGAGTTCTTTCCAAGTTAACATCTCTGAGCTTGTCTCAACTCTATAGAGTCAATCCATCAGTGCAAGCTACAAAAGATTATGTATTTAGAGAAAACTTGACAATGCTCCCTAACTTTGGTTGGTACAAAAATCCAGGACAGGTCTAGCCCATTCTATGCTAGAAAGCTAAGGCACTTTAATGAATATGTACATGTAGAAAAGCAACCACACCACCATCCACAGCCAGTGCTAGTTGGCTATGGTGTTTTGTAATGGCCACAGTATACATCAACTAAGGCTGGCCAGGTGTAAAACTCTCAGCTGATGCAGCTGTGTCCAACTCTTTCAAGAGACAGCTATTAGATCTTATGGAGCAAGAGGGTCATACATTTGATGAGATGGTATTACA
Organism: Theonella swinhoei; assembly: GCA_963970385.1. NCBI lineage: Eukaryota > Metazoa > Porifera > Demospongiae > Tetractinellida > Theonellidae > Theonella > Theonella swinhoei. Next base: position 6,474,981 of record OZ019946.1, read on the forward strand.
TTATAAGACGCTCTTCTCTAAATTCTCACGGCTAAAGTGGAAAAGAATGCACCAGGTATGAAAAAGTAGAAGGAATGTGGGACTCTAATGACCTGTAGCAATGTTAGCAGAAGCTACAATTAAGCTCCCTTTGCTTTTGACCATGCCTAGAGACAATGATCAATTTGAGAACTGTTTTCTAGTGTATTGTTTTGGGCCCTGACAATAACTGCAGTATAGCAGTCTTTAAAGCCATCATTGTTGATTGTTGCATGAGTTTGATCAACTTTCAGTTACTGGAGAACTGCAATTAATAACATATACAAACGCTGAGAACAAGACACTACCTTGCTACATAGTTTGGCACAAAATGGGATATTGCAACATACAATAACAGTAGCAAAACAAGAACACAGATATTCACTGCATAATCCAAGGTCCATTTTGGAATCAGGACTCACAATGGGGTCAAGCAATACCAAGTAAAACTCTTCAGTGTTTAGCCCCTACCCCCATTGTTCCATTCATTATGTGTAAGTTTACTTGCAATGGCATCTAGACATAAAAATAGCTATAGTTAATACTCCACTGCAGTGTATGACAAACGAGATGATTTTCAATTCAAGATTAAGTTAATTTTCCACACCTAAGTTCCAACATTCCATCTGGACCTGCATACAGAGTCTACATTTCCCAATTAGTATGTACATGTATAGGTAGAATATGTAGTGATTACCATAAGATTGATTGAGACATTACAAACTAACAGAGCAACTAATCCATCAAGGATTTAGATATTCAAATTTATGCAGGGCCTTCCGTAAGTTTGCTAAAAGACGTGTTAAAATTCTTCATTTCAGTATACGCAAACACATGGATGACATCTGTCTACCTGCAATGGATAGTTTCATTAGTCGCCATGTCTCGTGAAGATAGAAATTTTACTTTTGTCAAATGTTCAATTTTTATTATCATATATATGTGTGCATATGCGCTGTGCTTCAAATAGAATAATTGTGCGTTTTTTTGCAAAAGATGCACAGTAGGTGTGAGTTTTAGAGCGGCTATTTTTCTACTTTTATGTACATGTAAGTTGGTGTTCTTTGCTCATATGGTAGGGAGGTTGGGGCACTGGGTGTGTAGGGAGAGTTGGGCCCATAAAAGACTCTTTAACCTATACAGCCCCAGTTCTCAAGGCTGAGCACTCAGGGTCCTGCCTCCTTTGTGTGGTCTGTGTGGTTGTATGTCTTTATGTATGTATGTTTTTGTGTGATGTATATATCTACATGTACATATACTTGGGTGAGTTTGGTTGGGTGTCTTTCTTTTCTTTCTTATTTCTGTTAATACCTAGGGTGCTATATACATGTTTTTCCATGCAGTAAGGCAGTTCTTCAGACAGGGGATATTACAATTAAAAAATGTAATCTCCCTCCCTATATAGTTTATATTATATGGGACTTAATATATGTTCTACTTATGTTCATGTACAGTGTACACACCTGCTGGAGGCTCCACATAAGGTATTATGTAGTCAGAAACTCCTGTTTCATTGACCCTATCCAAACCGTAGGCAATCTGTCTCCAGCTGCAAACTTCACCTTCATTTACATACCATTTAGCACCAGATTGTGGTTGATGGTCATACTCTTTAGGTATTCCTAGACACCAACCAAGTGTACTAAGAATGTAATCCCCAGTAGTGAGAGACACTACTGTGAAGACTCCTGCCACATTTTCTGGTGTAAGTGGTAACACTAGAGGAGAGAGAGATATACGTACCATATTTTTATGTGAAAAAGTTTTGCATATATTGCCATTTGTTGCTGTGTGTTACATACGTAGATGTGGAAAACTGTCCCACAATCCATAAAAATTAATTTGTGAATATTTTTAAGCAATCCATAAAAAATATCCAATGAAAAGGTTGTAGTATTTGGTAGAAAATAGTATTATCATATATATATTAGCACATCAATAGTTTGTGGTTACACATTTATCACAACTATTACCTCATGTTTAGCCTCACTTCCCAGACCTTCCCCCACTACACAAAATTATTATTGTGTGCACTATAATTGTGCATGGAAAGGAAACATTGAAAACATGGAAAGTGTAAGGGAACAGCAGGTGGGGAGGTTGCGAGACACTTAACTTTCTAGCACTATCACTTGAGAAATCTGGAAGCAGTTGCCCACTATTTCGTACAAAGTGTCCTGTGGACTTTCCAGTTTCTGTCACGGAATAGGGCTTGTTTTCTGCATGCGGGTGCATTACACTACAGTGATTGCCACGCCTACTGCACAGAGGTATTGCAGAACACTGGAGGAAGTTGTGGAACACGCTGTGTTTCTTGGCAAAGGAGAAATATAAAAAGGCCATATTACAGAGGATAGTGTAGCTCTATGTACAGCATATGATAGCATACAATTTGTATGCTTTAGATGAGGTCTGAGGAGATTCACTGTTGGGCAGAGAATAGGTATTGGCACCTGGACTTAGAATAGTTTTCAAATATTTGCTTTTGTGTGGTTATATATGAGTTGTTCTTAACTGAAGGTGGTGTGCTGGTCATTGATTACTTTCTAATCCAGATTGAGTCCAAGAAGGAAACTAAATCCTATGGAGGCAGTATTGTTTCCTATTGTTGCTCCAACAACCAACATAGTAATATGTTCTGTGGTTAGGTCAGTTGACAGTCGTAGTATATGGATGGCTAACATTATAAAAATTTGTTTGTGTTCAATAAATACACCAAAGTGGAATAAGTGGGCACTAAATAAATTTTAGCTTGTACAGTGGCCACAGTAGAAGTTCTCCGGTATGTTTTGCTCAGCAATACCAACGCAAAGAATGTGGTACCAGCCATTACATACCCCATTGCATCCAATCCACAGTTCGTCATCCTCCCCATACGGCAAACCACACTCTCCACAGTGATAGGACTCATCAGCATTTGTAGTCAGAGGAAGACGTATAACTAAGGAAGAGTTACGAAAGAAAATGAAGCAACAAGAACTGGACAAGATAGCAGCAGAACAGCAAAAGAAAGAGAAAATGGAGGAAAGAGAGAAAAGAAAAAAGAGTGAGAGGCTGAACGTGAGAAGAAAAAAAGCAAGCCAGGAGAGGTAAACACAAGAAAACACAGGAATCTGATGACAAAAGTGACAAGGTGGTTGCTGTTTCTTTGTTTCCCCTTTCCTTGCTTCTAGAATTTCATCAATGGTCTTCCCTCCACTGTGGTGGGTACTGGCCAATGGAGCCACTTTCTCAGCTGTTATCTTTCCGGGCAGAGGGGATATATCCTTGAGTGCAGATTTTCTGGAGTTAGTGCTTTTGGCCAAGCCTCTCCTACCAGTTGACTAATATCATAGCCTGTAATCACATTCCCTGGATATTTGTGAAGGAATGCCCTACATGCTCAATTTAAAAGAGACTTAAAAACTGCAACCTCAAGTGGCTGCAAAAGATGGTTGGCATGTGGTGGCAGACAAATCATCATGATCTCATGGAGAACAGCATAATCTATTATTTCGGAGCTGATGTAGGATATGTCCGCAGGTCAAATTCATCCCTTTTTTTTCCTGTGTGTGCACAAACCACCGAAGGTCTGTGCTAAGAAAGGGCAAAACTGTGTGGGGTGTTACAAGTGTGGAAAAGGGGAGGATTAATACTATTCTCACATGTGGTTCAACGTCTGGTCATAGCTTGCCACCAATGATTTTTTGAAGAGAAATTTATCTCTTGAGTTAATGAAGGGAGCTCCACCAGGAACGCTCTTTACTGGCACAAAATGTGGGGATAGTGCATTCTTTTGGATCCAGTTTTTCGTTGCTCAAGTTCCACCACAAAGACCAGTATTGCTACATACTACATACTACAATGTTTCATACTATCTACATTCAATTTAGTCTTGCCATTCACCTCTTGGAGGGGCACTCAAAGAGGTTTTAACAGTGTCATGTCTCCCCAATGCACAAAACTGTAGATTTTCAAACGTTCGCAGGTATTTTTAAGTGAAGTAAACAAGCTGTGGTGTGTGTGCAAGCATAATTAAGTAACCTTTCAAGCCATATAAGTTGTTGGGAAGCCATATAAGTTGTTGCGCTAGAAGTTCATGCCTTAAGCTTAAGTTGTACGGAGTCAAGTTGCTCTACAGCTATCGTCAAAAGTAATGTAAGTGTTCCTCAATCACCCCTGTTCCACAATACCCTGCTCTACCCTACTCTAGTACATTACCTTCAACCACAAATCATTATGTCTACATGATAAATGTGTATAGCACACTACCTTACCAACCCATACAAGACATAGTACAACACACACTCATACAGGAGTAGGACACTGGATGCCCAGCCTTGAAAACTGGGTGTGGCGGGATATGCTTTCTGGCATGCCAACTGTCACATTCATTATGCATACATGGTTAGACATGGAGTGTGGGGAACTATGTGATTTAAAATGAAGAGGGCCCTGTGCTCTATGCTTGGACACCACTATAAGGGTCTGAGGCCTTTCAAATCACATAGTTCCCTGTGCTCTAAGTCTAACCTGTTTAGATTTGCGTGTTGTAATTTCATTGGACAAAATATTCAATTGATACACGTCGCTACGTAGATCAGAGATACAGTCTGCAGAGTCGCACATAAATCACATGCCAAGCTCTGCATGATCACTTTAATTCATGTAAGCCAGAGGCCAACTATAGAGTCATAGGAACTAGGACTACGGAAAAAAGAAGAAAATGCTGTATATAGGAATGTAGCGAAACTGACCAAGGGTTAGCAAAGGTCGGGAGGACTTAAGGGACAAATGTTGTAGATTACATAATGAGAAATTACTAAGGCAAAGCAGCACTCAATGTGGAAGAAGGTAGTGCAGAATAGTCAGTGTAGATTATGAGGGGAAAGCTTTTATAGGTATGAGAACAAAGGTTAAGAAACAGTACATTGCTTCGTTGAGGGAGCATCAGTAACAAGTACAAAGAAGTGCATGTATATAGTGTTGAGGGAATAGTAAAAAGGAGGTGTTCAAGAGGCATTATAAGCATTTGGGTAAGGTTAGTACAGACAAGTATATGTAAATAATGAAATTGAAATAGATGTAAACAGAGACAAGTGCTACGACACATCAACATACCATTTACCTGTAATTACATGTGAGGGTACCATACATAACATTATAGCCACTTTCCAAGAGATTTTCATTCAGAGTAGAGACTACATGTACATGATGAGGGCCAACCAGCCCGAAACAGCTGTCCACCGTTTGACTACGTAGTTTACTCTGTGCACACCTTTTTCCATGTACATACAGAACTCCACATTTGGGCAAATATATACACAGCTTTCTAATTATCAGTACCCAACTGTTGCAGGCACGTAGCCATATGCATATACATGTACATGTATATGGTTAGAAAGAATGAAGATTTCTAAAGAGTGACATTACTTATTTCATGAATGCACTAAAGTGCAGAATCCTCGGCATCTGCGCGTGCGTTTCACGCCATAACTCTTGAACGGAGGGGTTTCAAAGAAAACCCCACAAATTTTTTGACCTTTGTTGCCCGCTGAGTACACCACAGTATTTTCAGGACGAACAGACGCTCCAGAAGTGAGATGTGACTTAACAGACAGACAGACAGACAGACAGACAGACAGACAGACAGCACACACACACACACACACACACACACACACACACACACACACACACACACACGACCAAGTACCGTAACTCTCGCTGTGCATGTGCGCCGAGGGTTAATAAA